>VZRE01002415.1:32204-116502 GCA_013396775.1 Cephalopterus ornatus | reverse complement strand
CATAATGGATTTTTTTTTCTGCCCTTTTTGATGTACTGTTCTTTCTTAAGATCTGAGGAAAATGAGATTATGAGTCCACTTGAATCTAAAGACAGATTTCCATATTAAAATAAAGCCAGAGAACTATATAACATTTATATATAATAACATATATTTAATTCAAATGTACATAGCTTCAATAATTTGCAGCAATGTACAGAGGTGTAGCTCTATAGGTAAAAAAGAAAAACCACAATGCTATTAGCCAAGAGGACCTGTTAGGTGATTTTTATGATCTGATAAATGTCCTTCTACAAAATGAGGTAAGGTGCTGAAAAAGGCAGTAGTATGCAAGCAGAAGACAAAATATTTTTTTTATTTTCTTTGAAGGAGGATAAAATTCTGTCAGGGTGAATAGAAGTTTTGGCCTGTCCTGTCTGAACAGTCTTCCTAAATATTACAGAATTTACATTCAAAATATTACAATTGTATCAGAATATAATCTAATCATTTTGCAAACTTTTAGGTATTGTATTATTTCCCAGTTCAAGTTTTTAAAGAGCCCACAGGTCATGCCATGAAATGGTGTTCAAAGATGCCTATGGTTCCTGTAGCAGAATAGTAGCAATGAAGCCTGTCAAAGTTTTTCTGTACCCATGTTATGAAGCCTCACAGGGAAACAGCCACCTTGAGACATTTAAAGTTATACAACAGGTGATGTTTATTTACAGACTTGGCTAAAATTAATGAGAAAGTTTCTTTTCTCTTTTGGAGAAGACCTGAACTTGCTCTGCCCAATTCAAGATGATACAAACAAGTTCTGGTCTGAAGGGTTTGTCCTCAGCCTGCTGTGATAATCCATACTGGGTGTATGTTTGCCTTGGTTTGTCCTGTCATGATGAAATGCAAGCAAAGCAAGCACAGGTCTAGGCACCAGACTGAAGATTTAAAGTACATAATGTAAGGCCAAGGCTCGAATACACAGTAGTCACCTGACCTGGAGCTGAGTTTCAGAGATAAGCGGGTTTCCCTTATTCACACAAATATGGGAGACAAATAATACAAGACAAATGAGAGGAAGCTAAACAGCATGATACTTCTTAAGAAGCAATCTGTAATAACCTCTTTTTTTTCACAGACAATTTGCACTCAGAAAAGACTCTTTGGATGAGGCTACGTTACTCATAAATCAAACATGATATATATTCTGGTGCCTTTTCGAGAGCCTGCATGGTAGTAACATCTAATTTGTTCTGCTGCATGTGTTCCCTAAAAAGTCTGTAGCGTTTCTGTTATTTCTGCTCAGTAAATTATTTGTAGTGGGGTGCTCAGATGCCCCTTCAACCCAGGCCAAGTAATAGTAATGATTCATTGTGAAATAATGCTAGCACTCTTGGACTCTGTCATCACTTTTGTCTACCTGAAAATTGTTTGTTGTTTTTTTTTTTTGCTTTCAGAAAGTTGTGGTATTATCCACTGTACTCAGTAGAGAATCAGTTTTAAAAATATGTTACACCACTCAAGTAAGATTAATAGATTCACGGAAGTATTTATGCCTTTCTGTTGTCTGGAGAGGAAATTTATCAACTAGATTAGATTAAAATCTGAAGGCAGACTTCAACTGGCTAAACATTTGTATTTGAGCAATTTCTTGCCTAGAGTATTCCAGATGTTTACAAAGCTGGTGAATATGACTGATGACCTAAATAGAATCCAGGAGAAGGAGCTCAAAATTGCTTGATCTACTCAAACAGTGTTAGATATCCATGTTGAGACAGACTGAGGCACTAAATTTACATGTGTACAGGAAAGTGGCTGCACATGAGCCAGATGTTTAAGTTTCTACTATAATCAATGAGGGTGCAACTCAGTTGCCTAACACACGTTACCTGAGACAGCCCCGGGTACACAACATAGTCTCCAACTACTATGACAAAAGGGCGTGGGTCGCCTATAGGCTCCACACCATACCTGAAAGCCTTCAGTTGACATCTTGGACATATGGGGAATCTCAGATGATGCTAAACACCAAAGGTAATATAGAGATATGTGTCAGATCTAGTCAATATAGCCGGCAGAAGTGAGAAAGCTATTCAGCTCACCCTGAAATAATTACCCACTTTTGACCATCTCAGTAGCTCTCTGTACTGCACCGACTCAGTTAACTAGATTAGGAAAGACTATAACTTAGTAAGCTAAGACCCTGAATGTACACCTAGTTACATATCTGGCTCTGGAGCTGAAATCCACCCATAGCTGACAGAAGCATGAAGTTAGGTGAGCTGAATCCCTTCTTCATCAGTCAGTACATGAATACATGACAGGCAATTCACCCACCCTCACAATAGCAGTGTCATCCTCAGTTTGAAGAGCTGTTTTGAGTCAGGCTGTTAGCAGCAAGCTGTTTATTTAAAATGTCAGTTATGTAACGTATGACTATTTAAGTTTTTCTTTATATTATGATAAATTAACATAATTTAAAAATTACTCTCACTTCCCACTTTATTCACTCTGAAGCTACCAGAGTTCTGATTTTTGCTATGACATCAGTGAATACAATAATTTAAGCAATCTAAAATTTCAGCAGCTACCTTCTCCTCTATGTACAGTTTCTGGTTTTGGGGTTTTTTTTGGTGGGACAAACATGATATTTGGCAAAAACAGATCACTTGACATAATGTTATTGGCTATGCAGCTTTGGAGTGAATGTTTTCTGCAATGTTCTCCATGTGAAAGAGCCTGGGCATCCCTTAAGCACATAATTTTGTAGATGAAAACCTAACAGACTAGATGACAACACCCTCCCCCCCAAATCTGTCAGGTATTGAACTTTGCATTGGATTAATTCCAAAGAGTAAAATCATATGAAGAATAGCACTGGCACAAATCAGTGATATAATTCAGTTCACCTAAACACTGGTTAGTTCATATAGCCATACTCAGAAAACATAACTTTCTTTAGAGTTGTTGGCATAGGTATTGTCATCCCTATCAGCCTAGATGTAAATTCAATGAATTAAATCACAATTTTATAGGCATAAGTGGAGAGAATATGTGCTTTTGCTGCATGGGCACTTTAGTTACAGCAATGATAAACTAAAAGGTGAAGTAGAGCAGTCACATGACCAAACAAATTGATTCTTTTTAAGACTAAAACTGCTTTTCCTTAGTTATGCTCCCATTCTTGCTCAGACATGTATTTTTAAAAAGCCACTTCTAATTTAATCAGGCTGTTGAAATTTGACATACATGCACACAAAACCAGAGTGAAGGTAAAAACTACAGAACAGATTTAGATACACAAGGACACAGAAGGAAGTAAGGACCCGACATTTTAAATTTCTATGTCTTTTTACAGGATTTGGACCTTGCCTTTCCAATGTGTGTTTTTGTCTTCTCTGAAGAAAGGATGTGTAACTGCAAGCAGCTTTCTTAATTCCTTGCTCTACACAACTGTGGTGGGATTGATATATATGATTGGCAGCAGCAAATGAGTCCCAAAAGCAAAGGGGAAGTGGATTAAACTGTGGCTTCTTAATTTCTTTCCTAAGGCACTGATGGACAAACGCAGCCATATGATATGTTTTGCTGTACTGCAATAACAAAAACTAACTGCTAAAACATAACAGATTAATATTTACAAACAGATTTCCATCTGTATTTTGCTCTTTCCTAAGCACGTTGCTCTGTAAGTTTGTCCATGGCAGAATCCACTGTGGTGTGTGCAATATTTGGCAAGAAGATGATTTTTGATATTCTATAAAAAGGCCTTTCATATGCGTATAAAATGCAGATATGGGACTATGTTTTGTAGTAATGTTAAACCTGTCAAAAGGCTTGAATGAAACCAGAATATCAAACGCAGTAGAAGATCCATATTATTTGTGGATGTAAACTGAGCTAAAATTATCTCTGGACACAAACAACTTTCAAGAAATTTCCTATCATTTGTACATACAGACATGGACTCTCCCATCATAATACCTGTGAAGAAAAGTTCTTTTACATTTCATTCTGAAATTTCTTAAATTCTTAATCATTTTGCTCTCTTAGAGTTGTCTATGACAGCTTACCCTCCTTTAACAGTTATGTTTTGCTTCTGCTATACACTTTGGAAACACACTAAGGAACCTTTAAACTTTTAGACAAAATAGGCAAAGAGCTGGTAGAACAAAACCCATATGCGCAAAACAACATACTGACCCCTAATATCTAACTATAGAAATTAATTACATTTAATCTTCAAACTGCATATTGAGAAAAGATGATCTGGTGAGGTGGGAGGAGAGAGAAAAGGAAGTTTGAAAGGTCTTGTTCAGCAAAAGTCAAAGGTAGCTGCAGCATTGTATGTCTCTGTGTATCAAATACCTTGGCAAAAGGTTGTTATATTGAGAGCCTGGGCTTCACAAACTTTTTCTCTGTGCTCTCTAGTACATTAGCCTGTACTGATGGTATTTGAGATCTAGTGTAGAAATATAGCCAGCCTAAGTGACCCAAAAAATCTGTTTTCAAATTATTAAGGTAAGCCATTTCTTAATAACCACAGACCACTGTTTAGACTAATTTTATTAATTTCTGAATTTCAGAAACACTGAAAAATATACAGGCAAAAAAGGATTAACATTTTGCATACTGGTACTACAGAATCTGAAATTTTACTCTCTTCTTTACCCTCAAAATACAAATTCGCCAGTTTTTCAGGATAATTATTATGGTACTCAACAAACAAGAAATGAGGGAAAAATAACAAGATTTAGTTTAGAAAACCTAAAATAACAATGGAACCATTTTCTGTCAAAGATGAAGGAGGAATATGAGTTAAAGGTCAAAGAATTACATAGGTTTTAACTAACAAACAGAAAATCATCACTGAAATTGCATTTATTTAAACCTCTTAAAACTCAGTTTACTCAAGAAACATCCAGAAGACAAATGTTTATATAGATGCTCTTTGCAGCCATGTTTGACTCTTGTATACATGAGTGATAGATTGTATTTCTTCTACAATTTTTTCCTTCTCATGTGTTACCATTCCTGATCCAATTCAATAAACAAATGAGTAGGGGGAAAGAAAGAAGAAATAAACAAAAAGGTTTTTTCCTGACTAGCAGCATGAACAAAACTTTTTTTTTACATTGTGTTTTGGCTCTTCTAGACTCTCTTTTGTCCATTAAAGGGTCAGGATTCAAAAAACCTTTTTCAGACACTTATAAGGCAGTATTGTTAATCAATGAATGCTATGCGGCTGGTCCTTCTGCTTTCTTTGACTTTTCAAGGTCTTAATATGCTCTCTATAATCTGTAAACCTTATTTGTAATAGGAGATCAAATTAAAAACCTTTTTGGTGCTATGACAGAGGGGAGCGCATGTGCGTGGAGACATGCAACTCAGCACAAGTGACTGTGATTTCATAGCACTGCTAGCAAAGAAAAGTTGAAAAAAATATGATAAAAGGTGAAAATACTTTTAAAAGTGTGTGTATGATGTGCTATGGTGATAACATAAAGGTAGGAAATTATATAACAATAAGAAAAAGTATAAGTAGAAAATTTAGTGGAAGGAGGGTCAAAAAGCCAGGAAAGTGTCAATTGTCAAAGATTTAGCATGACAAGTGATTCCAGAACCAAATAAATTTGTGCTGGCTGCCACAGAGTTTGCACTCACGCAGCTGTCTTGAGAAACAATTCTCAAATATACTAGAAAATACTTAAAAAATCAAGTACTATCTTTTTCCAGGCTCATTCCTTTTCTCTTGGAACACCTGTTCTCTGGAAAACAAAGCGTGCATTGGAAAAACACCTTGATAATTTTTTTCTCCTTCCTAAATTTAATTTCATTTGAGTTATGGCTAATCATTACAAATCAGTCTAGGATGTGGATCTGTGCAGGTGCAATTCTTGGATGGCTGTTTACTGGTTTTCTTCAACTTCAATACAACTGAGCAGCATCTTAGAGGATATATGCATCGAGAATATTTCTTGTGAATGTAAGTGCCTGCTATAATCACGGAGACAAAAACTCTGTGGCAATTCCAGCCTCTGCCAATCTCTGTGCACTGACTGAGCCAAAGGTTTTGGCAGAGGCCTAGACCATCACCTCTTAATTACTCTCCTAAACATACAATGCTGCACAGTTTTAAAGAACTGAAAAATGGTTTTAGAAAGCAGCAAAACTAGGAAATAGTGTGTCACCTTTTTCAGTGACCAGTATTTCCATATAATTTTTTGCTTTCAGCTGACAGCTTATATTATGAAGTTCTGTAAAGGAAATTACGAAGACTCAACATACCCTGAATGGTTCATGTGGCTGCAGAGACCTGAAGCAGCCATAAAAGCAACTAATCTGAATTCAGTGCATTTATACCCTTTAACTGAAACAAGGCATTACTTATTGATCATTGAGGACAGTGTATGTCTGCTTGTGGTCTCTTACTTCCTGTGACATCCAGAGACAAACATGAAGGTTGTTCATCAAATTGATTTCTACATAAATGCAAACTTTCCCCTCACTGTCTCCCAGTCCTGCTGAAGTGCTCTTGGACATTCAGTGGTTTCAGGAATTACTGGTCTGTATGCCTAATTTGGGCTCCTGTTTCTGAGAATTTTGACAAAGGAATGGCATATTGGTCTGAGCTCTGGCCTGGATTTGCTAGGAGCTAATCTTTCCAATACACATGAGCTCGCTGTTAACATGAAGGAGACAGATGAATTACTCATCACAGAAGAAATGAGCACAAGTGGGCACCAGAAATGCTGGCTGCTATATTTAGCTTATAATACTAATATTGGAACGTCATAGTCATGCCCTCTTGCTTAATGGCAGCCCTATGAGGTTCTATCTAGATTTTATGATCTTATATGGAAAGTAATTCAGCTATTTGGGGAACTATGCTGTGTGCATACAAACAGTGAGACTACTTACGTCTGTTCCCTGTGTTATCAGTACCATTAAAAAGTCACATCAGTTGTGAGGATTTGCTGCTTTATAGTTTCTGCTTTTATTGTCTCTAAGGAAACCACTTTACTTATCCACACTTACTGTGCTTGCCACATCCGCAATTTGCACAGTCAGGGCAAGAAAAAACAGTACATCAGAAATACTGTTCTTAATGTAAATGTATCAGTAAATATATCAGCATTACTCGGTTTCATGCTCTTTAAGTCCCACTCTCCGTTTTAGCAAATGTCCTGCGTTTGTGTAGGTTTCCACAGGAGTGAGCTGGCATGAAGATACCATGCCACAGTTCTGGTCAGCACTTTAAGATGAATTTTACTGTTACTGAATGCCAGAAGGACTAGAAAGGACTGTGGGGTTTTTTAGATAAATGAAGAACAGAGGGGAAAATGATTAAAAAGTCTAGGGCTAAAATGTCCTTTAAAAATACTTGTGTGCTCTCTTCTTCATTTCATAGAAAAAACTCCTTTGGTTTACAGAATTTAAGGGGGACTTTTTTTTTTTAGAGTACAAATTCATATCGATTACAAGATCAAGAGAATTATTTTCACCTGAATCTACTTCTTCTCCATGATTTATCAAGTGTCTTGAGGGACTGCCTTTCAAAGTGACAGCTTTTGTCACACATTGCTAATTTTAGACCTTTCAAAATTTTTTAGGCTTAACACATTTCAGGCCCATTAGAAGCTGCATGTGCCCATTACGTGAATGAGGAGAGCTGCATAACCACACAGAAACCCCCATGGACATTTTTAGAAGTGTACAGGGCTTTGGATGACAGTGTTGGGAGTTGGGGGAGTTGGAGCAAGGTGGAGTTCCTTTAGCCCTTCTGGCCTCCATGGTCCACATCATTCTAGCAGCCCAAATTTAATCTCTCTTTGCTAAAGAGAAGAGGATTTGCTGACTGTGATTCTGTCTTTAGCAGTCCTGAGAAGCCTTACTTGAGAGAGATTGGCATCATGTCCCCTCACAATGGGACATTCACTATGCCAGTTAAAACTTCTGGGTTTCTGACCTATTTCTCAGAGATACGTCAGTCTGGAATTGTGGTATATTTTCGCTGAATATGTTTACCCAAAGCTCTGGCTGGCCAAACATTTCAAGGCTTCCTTCCAGAAGGAAGATGTACCACAATATTGTACTCATGACAGATATAATTTCAATGCAACTCAAACAGAAAAGGATTTAGAAGCAGCCAGAGGTTCTCTGACCAATTTTCTCATGGAAGTTCAATTTATTTAAATAAATAAATGCTTAAACAAATATTTTTATTTCAAAAAAGGGTATTAGTTTTTCAGGACAAAATAATATTGCACTTCAATACTTTAAAAATATCAAAGAGCAATACATCATTTATTAATGTAGCCAAAGAGGGATTAATTCAGATAAAATTTTCTTACATAGGAAGTAAAATGTCTGGTTTTGGCTAACATACAATAGAAGTAATGATACTAACTATGCATTGGAAGTCATCTTTTTTTTAAGCCAACATCTCAGAATTATAATAGCAGAAAGGTATTGCAATACTTTATGCAGATTCCCTGGGTAGGGTTAATATGAAGTTTCTATTTTTACGGTACATAGAAATATAACAGAAACATATGAAATAATATTGTACAGGTATAAATTAGATAATAAGGGGTTAGAGCTGCAGCTTAGCTTAACTGTGCATTTAGAGGTACTAATAAACCCTTGAAATTGCCTTTGTAGCATTTCATACTTCCCACATTTAAAAGCATAAAGCTGACATAATATTAAAAATATGACTCAAAACCAGATTTCTGAAAAAGGGTTAAATTGGTTTTATTTGTGATGTATTATGTACTATAGGTATTTTGTCTTTCATATAGTATATTTTAATATGCTTATGAAAGCCTATAGCTGAATGTAATTTAGTAAGAATGATTATCTGTTTGAAAGTTCACTCATTATTAGCTGTTTTTCATTTATTATTCCAGTCATACAGTCAAAGAACTGAAAAATACTGCTAGTCTTAGGTAAGCAATCACAGAAAGATTCATTTTCAACATGTAGGGGAAAGTATGTCCTATGGGACAGTCACAGATTATCAGGGTGATGAATCTCATGCTTTTAATAATTTTGATGCTTCAGAAATAGGGACAGGTTTCCTGATGACCTGAGAACAAAAACGCTTGCAATCATGCTGGTTTTCAGCTGTGCTATAAATATTGTTTTCACCAGTCTCATATTTTAAAGATGATTTATACTCTTTTTCTATACAAATGCATTGCCTGTACAAAGACATCTTTGAAACTTTAAAATCCTTGATGGAAGGGAATGTATCAGTTGGTTTCTTCTTGTCCTTTTTCCACTCTCCTGGATATAGGACAGGACAATTTCAGTGCTCCAAAGTGAGATGTTGTGCAAACTTGTCTTTGGGGCTTAAAACAGATGTAAGCAGATAGAGGCTAGCATATTTTATCTGGGACATGACATAGTCAATATGATTGTGTAATGCAGAACCCTTTTATAAGTAATAATATCATGGAAAAAATGACACCATATATTTTTTAATTAAACCCCATATCGTTAAGCAGTAGAGTGAAAAAGTACACGCAGTATCCCTGCACAGCTAGTTGATGTTATCTGTCTGCCCTTTTACATGAGCCAGGAGGAGAACCAGAACATTAACAAATAGCTTCTATTCTCTCAACTCGAAGCCGGGGAAGAATAACAAGTTGCGTAAATGGAAGCAGGAATATTAGATTCCACGTTATTCCTTTCCATTTCCCTGTCTTCTGAAGTGTTATTATTAACAGAGGTAAGCAAAAACGTTGTAAAGGTTTAGTGTCGTGTTACCTACTAATTCTTATGTCTTCTCCAGTCACTGAGATTTTACAACCAGCTATAAGAAGATTACTTTAAATCCTTTTCCATCACTATGAAGAATATTCTTAAAGGAACGCTGACAAGATCATATTTTGATTTACTTTAGGGAGTTATAATCCGTTAGCAAATCAGGGTTTAGGAAGTCTTTTTAAAAAGAATTACTCTTTTTTCAGGTATTGAGAAAAAAGCATAACAAAACCCTGACCTGGTGTGTTCCTACTTTATGTTCTTTGGTCAGCAGAGGGAGGCTTACTAAAATAGATTTGTTTTTCTCCATACTGCATTAACTTTGTGTTAAAGGTTTCCAGTCCAAGAGTAAAAAACCCCCCAAAATGTTACAGTAGGACACTCAATTATTTCTTTAAAATAAGTAAGAATTATCCCACATTTACCATCAGGATCTGCGCGACTCATTCTGCATCCTACCAGCCCCAATAGTGTCTTAGGCACAAGCAAATAAGAAACTCCATTGCCTCAGAATTGTGCTCACCACTAACACCTCATGGAACCAGCTGGAGAATGGTGTTTTCAGGCCTTTTTTAACAACTTCAGATATGTGGCTTCATTATCACCCACTATGATGACTACTACACGTACAAACAGACACAAACACATGCATGCATGCCTGCAAAAATCACTTAACATAGTTTTAATAAAGAGATAAGCCGTCATTATAGAAATGGTAAGTCCATTTCCTGGCAAATAGATACAGTAGAACCAACTTTTGAGCTCACGTTTGCCTACAAGAAGTATTAATTACATCCATGGCAACACACTGATCTGTTAATCTTTTACAAATTACTCATGAATGTCCACTAATAAAAGTGTACTTTCACATTTATGTCTATAGAACAGAACTACTGTGTGAAAAGTCTGCCTTCTACCAGCCTTTGCCTCTGGCCCAAAAATGAATGCAATATGGCTTCTGCTGAAGTTTCAGGCATGTCCATCTTTTAATCGGTTTTTTATGCCATGTATACCATATGGCCAGAAATACTGAAATATAATGCATGGTCATTTACTGACTTTAGGGAACTCTTTCTCAATTCAATTAAACAGGATAACTTGCTAATGCAAGTGCTGCCTATTATGCCTGAGTAGTTTAAAACGATAAATGAATTACAAAGGAGGCCTTTTCTGAAAATTGAGACAAATCCTTTTGACTGGAGAGGTGGGCTCCCATCTGCAAATATTTTGTATTTCTACTTTTCTGACAGCCAGGTAGTGAGCCTTTCCCCTACAAAAAAAAAGGTATCTTACATTGGATTAAGTTGCATTAATGTCTCTCTACTTAAACTCCTATTGTCATTTTTTTCAGTAGTGTACTTCACATGGGCAAAAATGACAATCATAGTTTGCATTTATTTGTCCGAGGTTTTGTATTTTAAAGGATCCCAGTCCAGAATATTAGTGTCCTCACCACACAGTTTTCTCTGACTGATTGAATGTGATTTCAGGTGAAATACTGCACATGGATGCAGAAAGAGCATGGATTCGAGCAGGCGTCTTTAGTTTTCTTGGCCACCACCCCTAAACCCCAAACTATATAGTGTCAGAGGGCACATTTGAGTCTACCTGTCCAGTATAAGTAAAGAACTATGAACTAAACCTAAAGATCAAAAGGATGTATTTTAAATATGGGTATTATAGTTCAAATCTCTTTTGTAAAATAATATTAAGGGCTTCATTTTCAGGCCAGTATCAGAATAAAATATCAGAAGTCTAAATCTCAAAAAATGTAGTAAGATGAGATCCTTGTCCTCCAAACAGCTCTAGTTTGAGCAGCTTGTGAGTATCTCTCTGAAATGCCAAATACAAATCCCTGGAATGTCGCCAAAGTGGTCTGTGAATATGTAATTACAGAGTCACAGACCACTTTGGGGATATTCCAGTGGTTTGTATTTGGCATTTTAGAGAGATACTTGCAAGCTTTCTTCATTTACTGGCAAGAAGGCTAATGGAACTGAAAATTCCAAGAAAAAGCAACAAGGCATGTGAACTGTGTTATCTGATGGTGCCAAATATGCAATATTTTGCATGACAGGCTTGCCATTTCATATTTTCTAGCATGATGTTACCTAATTGTCCAGTTTATGTACAAAATAAACTGGAAATATTTTAGCTGTGTTCATCATGAAACATTTCATTAAAATGTGTGCAACTTCAATGAAAATTGCACTTTACACTTATTTCAAGGGGTCTGCACCTGAAATTGTCAGTGAAGTCCTTGCAATGCTCTCCTGAGAACCCACAATCTGCGCCAAAAAAAAATCCTCAGAGCAATGGCAGCAAGATTTCCACCAGTGGGGCCCCTCAAACTAGGATTACCTATTTAGGGAGTTAAACAGGAGCAATTGTTGCTACATCTGTCTTAGAATGAGCTCTTCCCCCGCCTCCCCCTAGTGTCTCTGACAGGATGAGAGCACTATTTCTCAGTGCCGCCTTCTACCACTCCCTTATGAAGAATTTATATGTTTTGAGTTTTCCTTTATGGCAGGTGTCCAGCAGTGCTGTACTATAAACCTGCCACAAAGAGTGAAAAAGGTTCCGTTTTCAGTTCAAATGGGGTCCCACACTGATGAGCTCAGACAGGCCAAACTTCTAAAGGTCAGTGAGTCTGAACCTCAGCTGATTCACTAAGCACCATCAAATTATGCACAACTAAGGAGGTAGCAAACATTTTTAAAGACTAATTAATTACTTGAGAAGGTTGTGGAGGGTGATTAATAGACTCGAATCCTTTATTGGAGTTCTCCTGAGGAACCCTAAGGAAATAACAAATTCAGGGAGAGGACAAATTCTTTTCCTTTTTTGGCAAGTAGTTATTTAAGCTGAACAATGCTGCCAGCTGAAGGCATCATTAAAGGGATGGCTTACTGTTGCACACCGAAACCCCTACTGTGATAAATGGCAAATAAAGCACGTCTTTCATCCGCACATCAAGGCAGCTGAGGATGAGCAAAGCAGGGGTACTAGGATCAATCTCTTTGGCGCTACCAGGCATGGATGGCCTGTAGAGGGCTCTCAAGGTCCTCTGCTGAGCCTCCAAACTCAGTTTCACGGGTTGCAGCTGGAGGTTTTCTAAGGTCACCGAGGTCTCTCTCAGAAGAGCTAAACAAAAGGATCCTTCAGCAGAAGCGTGCATTTTTTCCTTTTCTATGGCCTTGCTGTTTCTATGTACTATCTCCAGCCACAACTTTGCCTACATTATTTGGTTTAGCAAACAGATGTTAGAAAGCCACTGCTAAATATAAGTCTTGCCTGTAAGAGTCATTGTGAAAAAAAAAGGAAAAAAATGCAACAAGCTTGGAATAGGAATGAATGCTTTCAGCGCTTTTTGTCTACTGTCATCTTTGAGGCAACTGTACCATAGGCACACAGAACACAGATGACTTGTTTATTTTTAGTTAGCTCATTTTCTTCAGTTCCTAGAATGATCTAGGATGCACTTGAAAACAAATATTGCATTGAATATCATTCTTTAAAGCAGACTGTACTGCAGAATACATGTCATATTTGACACAAAGTGAATAGCAGCTACACAGATTACCTATCAAGATGCTTGCTTGAAAACCAAAACCAACCTGCAAGCACGCGCTATATGTGCACAAGGACATGAAGCCTGCAGCAAATTAAATTTACATATATATTTCATGGCAATTAAACCCTTGTCTTGTGAGTTAATGACATATTTTAATTGCTTGTAGACACCGTTTTCTTTTGTAAAAATATGACCTGTAAAATGCCCTTTCCCATTGGCCAATAACTGTGCTTTAAATCCCAAATTCTTGTTATGATTATCTATACAGGTAGAGCTGAAAAATTCAGAAGGAATAGATTATTAGAGTAACCTTAGTTCCTGTCTTTCCTTGTCTGGTTATACTGAAAGGAATAACACTCTAAAATTAGGATAATTGGGTTGTTTTTCATTTCTATTAAAGTTCTTTTATTTCTAGTAGTAGAGTTCCTTTATGGAAGGACATATCTCATAGCATGGCACCTTCTGGCATTACCATTTGCTTGTTTGCCTTTTCAGAAAAAAAAGTTATTTTATATTTTAATACCTTTACTCCATGTTCCTGTTTTCCTTTCCTTGTGGCTTTAGCTAGGACAAAAGTTATATACAAAAAACTTACATCCTGTTTTTGTCTCAGTATGCACCAACAGAGATGTAGAAGTCATCATGTGGGTTTTTTTTCTTACAGGATCTCTGAATAAGCCATTCAAAGTACTAGTTGGTTCTATTCTCCTTAACTGTAGTGGCAGCTGCCATTGAGTTTCTGACGCTGAGTTTGCTGTGACTGTGCAGTAATCAGTGGCAAAAAAAAAAAAAGTGTGATAGTAAGAAACAATTGTAGCTAACAACAGGAAGCTATGACCATGTCACCAGGTGGTACAGACTACAAATCTCAAGGCTGCTAACTGAGATACACAAAAAAATGCCAGGAGTGTTTAGGTGTTCCCAGCTTTATAGGGTTTTACTGTTTATTCTTGTCTTTAGATTAACTAAGGGTAGAGAACCACCTCTCTCCCTGTTCGAGGGCTGTGGGCAGTGAGATCTGTATGTGGTAAGACTGTCAGGCACGCATACAAAGAGTATATCTTTGGACTGCTGTGTAGGCATTTGTAAGTATCTACTAACTGGTACTGTTGAGAGACTTTTCAATCCTAAGTCTGTTATATTGTAGAATTTTCTGCAAAGTCTCTAATCTTTTAACGTGGGGGAGACTGTAAATTCCTTTAAGCAGGCAGGTCCTGTAGATGGGAGGAGAAATAGGAGACCTTTCCTATCAGTCATTGCTCAGAAGTCATACAGCACATGCCACTGCTAGATGCTGAGAGAGAGAGTCAGGCAGTGGCTATTTTTTTCTGTAAATGTTACAGTATATTTAAGTTTTCCTGGACATTTTGGAATGTTCTGGTTATTTTGGGCAGAGATTTTCTATACAAGGATTTTGAAGACTTTATGTGTTTTTCCAGGCCTTAGCAGGTCATATTCCGCCAACCAAAAGCCACACATCTGGAATTCTTCAAAATATTGCAAACCAGCTCCATGTGCATCAAACTATCCGCAGATGTGCAATGTGGTTTGTTCTGTGCATGCCCAGGAGGTTCAACATGTCTTAAAAGTGCTGGGTTTACTGTGCACATGTGGAAGATACATGCACATAGGTTTCCAGACCAGATGCATTGAGATGCTATGCACTGACAGTGAGAAAGGTCATATTAGAAATTTTGACTCTGCAGAGCTTTAGTCAGAAGGATATTCTAGCCTTCGATGTTTCAAGCACTACTCCTCTATGTCATTTTCTCTAGCCCTTCTATGAAATGTCAGTAGTCACCATGTCACTCATGTTAGAGGTCCTAACACGAGTGGAGCTGCCTACCATTTGTAGTATCAATTTTGTGGAACTGTCAAAGGCACAGAGGTTCAAATTAATTGTGTTTTTACTTCCATTCAATGCCCATTACCAAATACCTTGCTGGGCATTTTGCCCCACTGTCCTTGCTAGATCACAGAGTAATGAGCATTGCTTCCCAGAAGCATGTTCTCCGGGGAGAATATGATCACACAGGTTGGAAGACTTTAGGAGGTTTCAGTACAGCCTGCTGCTCAAAGCATGGTCATCCTGGCCAAACTGCTCTGTTTGGTCTTGAAAATCTCTGAAGAGAGAACAGCTTCTCTTCCAATGCACAACTGTTGTCACAAAGGAAAAAAGAAAATCTCTTTATGCCAGGTCACAGCCTCTCTATTTAGTTTCATGTCTGTTGTCTCATATCCTCCTGCTGTGCACATTAGTAGGAGCTCAACTTCACCTTCTTGGTCATGACTTCTTTAGTACTGACAGGCTGCTGCGTGCTTCTCCTGAAGCCATCTCTGCTCCAGGCTGTAAAGCCCAGCCCCTTGGCTCTCCTGATGGACCAAGTGCACAAAGTGCTCCAGCTTAACACTGTCCTGGTGTCCCATCACTAAATTCTCCCCAATTCACTGATCTGTTGTGAACCCATGGGGTCCAGACAGTTACAGTTTTCCAGAGCTGTTAATGAATATGAAGTAAGAGGGATGATCTCTTCCTGTGACCTGTTGGGTGTGCTACTGCTGATACAGTCCAGGAGGCTGCTGTTTTCCCTCACTGCCAGGGCACACTGGCTCATGCTCAGCTATCTGTCACTAGGGCAAGAGGAGGGCTGGCTGGATCCTGAGGGATGGAAGGCCAGAATTTGAGCTCAGTGCCAGGACAGGGTCTCTCCAGCCAGTGTCCATCCCACACTACGGGAGTGAGGTGAGCAGGGCAGGCCTGGAAATGGTGCCCAGACTCAGGATCAGCCTGGTTGTGGCCAGGCAGGTCCATGATCACAAGGCAGGTCCTAGATCAAGGTGGAAAATCAGTCAGGGCTTAGCTGGATCGTCCATCAGGTCAGGTTCAGGGGGCCATAGACAGGCACAGGTAGGGCCACAACACCACCCTGAAGAGGTCAGGCCATGGCTGAGGGATAGAGAACCTCATCTGAGAGTAGCTCCCAAGGGCCAGGGGGTGGGAAGTCCTGCTCTATGTTCCTACAGCTCCTTTTCCACAGCAGCTCTGCTCAGCCAGTTGGCCTGGAATGCAGCCGCTTCTGGCAGCCAAACCCTGGGAGGGCTGGGGAATTCATCCAGGATGCTGACAGCTGTCTGCTGAGGCCTCAGGTCCTTTGCAGAAGAGATGCTCCCCAAACAAGTCTGGGCTTAGTCAGTCTCAGCCTTTACAGCTGACTGCATCTTTCCATCCCACGCACAGGAGTACGGATTTGTCCTGGCTGAATTTCATAGGGTTCCTGCTGCTGTGTTCCTCCAGTTTGGATAGGTGCTTCTAGATGGTGACCCAATGATCCACAGAACACTTTACTGTCATCCAATATGGAATGAGGGTGAATTCCATCTCTTATAGAACAATGACAAAGATATTACACTCAGGCAATACCAGTATAGACACCTAAAGGCTTAATTTGTAACCAACCTCAAAGCGTGAACCATCAGCTCCATGAACTCACTGATGTTCAGTGGACTACCTGTCTGTCCAGGCCATAACACCCCTGTAAGGCAAATCATATGCAGCTATTCTTCCCAAGAATGCCAAGACAGTGGAAAGATTAAAAAAAGGTTTATTTCAGAAGCAAGGACCACTTTTTGATGGTGCTGCACATACCAGGCCCCCAGAGGAAAACGGCAAGTTCCCTCCCTCTCAGGGCCTCTTTACACTCTCTGTTTCTCCCCCGCCTTCCCAGGCCTCTGTACATGTCTGTTAGGGCTATCTCTCTCCTCTCACATATCAGAGAGAGAGGCTGAGAACTTCTCTTGCTATGCAGGGGACAGGGAGAAATCATTGAAACTGCCTTTGAGAAAGAGTTACCATATAGGCAGAAGGCCTTCCCAGAGCAAACTGAGTTCCTAGCCTTCCCGTTACAAATTCTTCCGAAAATCAAACTATCCCTACAACCCCAACTTGGATAAAAGAGTACTGTTGGTGACTGTATCTAGAGTCTTGCTGAAGACAAGTTACAGCTACAGAGCTAGTTATTTTATCATAGCAAACTGTCATATGAGATCTCTTTCATGTTACTAATCCTGGATCACACAGCAACTCTACTTCATTCCTTACTTGTTGTCCTTTGGACACTTGATAAAAGATTTAACTAATGGCTCTTTAGCCATTTTTAGCCATGTTATGTGTATTTTATTCCTTTAATATTTTCTTCAGAAAAATACATAAGGGAATAAGAAAGACAGGAGATAACGAGGGAACATCTTGTGATAAGCTTGTTAAGATTCTAAATTTAATAAAGAATACAACAACATGACTTTATGGATCAGATGCTCTTGCATTTGTAATTCACAGATTAAATGGAACACTCTTTTTATTTCATAAGGCCTGTATCATCACTGCTATTGTATACAATTGTTTTGAATTTTGTTTTAAAGACTTTGAAGAATATTTCTCCTTCAGTTCCTCCTTCGGCCTGAATGGATTTTAATTTCACTTTTCAAACCTAGAAATCGAAAAACTAGCATAACAACATCTCCATTTGTTGTAGATCTTCTGTACTAACTTCATCATCAGTGACGTAAAGCCCACTGAAGTGAGCACAATTCTTCCTTTAACATCAGTCATTTCTGGATTAAGTAGTACCAAACAAAGCATGCTTAGCTCATTTTTAGTTCTTTTACCTATGGCTTTTTGATGAGCATGTTCACAGCCATATATAGGATGTAAAAGAAAAATCTGAAGTGAATAGCAACTTTCCTCTATGTCCCAGATGCCTGAGCATAGACTGTTGTGCTTGAATTACTTATTACTGAAATTAAATTTTAATGTTTGTATGATAAGCTTATTGTCTAAAAGTTCTTTTGAATATTTGATACCTGATGTTTTCAATCAAAAAACTGCTGGCTAGTTCTGAGTGCCCATGTTAGTTAATGTTGTTGATTCTATTCTTTTATTAGAGGACTAAAGCTAAGACTACTAAGATCATGTGTGAGTCTGGGATATAATCAGGAAGACTGTAGGTATCTTACAGACAGCAGACAGAAAAACAGAACAAGGCATTTTGGAAAGTGTTAAGATTCTCAGGGTATGCCTTTGTAATCAGATGCAGTTACTTCTACAGTGCTGTGCCTGAGCTAACCAGCCCTGTGTAGAAGAGGGACTTAGTTGTTTAAACAACACTAATGTCACTAATTGCACTAACAGCAGGTGATTCTCTTCTGGTGAAACTGCAATAAGTGAATAGTATCTGCACATGACCAAGAGGATGTCTGCTGTATATTGACTATATAAAGCCTCAATAGATTTCCAGAATAGTGTCCCTAGGAATATTGTCTCCTACCTTCAGTGTTTTGGGAGATACAAAGAAATATACATTGTCACACAGGTGGCAAAAAGGCAGGATTTCTGCTTTGCTGGGTTTTCTTCAAAACTTGAAACACTAAAAGTACTAGGTCCTCATTCCCTAGCCTCTAGGGCTCATTCCCTACCCTTTCAAGAATTCAGGCCGGAATCCCAGTGAGATCTTGTCAACTCCAGATGGATTGGATTAAGTGTTTGAGTTCAACAAATCATCACATTCCAATGAAGTTTTTTTGGTTTGAAAATTTGCATCAGTACTACTGGTGAGCTCTACCAGCTCACAAAGGGTAACTTCCAACACACTGTCAGCATTGCTAATGTGTTCTTCATAAGGAGTTTCAGGAAACGGCCAGTTTTTGTGGTTTCTTTTTTTTTTTCAACATCCAGTAATACTTTTGATACAAACATGTACTTTTGATACAAATGTATGGAAGTACAAATTCTTATTTACCTTTAGCAAGAATTTCTATGGACAAAAATCAAAGCATGTCTGAAACCAAGTTACTTTTAATAGAGTACAGAATATATTTTTTTACTGCTAGCTCAACTATAGCACAAAAACACTGGGTTATTTTACAAGTCAGTTTGAAAACAACCCCCCCCAAAACACTAGGCATTCCTATCTGCGTTTGGATTAATGTTTCAAATGAATATCCAGGTATTATGATGTCTGGAATTTATTATGCATAATTGCTACCAAAATACAGCAACCATCCAAAACTCAAAGATGTGTGCCACTTCTGAAATTTAACTCAGGTCTGAGTTCATCACACTTTCCTAATGATGCTGTAGTTTGTCACTGGCTTTGAATAGTTCTTTTTCTTTGCTTTTGTCTTATGGAAGCAGACATGCAGCCCTCTCTTTATGTAAATTCAAATAGCAGGTTCTCTACGATAGCTGCATGTACATGTGAATGCTGTTAATGCTATTAATCCTAGTGCCATGAAGTTTTGTCTTGTAGCACAGCACTGGATAGAACTCTCTGATGGAGCCACTCCAGGTTGCTGTGTATGGGTCAGACTATATTAGGAGCCTTGGGAAATTCTTAAATTTCCCTTGAGCTCAACAAATTGCAACATCATCTCTCCTTTTGAACTTGCTGGTATATCATAGAATTGTAGAATAATTTGTTCAGTGGAGATTATTTGTTACTCTTGAATTGTAATAGTGTACCAACACCTTAAACTTTTGCACACTGTGGCAAATGTCTTCACTTTCTAAGGAAAAAAATAGGGGGAGGACACAACTGTGGTGGATTATGCAAAGGCTAATGAAACATGTTTTTACCTTGCAGTGAAGTGTGGTGTTGAGTTTCAGGCTAACCATTATATGTGTGTTTCTACGCCTATTGACATACCAGTTCAGGTCCTGAAAACAGTAGTTCACTCCTGATGCTAATTGGCTATTTTATAGCTGGGTTGCTACAATTCCTGCTTTCTGATTTAGTTTGGGTCAGTGCTGTCTTAGACACTATATATCATTTGAATATGTGGATAAGTTCCTACACAAGTAATTTTTGCTTTACTTAAAGCAAGGGGTAAAAAAATAAAATGGATAATCATCAGCCTCTGATTACTTTCCTCATTTTTCTGACACTCTGCAAGATTTTGACATACTCATGCAAGTCAATATTTTCTTTTGGTTTTTTTTGGTCAGCTTCTGCTTCTCCTGGAAATATTTAAGGGTGCTTGTGAAATGAAGAATGGAGAATTTATGTTGCCTGTGTTACCCTTGAAAAGTCCTAGAAATTCTCTTAGAAGTCCCTGGCTGTAGGGTGTACAGCAAATTTCCCCTTTGCCACATTTTTTTACCTTCAAGCCACATTGCTTGAGGTTTCCTTTTTCCTTGTTTTGAGTGAACTTAGAACACAAGATAATCTCTCTGTAAACAAGAGTAATCTCTCCTCTCCCAGGTTTAATTTTTTAAGAGCTGCTATTAGTATTCTCCTTCTTACCCCAGCCCTATTTCTTCAAGCCCAAATCTGTATTTCCTCCTATTAAGTCCTTCCTCCTGTAAAGTCCTCCTATATAAACAGTGCCCAGTGTTCCTCTTGCTTCAGGGAGACTGTAATACCATCCTTGCTGACATATGGCTTACTCCACAGCTAAATGGTCAGTCACTAACATAAGAGTTTCATGCTAATGCTGGGATTTATAAGTCCTAGCAACAGATTTCCAAAATCGTCATAGTTTCACGGACAAAGAAAATGAGAAAGGCAGGAACATTTTATAGCCTCAAAATGACTGTCTAATGTCTAGTAGCCATACATGATGAACCGCATATTTTTACAATCAACTTGAAGTTACCGAATGCTTTTAATAGCAAATATCTGTATGCAACAGTCAGCCGAAACGTCCTAATGGACGGTTGGACTTTCTCTTCCTTGTTTTCAGCAAATTGAAATGAATGAAAGAGAAGCAAAGAAAGAGGTTTTATATGTGAGCAAAAGTGCAAGATCCCCTATTAGATGATTTTAAAATGTCAGAAAAGGTCTTGTGACTAATCTA
Source organism: Cephalopterus ornatus (assembly GCA_013396775.1). Classification (NCBI taxonomy): domain Eukaryota; kingdom Metazoa; phylum Chordata; class Aves; order Passeriformes; family Cotingidae; genus Cephalopterus; species Cephalopterus ornatus. Next base: position 95,327 of record VZRE01002415.1, on the reverse strand, counting down.
ATTTATGTGGAAAGCATTAGGACAAACTCTATTAGAGCTAGTACCTTAACCTCCCCCCACCTTAATTCCGTATTTCCTGAGAGTGCCTTAAATTGTGCTGTAAGGGAGCAGCAGCCCAACTGCTGATTCAGAGTGAGCTTTGGCATCAGCCTCTTGACTGCTCTTAGGACTTGCACATGAGCACTTGAAGAGAACAAAAGGCTGTGTTCGGCAATTGTCACTCCTTTAAGTCACACCATTCAAATCAATGGCCAGTATATATGAGTAGGTAACTGGGGGAGGACTGCAGTGGCAACACTGAACTCAGGTGTTCCACTAAGAAAAGAGTGGCATTGAAAAGCAAGCCCCTTAAATTTTTTCTTGATTTCATCTCAAACTTGCTCGAGTTTGAAAGAAAATTGAAAGTCATTTTAAACAAGCTTGTTTTCATCTGCTTTACAACTTTCAGTTATTGACAATGGCTCTAAAAACTACATGATTTTCATGTCCTCTAGAAATATATTTCTTTATTTAGCTTTTATTTATCATATTTACTTTATTACTAAAACTACTATGCTTGCTCAAAGTTGTGGTAATTTTACCTCTATGGGAAAATAAATGTATATTTGGTATTTAAGACTGAGTTTGTACATAAGTGCTTACCACTATTTTGAAAGAGGTGTAAATAAAGCTTGCATTAGAGATTTCAAGAAGCCAAACCAAAAAAAAAAATCAAAAAATATTCTGTGCACCATTACTAAGTATTATGACTTCAGGGTGCATCTTACAGCAAAATTGCTGGGTTAGGGAGATCCTGGCTGGTTGGTATATCTGTCCAATACAGGGCAAAGCCTTTCAAAGAGACTAGCTTGTGCACGAGTCAGTAGAGCAGATTTAGCCTAGCCTGTCTGCTTAGGTTAATTAACCCAAATTAGAGATAATTAGTGAGGTGGCTCAGGTGGAACAGTATCCTGCTGCAACCATCTAGTTTCTGGTTCTGAACCTGGTTTCCTCTGAGGCAACTCAGTGCTCTCTGCTGAGCTGGGTGGTGTGGGCTTGCCCCAAATAACTTGTCCAGGTTCAGCTGAGTACAGTTCAGAGCCAGGAATAGAATTGCCATCAGTTGACTTCGTGACCTGCCTGAAACCATGCTATTGTTGGTTTTCTCAGAGTTCTTGATTTTATTTTTAAAAAGCCTTCAATTTTTCAGCTGAGCAGCTTGAGGCATAAAGAGGTCAGTCAATGGCACTACTGGGAGTAGCACCTGGTATCCTTTGGAGAGCCTATTCCCAGCTCTTTGGCTCTAAGCGGTAGAACATGCAGCCTCCTTTAGACTTATTCCAGAAATGATCTATAAATACAACAGTGCCAGGTTTGTTTTGAGCCCACACATAGGGAGTTTATTTGAAGTCACCCTCAGGCAGCCTTTTCAGTTATGAAATAAATTCTGAATCTACTCTGCTGTGGCTGAGACTTTTTAGATATTATCCAGGTTATGCAGCGAGTAGTATGTAATTTTAGTTGCTGTTTAAGGTTCCAGAATAGGGCAGTTGCCCAGATCTGTAGGATAACAAGCTGGTATTCTTATTCATATATATTTATGCATTATGCCAATTCCTTTCCCTTCCCCCCGCCACCTTTTTTTTTTTTTTTTAATTTTTCCTCTTTCCTCCCCTCACCCTGTTGGAAAGCGACAGCTGACAGAAGGAAAGAAAGGTTAGTATGAGCTCCATTACAACCAGTGCCTGTTGACGTTTTCTGTTAAATGAAGTGTGAAGCAGATTGTTAATGGCCTTTTTTTCTTCTCTTGTGAAGGATTAGCTTTTTCCTTTTGTGATAAAAGAGTAATTCACATACACATCACTGCTGAGATCCAGAAATACTTAGCTTTATATGTTTTGTTTCTGATTGCAGTTGGACAAGTGAGGTTTATTTACAAGTTAAGGGTTAACAGACTGCATAGCAAATTAACTTTCATAAGTTTTTCCAGTTTTTTTACCAGTTACAGGGTAGCTGATGGGTGAAGCTGTACATTTATCTACATTACCCGAAGCAGTGGCTTAGTAATCCTTTCACTGGTGCACTCAAAGAACATGTTGTCTTATTCATCTGGAAAAATAATAGGAATGAAGCTATGCAATAGCCAAACATATTGTGCATTAAGTAGCAGGTAAGTTCTGAAATTGTAGTATCTGCATTGGGGATGAGATGCTAAAATACTATATCTGAGTAGAAATTTGTTTAGTTTAAGGATGTTTTTGAATTTAGGCCTACACATAAATTAGCTAAAAAGACATACAGCTCTTTTTGCTGAACAGAGAAGGACACTGAGCCTATGCCCTTTAAACTCCATAATTTGTACAAGAAATTATGCTTCTGACTATCCCAGAACATTGAAAGAGCAGACATCATAGTGACTCAAGTCAATCTGATTGGAAGATAACAAATATAGTATGTATAATTAATAGAGGAAGAAGAAATAGTTTGGAAGAATACAAAATAATTTACTTGACCTCACTTTAATGCAAGCCTATAAAAATGTTTGAGAAAAAGAATAATGAAAAATGTGAAGTTCTGTGGAAAAGAAAGCAAAAGTTTGTTGTAGGCAGATTGTGCTAATCTAGCCAGGTATTATTAATTTTAAAAGAGCTGTTACTTTTAGGGAAACAGTAAGCTTAATCTACATACAATTCAGTAAAGTGGATGCTATGGTACCAGCCAGCAAAAGGGATTAGTACTAAAATTGGAAAGTAAGCCTGAGACTGGCTGAGAAGAACATGACACCAAGTTACCATTAAGAAAAATCCTGAAGAAAGTATGACTGAAGTTCCTCAAGAATCAGTGTCGGAGCCATTTTTACTTAATACTTTCACTGATTTTCTTTTTATGCTGAAGTCAATAATGCTTACTAAATGGTGTTGAACACATACAGTAATCATGATGAAATCAGAGGTATGCTGGGATATCTTGCAGGGAGAAATAATTACTGGCACAAAAGAGAATTGAGGTAATAGAAACAGGATAAAATATTAAAATACGGAAAGTGGTCTCTGTTGAAGATGTAAAACGTATTTCAGTTCAGGGGTGATTGGTGGACTAGAAGGCACATGTTAAAATAGCAAATAAAAAAATCATGGCTTAGACTCAGAGACGGAAGGCTGAGATGAGATATGATTGCTCTCTAAATGCATCAGAGGGGAATAAACAGCAGGGAGGGAGAAGAACTAATTAATCTAAAGGACATTGTTGGCACAAAAACAAAGGTTCATTATAAATTTTAAGTCAGAAATTAGAGGAACTATCAGAGGAATGAGGAATGTCATTCTGATAGAAGTAATGGAATCAACTTAATTAATTTAAAAATCTACTTAGTTTATAAAAGAGGTTATATGATATGATTGTCTGTAATAGCAGACAGCCAGACTACGTGAGTCAGAAAGCCTTTGACAGTCTTGTGCCCAACCTTCTCTTCACCAAGTATTGATATTTCTTTCTAGAAGTTCATAGAGGAGAGAACACAATGATCAACCCCACCAGGTTTGACTTGTCTATAAAAAAAAGTACACATTGTTTTTCATATGGTGTTAAATTTCATGTCTATGGACTTCCCTAGAGGCAGAATGGGAACAAGGCAGAACATTACCTGGAAATAAATGCAAAAAAAAAAAATCTGAATTTTAATTTGGTGAAAAAAACCCTCATGAAATCAGTTATAAGCTTAATACTTATATTTGAGAACACACACAAATTATATGAGAGGACGTATAAAAGTGTAAATCAATCTCATGACTGGTATAATTAGTTTCTCCTATTCTGAAAAAAATGCATCTTGTCTAGGATTCTGTTGATTATGTTCTACTTATTCTTCATCCTTTTTCTTCTTCACCCAACTCCCCGCCACCCACAAATACCCTTTTAAAAAAAGTTGGCTCTGATCTTCTATAGAGGGGCTGAGGATATTAAAATCTTCTTCCCTTTTTTTATTTTATTATTATTATTCTTAGCACACTGAAAAGTCACCATAAATAGATATCACAAAAATAATTTTATGTGGTTTTGTCTATTCAGTATGTTGACTGTTCATATAACAGGTTGCTTGCCTTTTAATAGGATAGAAAGTAATAAACTCTTTTTTTTTTTCCCTTGGACAAAGCACTATTTTTTTCTGTAGAAATCAGTGACATTATGCCACATAAAACTGGTAGAAAAATCAGAACTCGTCTCCTTAATTGCTGCTGAACAACATTTATTCTATGTCTAATCAAGGATTTTGGGTTTCCATGTTGTCAATATGACACTTCCTGCAAGTCATAAATTGACCTTTTCTGTAGAAGCTTAATTATTTATTTCCTCTATTAAATGTAAAAACGTCCCGCTTTTGTCCTCAGTTTGATTCTGTTTTAAGAAAGGAAAACAAGAAAGAGCGTTGATCTGCCTGTGAGTACATGTGAACTCTTTGGCACTCTCTTGATCTTTATGATCTCGTAAAAAACCAAATCAGAACTATGATACTATGCAAGACTTTTAAAATGTTTTTTTATCTTCACCCTTCTCCTTTTCTTCTATCCCATTCACGCAGTTTCAAGTGATGAGAACTTACCTCACTTTTTGTAGTATATTGTTTATTGAAAGTAACATCCTAGATTGTGCAAATGTTCCAAAATGTCATATATTTTATGATGAAACCATCAGTTTACATACAAATTTTTTAAGATATATTTTTTAAACATAAGAAGCACAACTAAAAATAATTTAAGAGTTTAAAAATGTTTCAAGTTTTTCAGAAATCTTAGCTTGGGGATTCCAAAGAATTCATTCATCTTCTTCTTTCCTCCCCAGACATAAAAGAGAAATGATGGGAGAAGAAAAATCTGAAACTATTGTTGCCATGGAGAACAAACTCCTAATTAGCAATATACTATGAAGAGAGTTATGTGTCTCAGCTTCCCAGGTTTTCATGTTAGTATCTTCAAAGGAAAAACATGTAAAATCTCATTGTTCTGCCCAGTTTTTATTCCTATTTACAGTCCATACTTTCCCCGCTCTGTACAGTAGTTTTCACAAAAGAGAACATTCTGATCACAGAGGTTTCATTGTGAACGGGAGATGCAAACATTACCTGCAAAGGGTGTTAACATATTACTTGAAAGGCCACGAACTAAAAAAGACTAAGATCGGCTTTCTGATGTTCTGTTACTGCAGCTGCTGGCTAGAGGATTACAAAACCAAAAAGTATGAATTTATCATGAGACTTGAATAGGAGGAAAAAAATCTTAAATTATTTTACAAGACTCAATTTATGATCAGTCATTTGACATGAAAAATTTTTTTAGAAGAGAACATACTGTTATTTTTCATATGTGTTCTCAGTACAAAATAATTTTTGGAGGAGACAGCCTCCAATAAAGTTCAGTCCTAACACAAGACAAAAATGTGCACTCTGAGCTGTACATGTGCTCTCTTCTCTGCAGAAAAACACAAGTGTCAAACAACTGAGAATTTTTTGTGCTAATTTTCATTAACCTTGTGGACTAAATAATTACCTGTTCTCTCCTATACAAGCTTACTGTCCACACTTCAGCAGGTTGTGATCATAATTGAAATACAAAAAAATATAAAATATAGTACATAGTATAAGAGAAGTGATTAATTTCTCGTGATATTCAACCAACAGTGTAATTGAAATGTGTTTGGTGAATGAATGCAACATCTTATGAAATGAATGTGTTGTGTATTCTGTGACTTTTTGAGTAAAAAAGCTTGTAAAAAAGTAAACATAAACAAACTTAAGCTAAGAGGAAATTCTCACTTCAAGTTGTGTAGTGACACTTGTGCTTTGTACTATTCAGCCAAGTAGTTATACTGACAAAATATCACCTTATATAAAGTGGGAAGACTTGTGGATTCAGTCAGGATGAAGACTGGCCAGAATGCTTTTTGCTGGAATGTGAGAAGATTAAGCAGCTCTAGGAAAGGATTTGGAACAATGCTTAAAAACACTTAATGATCTTGTATATACATGAAAGTAGTAAAAGTATCAACATAATAGAGATGTGATACATGAATATTGAGAACACTCTGTTCAGGGACACTTGAGAATGTTGTGTGCTGATTTTTTTAATAAAAAATGATATAACATGAGAGAATGCTGTTTCCAAAGTGTTTATTAATGCAGCTGTTTAAGCTGATCAACTCCTTATTGAAGTCTAGTAAAAGCTGACGCTTTGTTGTTAAAGCTGTTCCAATGTATTTGGAACGCAGCAAAACTGGCTTTTGGAGGCCAATTTTGTTTGGTTGTTTTGGTTTGGATTTTTGTTTGTTTGTTTGTTTTTCATTTACACAAAGAGATCTGACTTGTCTAAACTTTCAGACACTGACATCCTAGAAAAAGTAATCGTTTTGGGCAGAACGGTTAGCAGGTATTTGGAATGCTCCAGATTATTCTCAGAAAGAGGAGAAAATATTCCTAGTGCTAAACATTTTTTAATGCACATCAGCGCATTAAAAGTAGGAATGTAAAAAGTCAAGTTCCTTACACACAAAAAGACTAAAACAAGAGATCAGTCCCAGTTTTCAGCATTCCATGTCATTCACTCCTAGCCCATGTGGTACTACCCCTCCAAAATTACTAATTCCTCTTGCTCTTCCCTGTTTTTGTCAGTGACCTGGTTATTTTACAATGCTCTCATTTACTGCTGTGATCTCAGAACATACAAATGGATGGAATCTGTTAGCTGAAGAATAATCTAGGAAAGAGAAGGCTAGAACCTCATTCTTCAATTAAGGAAAGTGGTAAAATTCCCTAAACTTTTAACAGTGCAGAAGAAGTGCATAAATGCCTCTGTTAGACTTTACAAAATTTTCACAGAAAACCATGGAATTAAGAAATTTAGAAGCAATAAGCAGGTGTGATTTAAATCAAAACCCAAGCCTTACCCATTATAACCTTGTAAAGAGGTAGACTGGTACAATTAGATATGCTGTTGCAGTTTACACCAGCAGGAGCCTGGTCCTTGATCAGAGAAGCTAGGAACATATATCCAAATAAAAAGACAAATTGAGCAGTAGAAGCAGAAGACTGAGAAAGGAACTCCGAGGTTAATTCTGACCATAACTCTCTCTGTAATGTTGCGTGGAAAATGATATTTTTCTGGACAAAAAGGAAAAGCACTTTTGTCTGCTTTACAAAGATAAAGATTATTTTCAAACAGATAAAGATTATTAAGGAATGTTTCTTCAGGCCTAAAAGGATTTAACAAATATAGTAAATGGAACTTCCATGTGCTTTCCATTACTCTAACTCTTCGTGTTTTGATTAAGTCAATAGTGTTGCTCATGAATGATAGTTCAAGGATTTTCAGCTTGATTTTGTGACTATTTAGCCATATGTATTGCCTGTTCAAAATGCAAATGCAATTGCATGGCTAATTTCTACACGTAGGCAATTACCTTAACGGATAAAGACAGCATAATTATATCTGCAAGTGTGCATAATTCACTGTGTCTGTGTATGCAGTTATCTGATTTGTTCACATAACTGCAATAATTGCACACGCATATGCTGCTGAGTTATCTGAAAAATTTAACTTTATGTGGGTTTTGTAACTTCCTTTGCTTTTATTATCTAACTAAACAACCATTGTGTAAAACAATTAATAGATGATAAAACTATCTTACATTGTTAAATATTAATCCTTTCCATATGATTATATTTTCCATATTCCAAACATACTACTTAACTTGCTTTATACCTAAAATGTTAGGTATAAACAAAAGCAGGCTTTGCTTATTCTGTAAACTGGACAGCAATCTATTGTCCAGGCCAGATGCTTGGTAATGCACTTCCACACAACATTTAGGCTCTTAAACATAATATATCAAAACAACCTGATTTTCCTAAACCTTGTTCCTCTACTAAAAAAAAAATGCAATTACAACTTTTAACACTGTTTTTCTTATTGATTTTAATTTCAGCTGAATTCAAAAGTGGGGAATAAAGTATAAACAAATTTCAATTAATTTGTGGTAGTATGACTAGTTAGATGGATGCTTTTTGGGATCACTTTTTTTTTTTTTTTACCCTGTGTGCATCCTATGGTTGCAAATAATCCGGTAAAACTTTCATTTTGGTAGACAAAAAAATTGAAATACAGGGCTCATTTTTACTTTGTGCATTTGCAGAGACACTAAAAGCATTTCCAGCGTGACACCTTTGGCTAAAATTGCTATTTTTGTTAGGTGCTCCTCTGCTTTTAGCTAAACCTGGTGTATATCTCAAACACTGCAAACTCATTCAAGTGTAAACTGGATCAAGTGTACTACTCTGTAAAACTCTGCGTGTTTTAGATTGTTTAGAAAGTGTGGCTAAAGGATTACTAGATATTTTCCTAAGTAGTTAATCCACTGTTTAGAACTTAAGATGGAGATTGCATAGAATAATGTTCAGGCCTTTATTTACCTATATACTATTCATTAATAATTTACGTGTTCTAAATAATGTTTAAAAAGAAAGTTCTCAATATTGGATGTAAGAAAGGATTTGATAGACAAGTGTTGATATATTTATTTTAAATTCTTACCACTCTCTCTCCTTCTTTTGGTATTACTGGTAGTATAATGGTCACAAATAGCTACAACTTTTTGGAAAACAGCTTCTTTATGAAGCCTCAAAACATCCTTAATGTGTGAAAAACCTACAGTATACGGAAAACCAATACTAAAAATAGAGAAAACAAAGCTGTATTTGATTCTGTTGGTATATTAACATGCGGGAGTGTGTATTTAATAATTCTTTTCAGAGTCTAATTTCATCTATCATGCAGAAGATAAAAATCTACTATCAGGCAGAGACTGATGAAAATATATCTGTGGGCTGTGACTATGCATTTTTGTTGGTAAATATTTTTCTGTTCTTTTATTCCACTGAACACTACAATACTAGAAGGGCCCTACAGAAATTCCTTCATACCTTGGATGAGTTCCACAAAGTATTTAAGTCATATGAAAGCAGCTATTGTTAAACCTTTCCTTTATTTTCCCATTTAAAACAACAAATTAAGACCAGTAAGGAAGTTGTCCAAAAGATTTCCAAAATTATCAGCATTCCTTTGTTGCATAAAACCTTACCCACAGACACAGAAATTTGAATGACAATTATCACATCAATTAACCATTTGGGCATTTCAGCAGATTGATGTTAGAGGAAAAATTAGAGAGAATCTCGAAATTATACTTGCATATTTTAACTGCTAAAAAATCTTTAGCTACATCTACTCTAACTGCTGGCCAGTAGAAGTTTCATTACAGTTTTCTTCAAGATCCAGTTCACAAGTTTAATTTGGTTGCTATTCAGCTTGCATTCTTGTTTTATGTACATGAAGTTTTATGCCTATTTGGCAAAGACAAGCATGTGCAAGAAACCTTCACTAATTTCCCACGTAAAGATGAAAATTTGAAGGAAACAAGGCAGTGTCTGCACCTGCAGCGGTAATGCTCTTTAAGAAGTTAAGGGACTTAGTTAGTACTGTCACCTAAGACTAATTTGAAATATCTCCACAGAAGGAATGTGTTAGGTTCCAGTGTGTACCTGCAATCAGGAATCTGAAGGGCTATATAATTTTCCATAGAATTAAGGTGGGTCTGTCTGACAAACGAATTCATCAATTATCAGTCTTTATCTAAATATCTTCAAAAAAGTGAAGTAAACCCTCTCCAAATCTGAATGGACAGTGTAAATGGCTTTAATCCAAATGTTCTCTCTGTAAATATTTACAGGGTTTCTGCTTTGCAAAAATGAGATTTTCCTGTTTTTATCTTTGCCACTAAACCTCCAGATTTTAAAAATATCTGCTATTTCAACAACTATTCAATCTGTGCAGTTTTTTTTTCAAGTATTTTAAATATTCCAAATATCCAGAAAAGTGACTGAAGTTTCAAGGTATGAAATTGGTTGCAAGTAATTCAAAGGAAATTGGAAAACGAAAGAAACAAAATAACATCCCTAGTTGTTCTTCAGCTCAAGACCTGACACCTCTTTGAAAGATAAGTGCTAGGTAGAACAGAAATGGTTGAAAACCATACAAGAATAAGGACTTGTAATTCAAAGATGTGCCATGCAAGGCATCTAATGGGGCCTTCTGGCCTTGACAGTGTGAATCCATGAGGATAAATCTCTGATACACAAAATGAAATGTTCTCAAGATTTTGTCAGACAAAATATTTTGTCACTTTTGCACAATGTCAGCTGCAGCCTTTTTCTGGAATATAATTCTCAACAAAATGCCACTTTATTTGTGGAAAGAAGTTTTCATTTTAACTGGTTAATGAAGCGTTGTGTTTAGAAGTGCTCCTTTTTGAGTAAGTTGTCAATCTGCTTTTCTTAAAGGGTTATAAAAGCATCTATCCAGTGTGGGAATTCATGCTTCCAGGTATTTTCAAAATCTGTTTTCCTCATCGCTATCTAGGAGAAAAAAGAGGGAGGGAAGGGAAGGCCTTGGGGACATTGCAGACACTCTGTCGTATGCTTATTTGAAGTGTGAATGGACTTTGGCATGTCCTGGCCATTCTCATGTATCTCATTTGCCTTTTTGACAATATGAGACAAACAAAAATACCAGAAATTTTGTCTGTCAATGCACATCACCCAGTCTGAATTCATACTGGGACAATGTGGAGAGATATAACTAGATTTTGGAAAGAGCTTGGGCTTAGACTACAGCTAAAATGAAGCGATACACCTTAAAACTGGGATGCAGCTAGTTGGGACACAGCTATAACAACAATAAATAAATTCAAGACATACTCAAATATATGCAGTCTCCAATTTAATACCATAAAGATTGTGAAGTCTAAGAACCCAGAAGTAAGATTTTACTATAGTATCTGTCCAAAATATCTTGTATTTCATGCCAAGATTTGTATTTCTAGACATATGTTCCTCTAGTTCAGCCCTCTTGATCAAGGTCTTTCCCTGCTTGGTAGATTCTACATTAGGAGGTGTCACTCACCCGCTTTTGTGCCCCTGAATCTAACCTGAATCTTGCATTTCCATTTGCAGTGATAGAATTTCACCTGCAGTGGTGTGTGGCATTGAACCTTGCAGTTCAAGAGGCAAGCAATGCCACCTCCCGCAGCTCCTCCTCCTTGGACAGCTGGTAGAAGAGAGCTGGTCATCCCTGCCTGAGGAAAGGCTTGGACACTCATGTTCGACTTGATCCTCTGCTCTGTTCTTTGTGCTAGCTGTGTCGGTCCTGTTCCCAGCTTGCATCCCACCCCAGACTTCATGGTGTGTGTTGTACAACCTTACAATGGACCAGTGCTTTTCTTTTGTCTACCAACAACCTCTAATCTCCAATATAGGAGGCTGCAGATGTTTCTTCTTACTGAGAAATGATTTAAGACTTGTTCCCTGTTAAGAATAACATTGAAAACAGTGTTAAGAATAGCAGTTCAGTTACCACTGAACAATAGATTTTCTTGTGATTGGGTGATGGCATGTAAAAGACCACAGGAGATGAAAGCAGGCATTTTTACAGTTTAAAGCAAAAAAGAAACACTAGATCGTACATTTTACCTCGATATGACATATGGTGAGATTTCACCCAGTAGGGCATGCTCTGGGCTGAATCAGGGGTGTTGCCGAATTGTGTCTTGATAGTTTCCTTTGTTGACTTATCCCTGCCAATGTTAGAAGAGTGCTCATAATTTCTCATTTGAAATTGTCTGGTTTCAGTTTTTTGCCCCTGGATTGGACACTCTTCAACGTATTTTCTATATTTATACAACACATTAAAATTGCCTTTCAGTCTGCATTTTTATAAAATAATGACTTGTTACACGCTTTCACAGAAGAAGACATTTCCTTCCACCTTGAAATATCTTTATGTCTTGTTTTCTGGATGATTTGTCTATGTCATTTTTAAAAAATAGCAATAAGAAAATGCCATGCAACATTTCACCACTAACCTCAATTGACTATGCAGTCTTATAAGTATGCCTTTTTTGCCATTGTGGGAGAATGTTATACAAACCACTGAGAATGAATGTCAAATTGCTCATCCAGCACTTCCCAGGTGAATCTCAGCTTTCTAGGTTATAGTCCCTTGTTCTCTTTCTAGATTTTTTACTTTGTATTTAGTGCTATTTAAATTAATTTAGTGAATTTATCAAGCAATAAAGGAATGCTGTAGGTGATTGTATTGGTTCACTGATTATCAGTGTTCTTTCTGAATTGCAAAATACATTAGAATCAATACTGTGTTTAATTCTTGATCAATGACAGAAGTGCTGAATAACACAGAGCACTGATCATCATTAAATGGGGTTCCCACACTGAGATCTACCTATAACCAATTCATAATGGGTTCAATATGCTTCTCATTTATTTCGTATAGAGTTTTCTTTTTAAAGAAAACGAGTATCATGCAGTATGAAGTTAAACCCAAATACTCCTGACAGCTTATGTTATGCAAAACTGATTGGAAAAAATCTTTGTCAGGCACTTTGCTTCACAATGAACAGCTGAGAAATCATGATGGTTTGACATGACATACTTTTGAAATTAACCATTCTAACTGGCTTTAAGTAAATCCTTATCTTTCATGGGTTTTTTTTAGTTGATTCCCATAACAGATTTTCCATTAGTCTTTTAGAATATAATAAAAAACCTTAAATTAGGATTAGGTACCTTATACTAGGATTAAATTCATGTTTACTTTCTGGAGCGCATGGTACACTTTTTGATTCCTATCAATCATAAAGAAGTATGGGATGACAGACACTTTCATACAGTAATGTTTGAAATAGAAGTTTTTAAAAGAAACCCTGGGAAAAAAAATAAAATTTATAGTAAATGTTTTATTTTCCTTATAAGAAAGGATCTTCAATGTATTTCAGTTTTTTAAATGAGGGTGTTGTTGTTTTGCAGATTATAACCAAATGTTTGCCATGGGCAGTGCAATTCCATTCCTGTTGGCTACAGTGGCCAAAGGCGTAGTATTGCTGGAGATCCAGAGTCATTAACATGGTACTATATTAAGTTTCATGTGGGAAAATATCATATGCTGCTCTCCTCAAGTTGTAGTTTCACAGTATGTCAGCTTCCATGACAACAACAGCTTAAAGCACTCCCAACACCTTCATCTCTTCAGCTGTGCTAACATAAGCTTTCATGAGGTTGGACTCTTGGCTGAAACAATGAACCAATGTGGGTCAGAAATACCACAATGGAAAATCCCCTTACTTTCAAGCCAGGTAAGTTCAGTGATCTTAGTGATAGTGGAGCCCCACAAAGAGTAGTGTCAGCTCAGCTGTGCCTGGAGGTGGTGTGAAGGCACATTGCACAAGCAGCTGGGACAGGGATGCACACCTGAAACTTCTTGATCTTCCCATCTGGGTATGTGAAACTGGCAGTGTTAAAGCACTGTGAGTTTTAGTTAAAAGTTATATATCAGCCATCAACATGCCAAATGCAACTACACACATTTCAGATCAGGATTTGCCTCAATTTCTAGGAGGGGAATTTATGTTTAAGGTACTATCTTGGGTGAGCTTCCATGCCTGAATACAAAACATAGAGGTTTGTGTTCAACTATGACACAGAAAAGTAGCAACAGAAGTCTTTCCATTCATATATATTATTTAAATAATTCAGGTCATATAAGGGATCTCAGGCAACATCCTTAACTGTTCTTCTAATGTTCCTGAAACTTCCCCGTCCAATCATCCAGGAGCCACTCTTGCAGTCACTCTCACACCACTTCAGATGGGACCGAAACCCCTTCACAGCTACACACCCCACACTCACACAGTCCGACCAGGTTTCCTTAGTGGCTCCACCCTGGATTTCCCATAGCAGAGTCTCAGATGCCCCGATCTTTAAAACAATTTAATCATGGTGCAATAACTAAATAACAAAATAAACAAAATGAAGGCTTGAGCTGGTTGCCTCCCAGGAGGGACCCCGAAGAAAGGAACTCCTGGCCTTTATATCCTTACAGTCTAACGGTAGGAAAGTCTGGGGCTCATCGACTACTGCTGTGTCTCTGGATGTCTTGTCACCTGACTGGGCCGAAGGTCCCGGTGCCGTTTGTTGTGCAAAAGGTCGGCAGTTCACGGCCTCTTGTCCCGGGTTCCGGCTCGGGCTCCGCTTCCCAGAGCTTGCCCTGCAGCTGCACACCGAGCTACCTGTGCTGAGTGTATCCCTCAACACTAAGCAGTGTCACACAGCGCAAATTCTAAGTGCAGTGAATCTGGCAGCATTGAAATACATGTAGCTTAAAATGCATATATAAAGAACTCAAGATCTAATGCCATCTTTCTAAATTTGTGCGTAACTGTAAAAAGCAAAACAGTTTAACTAAATTTATTTGTACTTTTCTAAAAACTATCCCAAGATATATAATTTGTATGTAGACCAGTGTACATGTATCATGTAACAAATTTCTGATGTTTTCAGTCTACTTTTGCTAATTTATAAGAAGATAGTGTAGGTTTCAAAATGTAAAACCCCAGGATCAGAATTTGTATTGGATCATATCCAAGTTATTCGTCCCTATTTCAAAGCATCCACATTTTATATAATGTATTTTCCAATCAGACAGCTTTTTGAATTCTTTTTCAGATTTCAACAATGTAAAATCCTTGTCCAGAAGATGCCGTACTAATTCCATGTAATCAGATTACACACGTATGTGAGGCAAGATAGGTTTTTATTCCCTTCTGCCACCTAAACAAAGAGATGAAGGATTCATCTAGTAGATTGTTTAACCTAAAAAGCCACTTTATAGCCACCAGTTTATAATACACCAGTCACCCATCTGACAATCGCTATGTCAGATTTTTTTTTTTACTTTTCACTTGCTCAAAACACTTGTGCATGAATGAGTATAAATATATAATTTCCTTTATTTTGCCAGGCTTCATCACATAATTCTTCAGAGTGATGTTATCTAGTGTAAGAATGATTTATTATAACTAGTCTTCTGCCTCTCTGTCTTGATTTTATGCATTACTATTATGGTGCCCTTTTCCATAATGAAATAGCTTTGTCTCACCTCATATGAATTTAGCCTTCTCTCAGTTATGCTGTAAATATTAAGAAAAAAATTGAGCCAATTTTTAAAACCATGAGTAGTGTGTCTATTTATGTACGAAGTAGAACCACTTCAGTGATAGCTGGCAGATGCACATATATCATGAACAAACTTTAGTGGCATAGTTTTCCCACCCCATTATGTGTTCATTTTTTTCTTCTGTTGAGGTGATTTAACGTCCATTTTCTTCAGATTGTTTGTCCACCTGTTTGTTTGTGTGAAGCATTATAAATACTGTCTCAGCATGTTGCCATAACAATTATTTTAATCTCATAGATGCAGTAGAAGTCTGATGAGATAGAGAAACTACTACATAAACAGTTTGAAGGAGAAGTGTCAGAGATATATGATTAGGAATAAGTAAGGATCCAAGTTTCTGACACTTTCTATGCTGCCTTATTACACTTATTACACTACTGATCCTAATTTTGACCATCTTTAAGCTTAGTAATAACTTCATTAAAATACTAGAAGAAACAGAAAGCAGGCTGTTTCATAGTGGGCCTTACTGACACATATAATGGTTTAATTTCTGTCCCCAACCCTCTTCAAGCTTCTGACTGCAAGTGTGGGATCTGTGGGTTCAAAAGTGCCATAAGTAAATGACTGAATTCTTCTCTAGAAGTAGCTAGACGTAGTCGTTGCTGTTTGGAGGTCTGACTGACACTGTGATGACTTAAGTATGTGACAGTTCCCTTGACTTCAAGGCTGTTTGAAGTCAATGGGAATACTACATGTGTA
This sequence comes from Cephalopterus ornatus, assembly GCA_013396775.1. Taxonomy (NCBI): domain Eukaryota; kingdom Metazoa; phylum Chordata; class Aves; order Passeriformes; family Cotingidae; genus Cephalopterus; species Cephalopterus ornatus. The sequence continues at coordinate 79,515 of VZRE01002415.1, read as the reverse complement.
AAGAGAAAATGCAAATTTTTCCTCCATCACAGAGTAGTTTAACATGAAGAAAGGACTACGCTGTCAAATGGAAAACACAAACACCAAATGGTAGTGCTCTGGAGAGTAACTGAAATTGGAAACTATTCATTCAGTGCAGCTGATTGTTATTTGTAAAATTTTTCTAAGTGAAAAGAAACTCTACCAATGGTCAGTATGGAAATCCTAAGAAGAAACTTTAAACTGTGTGCATATTTATCATGTGAAATACGTGAATTAATTTATTTTTGTGCATGTTTTCCAGTTAGATGCTTGTAGGACGATATTATACTCTTACTAGGCAAAGTGAGGCACTGGGTCAGCTTTTGCTATTGGCTTCAGGAAAGTCTAGAGCCACCTAGAGAAACACAGTGCTGTGAGGTGTTACTGTACCTGAGCTGAAGTCAGTTGGGCGTTAGTATGTTTTGATACAACAGTAAAGACAAAAACATAACAACATCTGCTGTAAAATCACACTTGCTCGAGAGTGATGTGAACCTTAATCCAGTAGTTTACTGGCCACTTCAGCATAAACTTTTGTCTTTGTGGTGGTGCTATGGAATTGGAGAAGGGGTTTGGAGATTTTACCATTCACATAATGATAATCACTTTCTTGGACTTCAAAATCAGAAGAGACTGTTTCACCATCTAGAAGTCCTGCCCACACAAAACCATAATATTTCCTCTTGATCTGCCTTCAAGAAGAGTAATGATGGATTGTCTAGCAAAGACCTTTTGGAATCACAGGCAACCTTGATATTTAAAATTCTAGTAGAGAAAAAATGCACATGTCTACTGGTGAATTTTTCGTATGAAATATTTTTATGTTTTTTCTTTTGATTGCATTTTACCTAAGGGTCCTTCCACTGGATCTTGTGGAGGGAAGCTTAGGTAAACTACTCAGTCCTGTTGCTTTCTGTCCTCTAAACAGTAGCCTTCACCAAGGCTAGAGACTTCTTGTGCAACTCCACACCAGGCTGTTCTAACTCATATTTTTGTGTTTCTACTTTATTTCTTCCACTTGATCAGTAATGTTTTAGGTAGCAAATCTACTTTATCTCTTTGATAATGTAATTCCTTAAAATTATGTGCATATATGTTGGCTTTTTTCTATTTTACATATACTTCATATAAGTGTGTATGGATGTGGTCATCCTGTTTTATTATGTAAATGATCAGGCAAAAGGAAGCACTAGATCTGAGCCCATTTAATGTTTTATCTATTTGAACACTACCTATAAACACTGCTTATGAATTATCAGTGACAAGTAATACTGCTTCATTTTCCTCCCTCCTTTTGTTATCTGATCCCTTCTAAATAGTTGAATCAGTGGTTTCCTTTTGAATCACACAAAATTTCCCAGAAGGATCAAGTAGTAGTATGTAGAATTTACAGCAATGGGTTAACAACTCTGCTTTTTGTGCTGTTAATTATATTGGTGGGTAGGCAGCTAGAACAGTTGGGGGATTTTGTTTGCTTGCATGTTTTTGAGGTTCCTCTCAATGAACTCAACATTCCGGTAAAATGATTACTCATTTCTTAACCTAAGAAACTGACCGTGCAGTGAAGTGGAAACCTGATGGAATGCAATGAGGGCACAACAGCTAATGTGCTACATGTTGGTGTCACTCACCTTCCAGGGAGGCTGGACATATGCCAGAGCTGCTAGAGTTGCAGTATCTTCCTGAAATTGTTACTGAAACTCAGAAGTGCAAGCCAGTAAACACCCAACAGCACCTGTTTCAAACAGTTCTTTGTTTTGCCTTGCAGATACATCCAAAGTCAGCCATGGGAGGCACAAGTTAGCTTAATATAGAATATTTGGGTCAATGCATTAAAATATGGCAACTGTGAAATTGAGAAATATGTAAAACGAGCAAAGGGATGAACAGCAGGATAGATGACAGATTAACTGCAGGCATTTTGGTGATCATGTTCAAGACTAATTTTAGGAATCTTCCCTCAGCAGCGAAAGCAGAAATTTTGAGGAAACAGTTCTCAAAAGACACTTTTGTAATGGTAAGGTATTGTACAGCAGGAGAACTTTTTGAATGTAGGAACCTTGCTGAAAAATACCTCATTGTAGACTGAGAAACGATGCTTTGGGGGTTTTATTCTCTTTCACTCATGAATGTGACATACCTGTGAAGATATTTACAGAGCAAAATTTATTAAAAATCAGAAAACAGGAAATTAACCTCATTCTGTCATTACTTTGAAATGTTCTAAATCAGGAAAGAAATCTGGAAAGAAAAAAGTATTCTGTTTAAAACTGTTGAGACTTTGTCCTTTTACATTTTCACTCTCCACTTAGAAGTCAGCATTTATAAATTTGTAAGAAGTCAGGTTTGATACTTGTTTCATGTAAAAATAAAATGTTTTTCAAGATCATGTAACAACAGAGAGTTTTTAACTGTTACGGATCTCAGCTCTTTATGAAGTTATTGAAAGGGTTAAGTAGCATACTATCAGTCATGCATATGAAATTTGGAGTGAGAGGAAGCAAGTGAATTTGAGGTTGTTCTCCTTCAGTTCATTCAAGGTTCACTGAACAGGAAAGTGAATTTTTATTATCACTTCCTGTGAAAAGAGCAGTCGACAGGACCCATCAGGGAACTGCCAGAAACCTCAAGAGTTCTGAGTATGAAACCTGGAGTCCACTGCAAAGTTTCCATGACAACACACTCATTAAAATAAAAGGAAATTGTGCCTGATATTTACAGCTTTCAGCATACATTTGAAAGCCTTGTATCTCAGATTTCCAAAGTATTTACACCTGGGACCCAAGAATGCAGGCTGTCAAGAAATAAAGGGTAGTTGTAACATTTATCTGTGAAAGTGGAAAGGTTGTTCACAGGTTAGATTTCAGCATACTTCAATTTCTTGAACTACATTGAACATTTCTTCTGTCTCTTTCTGTGGTGTGCGAAAGAGTGAAATGAACCTAATATTAACTTGAAAACAGTCTTAAAGGAGGGTTTTATTGAGAGCAGTGTTACTGAAAACAGGGATATTCTTCCAAGAAAAGGGACTTAACTCTGAAAATAATCAAATTAAATTTATTTAGCTACAAATATCTAAATTGCAAAAGATAAATCATCACTGACACTTCATCAGGCTTGGTAGCAATCACCTTCATTGTACTAAAGAACTGCGGGGCTGAAGAGAGACAATAATAACAAAGGTTGTTTACTTGAGATACTAAAGTCCCATTGAGCTGTTTTCTTTAGTAGCCTCCACTCCTCACAATGCCCTTTTTCACTCTCCCCCTTTGCAATCATTTTGGCTCCCTCTCTGTGGCTTCTATGCTGAGTTATTTTATTTTTCTGTAGAACGTGAGAAAGCTTGAAAAGGAGATAACTGAGTGGAAAAGAGCAGGGATTGATAAAAAAACTCAAATGTATTGCCTGTCTTGGGCCAAAACCACTTCTTATTGTCCCTAATTCTTCCATTTCTGCAACCATACAAGAGGTCAGGCTATAAAATTGCTGTTGCTTATTTTGACCTTAAAAGGAGTGAATCTCATTACTATTCAGTGAACATTAATCAAGTATATTGCTCTTAATAGATATCACAACAGAGTTAAAGAAAAGCAAACCTTACAAAAATACACAGGCACATGTAAATATACTTCAAATTACATAATAATTGCTCAGCAGATGCATTGATCATGTATTTTTCTGAGTTTTCATCTTCCCCGATTGTACAAGTATCTTTACACAGGCTGCTCATCCTAACAGCTATCAAACTGCATTGCGTGAATAACACAAAAAACATCAGTGATCCATGTGTGTCAGCTGCTTGGGAGGATATGTTTATGCACGTGATTATATCAGAATTAGTCTGCTTATAGCTTCTGATTTGATAAATTGCCTGTGAGGTCAGACACACTCCTCTCTTTCCGCTGGTCTCGGTGCTTGGGCTTTGACTTCCTTTAGGACTGTTTCAATATAGCCACTTTTGTTGCTTTCCTTTTTGCATCTGGTCAGATACAGTATGACAGAGCTCAGCAAGCAATTGGTGTCCCTGCCTCTGAGGTGTCATCAGTTAGGTGCTGTCAGGAAAAGGGACACCTTTGCTGTCTCCCCAATTCACCAAGTTTAGCAATTTCCATTAGCAATCCGTGAAAGAAGCTTGCAGTTTCTCACTTCCATGTCCACAGTTTGTAGTCTTCCCTTGCTATTTGTAACTGATTATGTTCATGCTATAGGTGGCTGCTTTCATTTCTGTGGTTTCCATATTAAGTTGTCTTTCCCTTGCACACTAACACAACACTCTCTCACTTCCAGCTTCCCAGAAATCCTTGCTCTAGTGCTTTGGTCACTGGTTGGTTGCAGATAGCATATAAGCACTGTTTTGCTTAATGGAGGAAGGTAGAAGTCCTTCTAGTCTCAGAATGGCCTTTTTCCCACTTGCATACTGGCTCTGAATGCAACCACTTTGTCAGGACCTCCCTACAGGCAGAGTTACCAGTAATAAGCCCATGAACTCTTCAGCTCTCCTTGTCAAACTGCACTTCAGAATTCTCTACTAATTTTCTTCATTTCACCACCTTCTTACCTTACAAACCATAACCACTGTATCTACCAGACAGTTCTAGAATGTATGTGACTCTTTCTTCCAGACATACAAGTGTGAACCTCTGGTTCCTCTGACAGGAAATATGAGACAAGAATACACTAAAACTTTTGTGATTAAGAAGAGACTCAGCCAGTTCATAAAACCCTATTGTAATTCCAAAGTGTTCCACAAATCAGTCCTCACAAATCAGCAAATAACCTTTTCTCAGGGCAGAGATTCTTGGCAATCTTCTTCCATTTCTAGGCCCTATAGAAAACAGGTTGTATCTCAGGACTTTCAGCTTCATTTCAAGACTTGGCTGATCTCTAACAGAGCTTCTGACAATAAATCTTATGGGAGCTAAAAGCCCTGTAACCCTTTGCTTGACGCTGTCTTCTTTTTCCTCTGTATACAAAAAGCAGCATCAACCTCTCCATCCTTCAGTCATAAGACATATATTCTTGAGATATGCTAGAAAAGAGCAGTATCTAAGCTTAGAAAGACAAGAAAAAAAAGATGATAAAAGTGTGGGGAAAGAGCTAGAGGGTCATTTGGAGAGCAAGAGAATTTTGATAATTAGTATCCTTTAAATGTTTCTGATTTTATTAGGAGTCAGAAGGATATTTAGAATAAATTACTGAAATATTTTGTAGGCTGTTTCAAGTATTTTAATAGCTTTGAAAATATTAGAAACACTGACAGTGTTTCTTTAAATGTTCTTTAAATGCTTTTCAACACAGAAGTAACTGACTGTGTTGAGGGGAGTATAAAACATAGAAGAAATATATTAGTGAGAGAAAGAGAACTTTGGTACATGAGGCCTTTTAATACAGTTCAGGCTTTTTAAAAATTACTACTGTTACTTGAAACCATTAGGTATCCCTTGAAAAATATTTTTACAAGTAACATCCAGCAGAGCTAGTATTAAAAAGCCAGTACTTTTTTTTTACAGTGATTCCATTGTCTTGATGGTGTAACTCAGTGAAGATTGAGTTTCTGTTTTCGCAGGATCATACATCAGTTTTGTGGAAGCACTTCACACGCTGGAAAAAAAGAAGGATTTAAAAGGTGATGCCATAGTGAAGAGATTCACTAGCAGTGCCACATTCGTTGTTGAGACCTCCTTGAGCTCCAATATCATGCTTACTGTTTGTTATTCTCTTCTCTATCAGAAAGCTGTCCACAGAAGTCTGTGAAGTGATTTGGGATCTGGAATTTTTAGACCATAGAGTGAATAAAAACATATGGGTGATGAGGATTAGAGGGATCTCACCGTATCTGAAGTGAGATGACACACACTTCATGCACAGAAATCCACCCATACTCTCTTCAGTACTCTTCTAGGGTGTGGTGGATGGGCATCAGCATATATTCTTAGGATTTATTCTGTGGAGTGGTGATGGGGCTGATGGACAAGTTTGCCCATTTTAATCTGTAAATAGGTTAGGAATGCCATTTGGAAGTGCTTGTGGATAATGCATGATTATAAGACATAACAAAATCCTGATGTTACAGGAATATTAGTAAGGAAGGCTTCTGCTAGGATTCCTAGAGACTCAGCCCCTTCTTAGGGCTGCACATGCAAGGAGTAGGAGGCTGTGAATGTGGGGAGCTGTGTTAAGTTCTAGAAATGCTGTGTCAGCTTCTTTTCGGTGCCCTGTACTCATGTCTATGCTGTGATGCAGAAACCTTCATGGTGTCCCCACAACTACACAACAGTAATTGGCATTGAATTCAGTTTACTGGGGGAGTGAGCAACCCATCTCCTACATGGCTGGATCTGAAATGGAAGAGGTTGCAGGAAGGAATATGCTTGGTTAACATCACTGCCTCTGAAAGGAAATTTTGGGAGTAATATGTTGTGTCCAACAGTTTAACATAAACTTTAAAAACTCTGTTTTGCATGAATTTATTTTCGAGTATATATCATTCTGGATGTATTTTCAAAAGAAATTTTTGGAAGTTTTGATGAAAAATAGCCATGTAGAAGAGCTTCACAGCATCAGCCATCCAGTTCTGGCTCAGACTAACCACATGTCAGTACAGCTTGGAAAGTACTGTTCAGAGGAATCAAAGAGATTGGGAGCTGGATATTAAACTCCAATACATTAATCCAAAATTCCATCATTAATATTTAATCTTAAAAATACTAAAGATATCAATATTGTCTCCTGTTTTTCTGTGTTTTTAAATAAACCCATAGAGACCTCACCTTTGTTTACTATTTTTCTTTCTCTATTTAATTTTTTGTTTTTGCTCTTTGTCCATGAACTTTACATCTAACTAAATCTTTATTTACAGATGGGGATTTGTGCATGTCATTTTCAACACATACCATTGTGCAGGCACTGTGAAGAAACGTAGTCTACCTCCTTACATTATTTATGGCTTTCTCATGCAGAGAGGTGAGACACATTAAACGGTTCAATAACTGTCTTCTATTTAATCGTGTCAGCAAGAAGAGTCTATTCTTTCCTGTACTTTCCATTCCCTGGTTCTCTGATTTTCTTCTGGCTGTCTTTGATCTGTAAAGACACAGTCCTGTCTTCCTGAAATTGTATCTTCAGCAGCGATAGTAGGTGAATTGGATCAGATAAAATAAAACCTGATCTGTACACAATCTGAAAACTCAAGCTGAATCAGAATAGCTCCAACTGCCACCAGTGGCTCTTTGACCTTCAAGATCAATGCAGCAAAGAAGTTATTACATGCCTAAATTACATAGATGCCATTGTTAAGCACTTTTGAAAATATAAACATACACAAAGCAGTTTATTGAATTTCCCTCAGACCTGGAAGATCAGAGTAAAACCAACCATAAAAACATACTGCAGATGTATCAGAATTCACATGGCTTGGGGGAAGATCAACAGACACAGCAAAAGCATTAGAAATCTGCTGTGGTGATTTTGCTACTAGAGCCACAGTTCTTAAAAAACATACAGGAGAAAAAAAAGTTTCCTTAGTTTCTTACTAATGAAAGAATCTGTTTCCTGGTCAGCATCATACTACTTTAAGTAGCCTACTCATAACCCTTACACTTACCAATAAGGATTGTACTATAATCACTACTTATACTTCATTTGGGACAAAATTATATTTTTCAAAGTATTTATAGAACCTGTTAACCAATTTGACACTCACAACAATAATTATAGTAATGACAATAACTGTAATCATTGTACTATTAAATGAACATCAGGGAAAAAGGCTGTGCTAACAATAATCACCAGTACAGACAGCCACCGGAGCACGTAATCTAGCAAATCACTGTAGAAATTACCACAACACTATGCTTGGATCAATAATACAAACTGGTACTCACATAAGTGAAAAGAATGAGAGCAATTAATGCCATTGTTGCAAATAATTGATCAGCTCCTTAAAAAAAAAGTCAAATAATTTTCAAACCTAAAATACACCTTTGTGTCATGGTCCTTGCAATGAGCCATTGAAATTCGAGGTGTATCTTCAGGTGGTGCAAATAAATATAACTCCATTGAAGTCAATGGTATCATGCCATTTTAGATCAAGGATTAATTACCTTCAGTTTTGATAGTGAAGCCTAGAAGACACCACTAAGTGGGTGTTTCACTTCATCTTTGGTGGCAACTGCTGCCGGGATGGGATATTTTTTGGCTTCCTAACAGGGTGAGTTGAAAGATTCAGAAAGGCCTCTGAAATAAGAGGAAAAAAAGTGCCAAATGATTGCAACAAAGTGAAAAATAGTAGAACTGAAGTATCATAGCTAAGAGAACAAAAGGCGGAGGAAGAGAAGAGAGAGTGAGCTCACTTAGGGCAGGACTTTCAAAAGCATCTTGGTGTATTAACATAAACAGCAGTGTGATTTTCAAAAGTTTGCATCTTTTGGGGTGGTCACATTAATAAGAACACCTCAGAACTCCATGCTTGGGCATGATGTAACAGAGGTTAAGGCTGGCTGGACTCTGATAGGACACTGCAAGCCCATTAGCAGCTCAGTTTGGAGAGATGCTGGCTCTCTATTCTCACTCTTTTTGCAGACAGGGAAAAGTTTGGTAGCGCTTGGCCTGAGGATGTAGCTATGTTTGGAGCCCAGGCAGAACGGGAATGAGACAGCACCTGGCATTTAAACAACTGTGAAAATTAAACGCCTTCCAAGTTTAAGCAGCACCTGATCTGTGGATTTAAGATCTGGGGTTGTACTCTGAAGTGCTAGCAGGATGCACAAAGTCGCTTTGTGGATCAAGTCCCAGAGGTCTTTGAAGATTCTGCAAAGTGCCTAACTCACTTCAGCAACACTGTACTTACATTATTTGGTAGCTTTGAAGCCCACCTAATAAAAACAAACAAACAAACAAACAAACAAACCCATTAGTGGAAGATAATTTAATAATGTGTTCAATATGCTCATGTACATTCTTTGTGCAAGAGTGATATTAATCCAAAATTGTGAGTTTTTTTAAAGGAACATTTGTGTTTAAATGTCTTAGACAGCTTCAATGTTTTCAGCTACGTGCCATAATTATATCTTAAATATAACTATTGATTGGGCCAAGTTGGTAAAAAAGTTAAAAAATTAAATGATAAGGGATTAAAGACCAGTGATTAGGACAACTGATTTTTAGCTAGGTTTTACAATGAATTATGTTGTAAATTATAGCTTTGTCAAGAAGAGTTCCTATTAGCAAGTTTCCTCTGCTATAAGAGAGATCTAAAATGAAAGGGGTTTTCTAAACTCTGTCACGATCTTTCTGTAATATGAAAGACAGTAGAGATAGAATTTAATGATAATTTTGCATCAGAAGGGGGTTACCTATATATACATTGTCAAGGTAAGCAAAATACAGCTGGAGGAGATTCTTTACAGTAATCACATTAGTTGTGTAATAATAGCAACAAAGATACCATAAACAGCATTACAACACAGATAAAAGACTTATTCTTTCAGCCATACTGGATTCAGATGCTTAGCAGAACATTTTTTAACAGCTTTCATAAGAAGACAAGATTGACAAAGACTAGAATGGGAAACAAAGGTAAAACTCGTTGTTCATGATTACAAAACAAATCAGTGGCATAAGGCAGGAATAAGACAGCCAGCCTTCTGGCTTACAGACTTCTTTTCATATTGTCCATCATAAGAATAGCATAAAATGATTAAAATGAACTAGTAGAATGAAAATTAAGTAAGCATTTGTAGGATTACTATCAGCAAATCATGCATGCCTTTTTTTTTCTATTGGCTAGTTATTCTAAATACAAAAACCTCCTTTTCATCTACTTAATGTACAAATCTTGATTCTGTGATATTTGAAGCTCTGAAAATAAGAAAACTATGCTAAGTTTCAGCTATCAGCTAGCTAGATCAAAGATCACGTTTGTAGAACTTTTAGATATTTATTAGATAGATTTCTAAGCTCTGATGTCCACCTCTCACAGCTTTATTAGAGGAATGCATCGGTAAATGAAGGACAAAAGAAGCAGTAGCAACAAAAGATTAAGTGACCTGCTGATTCAGGGAGAAATAAATTGTTCTGTAAGCAGTCAACCTAAAAAACTGTGGTTTCCTATTGATTTTTATCTTTTAAATTTCAGTACTGGTACTGAACTACTCAAAATCCTATCATATTTCTATATTATCCTCTCTTTTTCCTCTTCCCTCCAGCCTCATCCTAAGCTACACATTAGCTGATTAAACAGCAGGTCAGTCACAAACAAAATATGTGATCAGTAAGTTTATTTTACCTTTTCCTCAGTAAGAGCTGAAATTGGGCATTATTTCCCATACTTAGTTAACAACTTCCACAAAACTTATTGAAGTGTGACTTTATGACTTTTATCCCTCTGTCAAACTCAACTAAAGTTGCCCAGTGGGTTCAAAAGTCATTGCAGGCAGTTGGACAGATCTCTGTGCAAACAACACAATCACATCAAGATTGTTTCTTTAGGAAAAAATGGCAAAAAATAGATGTAGCAGATCTTGGTTTATTTTGGCATTTTCACAATTTATTTCTTTGTTTGATTTTGCAAATGTGAATCACAAATGTGTGGTGATTATTGTTCTCATGGAAGCGTTTGGTTTCATCTTATTCATGCACTGGGAAATCAATGTGGTTTTAGTTTTTCAAACAAATATCTGGGATGATTCAAATCCAGCTGCTACATTTTACAAAACATTAATTAAATCATGGTTACTGAAAAAAATATGAAAGAACTAAATACCTTTATACTGTAGAGCCAATGTCCAGACTGTATCATGAACATTAATTAACCAAGAACCTTCAGCTCAGTTTCCTGCTTATTTATTGAAAAATAAAACTTTTGCCCAAATATGGATCAAATATTTTCCTCATTTCTTTCATTTTCACTTGTTTTTTAACATCTGGAATTTATCGCAGGACCAAATGTGTTAAAATAATGAGGGGATGATATTTGACTGGTATTCAAGCCTGAACCTTTACACCAACATTGCATGAGAGGTCCAGCCTGAATTTGTCAAACTGACACTTATTTGTCTTGAGTTCTAAAACACATGCAAAATGCTCTTGGTTTCCTGAGGAGGGGGAAGGGGCATTTAATGAAGATGACATTGAGAAATATAACTGCTTTTGATAAAAACTGAGATTCCACAGAACACAGGGATCTGGGGACTGAGTATAGCATCGTGTTTACCAGCAACAGCCCTTTTTGGTAATGAAATATTCTGTTCAGAAGAGTGGTAAAATTAGACTGGATGAAACACTGAGGAAAATATCAGAGGAAACAATACTGTATTAGCAGAAACGACAAGATGATCTACCCAGTGGACACTTGCAATTGCTACAATTCAAATCAGTCTACTGTTACTGAGAATGTCCGGAGTCATTGTCTTCCTTTAAATGAGACAGAGATGCTGCCAATTATGACAATTGTTGCAAAGTACTATGTTAACTGATAATCTGTTATTCTTTGATATTTTTGAAGGGTAAAACAGATGTTTCTCCATTCAAGACTTCATTTATTTTCATGTGAAAGGCAAGAAAGAAGAAGAAGAAGAGTGGAAGAGAGACATTTCTGCTCATGTACATCGTATCCCTCAAAGGTGGGGACAGGGCAGAGAGAGCCAAAAGAACAGATTCAGGAATAAGGGATAGAATTTGACATGTACAATCAATAGCTGATCCTGAACCTGAGTAGGAGATTTTCATTCTTGACAAACCTTTCTTTATAATTTAAATGCTTTCACCATTGAAGAACTGAGCTGGCCAAACTCTCCAATGGGTAGTTTTAAATAGTGATCTAAGAGCCATGTTCAGTTGGCCTTTCTTCACCCTCATACTGTATTGCAACAAACATGCCAGAATCCTCCTGCCCCCAGCTCCTTAAGACTCTTGTCCTTACGTTCTCACTGTCAGAGCAGCTCCTGGCAGTGGGCTGTATGGCTTGCACAGCATGATGGGTTCACAAAAGCTGCTTTCTCACACAACAGCAGATTAACCCCAGTGTTTTTGCTTTATGATAACTGTCCATCTGCAGAATCTTGAAATTCTGTCACCTAACTTTCTCTGTCCATATGTTAGACAACTAAAATGAATTATTCTCTCTGATGCTATAATCCTTAAAGACATTGATGCCAGTAGGGGACAATTCATCCCATTTGAAAGTGAAGCACGTGAACAGCTCTGCTCCATTGACTGTAGAAGATCTGTATCTCTACATATCCATCTCCATCTCTCTCTTTCCTTCTTCATCGTATTCCTTTCCATTCCCCCTATCTCCCTCAGCCCCATATCTTTTTCATCTCTATAGCTGAATTAGATGATACAAAAAACTTTCCAAAAGTTAAGATGCCTGAGGTAGATTTGAGCATCATTCACATGTTCTGTCTTCCACATAGGATAACTTGAGATCACTCTAACAACAGGTAGGTCAAAATGGGGATTCAGAAATCCTGGCAACAGCAGCTTGGGAGCCTTGGTTTACCTTCTCTGCAACATCTAGGAAAAGGGTTGCACACTCTTTCAGGCTTACAATAGCACAGGGAGTGGCATACTGAAGAAACTGGACCATTTCCACTGCTTCATGCAACACTTGCTTTCTAGGAGCTGCATTGAAAAGACTTTCTAAAGGGTAAAATGGTGGTGAAAAGCAGATTTGCTTTCCCATATTATTATATGGGAAAGGAAATAAGTACTAGCTCCTCTCCAAGAATGTCTGTGCAGGAGGACATGGAGCAGTCAACCGGGAAATGAAAAATGGGAATACAGAAATTAAATTAGCAAGGTAAAGATATTCTGATCACAAAGAGATCTTTTACTTATAAAGTAAGGGCACTGCTGAAACCTGAACCAAGGCTAAAGCAAATTTTACCAGTCTCTTGGCCACAGACATGCTAATAAAAACCTGAAAGTCTCATGTTAGCAATCAAGAGACTGTAATTTCCAGTACAAAATAAATTCATGAAATCATTATGAAACTTCAAAACAAGATCTCATTCAGAGTCTCCAAATTGCCTTCAGTAACTTTATTTCCTTTACAAGGGATAGAAAACTGTAAGGCATTGAAGCAGAATAAAAATGATGAAGGTTTTTTCAATGGGCTCATTGTAGGAATAAAGAAAATAAACTATCAAACTGGCCTTTATTGTCAAGGTAAAGAACTATTTTTGTGTTGAACGTTTCTACACTGATTTGTGAGACACACTGTCTCCATGTAAAGTTTACATCTATATCCTATTCACATTTTGGTCCTGAATGCAGCAAGAAAAAATAGGTTAAAATAACTGGGAATTATTCTCTAAAAAATTATGTCACCATTACCTCAGAGTAAATGTGTCTTTAGTTTTTTTGTTGCTCCTTAAATAGCTTTTTTGTGCTGCTAGAGTTTAAGCACTGCTGGAACTCTGTCAATTCTTGACCTTATTTTTTTTCTTGACTAAATAAGGAAAACTCCCAGCTGATTGTGAGAGTGCTCTGTTGCAATCACAAAAGGCCCTCTTCTTTGGGAAAAAAAGCTGAATTTCCGGTGTGAGATCATCAGGTTCAAGAAAAGGAGAAAAAATGCTCTTAAAAAAATAACTGAAGCAGACAGCAGAGCAGGAATTGGTGATTATTTGGCAGACAGTCAGATCGTCAGTCATGGCAAGGGACGAGGAACACTGGCTCCACAGCTGCAGGCTGAAAAAAATTGGTGAGCCTAAACAGTGAGCATTTATCAACAACTGGAAGCATTTAGACAAAGCAACTAATTTTTCATTGTCCTCCTTTATAATCGTTTTTGATACATTTTTCTCAGTCAGAAAGGCAATTAGCTTACAGAGTTCTCGTCAGTCCTTCTGAGAACTTTCTCTCCTTTCCTGGACTGACAAAGTACAGCTGATCGTACACAAGCAGTTTTTGACCTGGATCTGGTGACAAGGCAGATATGCATAATTTATTTATTTTTAACAGAATAAAGCAGGCACTGTTCCCAAGGAGCTGAATCCTGGTGGGAAAGAGCATGTTTCTCCCCTCTTATGCTCTGTATTGCAAGTACTCTGACTTGAGTCTTTGGAAGTCTAGGGCCTTGGCCAAATAATACTTCGTCCCTTTCAGCTGCCTTGGGCTATAATGCTGAGACAGAGAGAAGCAAAGTTCATGGTCTGGTCTCTTTTCCATGGAAATTCAGTTTACTGTCATGGGAGACTTCACAAAGTTAAGAGAGGCAAAAAGTGGTGAGAGATGCACCCCAGGCCTGCTCTCTTCTCTTATTACTGTGCCTTCTCAGAAGGAGGTGTGCCTTGGAGTTGTTAAAAAATTGGGGTAGAAAGAAGCATGTGAGTATTAAAAGTAATTTATCGATCGTGGGATGTGACAAATTTTTGCTTTTGCTCTAATCAAGAGTATGAAGTCACAGAGAGACACACACTTTAATCATGGGATATCCTTGTCTTATACCTTATGATTTCCTTTGGCATGTGGGCAGTGCAGGTACAACCTGTCCCTATCCTCAGCATACAACAGAGGGCTTTTTCCTTTCTTTTGTTCATGAATTCAGAAACTATATATATAACATGGAGGTGAAATGCTTTGAAAAGTGGTGTACCACTTTCTTGCATTATAGAAGGAAAGCTCAGCATAAATATGAGTATATCCTAGGCAATAGCATATGCTAATTTGAGGGAAAACCATCCCTATCAATAAAACTTCCAGAGCCGGTAAAAAAGGATTAGATAAACACCAAAAAATGCATGTCAGAAAGCAAGTCTTTCCTATCGGAAAAGGGACTGGATGTCCTAACCATTTTTTGTTATCTCCTGTCAGATACATCAGCTGAAGACTTGGTCCTTCATTTATACTAATTGTATGTAATTCATTGCATGGAGAATTAACTAGGCTGCAGTAATCACTTAGTGATCTCAGATGTATGTTACAAACCTTAAGCATTTTCTTGTCAGGTTAAAATTGGGGGAGGGGAAGGACAGACAAGTTTCAGGTCTTAAAAGAATATTTTGTCTGAATTGCACTTTGGAGTAGCTTATATAGCAGATTTATGGCTAGCACAAAGAAAGCATTCATAGATCCTAGTTCATCCCTGACATTGCAAATGCACTGAGCCATTAACTCTATGTGCTATGAAGAGCTGCTGAATTTAGAGAACTTCATATTTAGTTCCCAACCGTTAACAGAAAATACGTACTGTGCAGAACATTATTCACTGTTGCTTCATCCTCACTGGCACATCAGTACCCAGCAGGTACAGTGCCGCAGGTCCAGGGAAGTGATTCTCCCCCTGTTCTCAGTGCTGGTGAGGCCACACCTGGAGTACTGTGTCCAGTTCTGGGCCCCTCAGTTCAAGAAGGATATTGAGGTGCTGGTGCAGGTTCAGAGAAAAGCAACCAGGATGGTGAAGGGACTCGACCATAAGTCCTATGAGGAGAGGCTGAGAGAGCTGGGATTGTTTTGCCTAGAGAAGAGGAGGCTCAGGGGAGACCTCATCACTCTCTACAACTCCCTGAAAGGAGGTTGTAGCCAGGTGGGGGTTGGTCTCTTCTCCCAGGCAACTATCAGTAAGACAAGAGGGCATGGTCTTAAGCTGTGCCAGGGGAGGTTTAGATTGGATATTAGGAAGAAATTCTTTACAGAGAGGGTAATCAGGCACTGGAATAGGCTGCCCAGGGAGGTGATGGATTCTCTATCCCTGGAAGTTTTTGAGATGAGTCTGGATGTGGCACTTAGTGCCATGGTCTAGTAACCACAGTGGTAGAGGATCAAGGGCTGGACTTGATGATCTCAGAGGTCCTTTCCAAACCTGATGATTCTATGATTCTGTGATTCTATGATCAGCGTCCTACTATTCTGTTCATTAAACGTGTGCCACGCAGGAATGAATGGAGAGAGAAAAACAGGAAAAAGAAGGTGGACTTTTGATGGAACTGACAAAATAGTTAAAAATTAAGACAAAATACAGTGTAAACCTTGCAACAAGCCTGTGTCTCCTAAAAAGCACTTATTATGAAAACACTATAAACATGAAATTTTTTCTCCAGTCTGTATCACTAGCAGCAATTGGGAGGACAAGAATAAAAATAAAATCTAAGCTACTGGGGCCTGTTCAGTGTGCAGCTTCCAGGAAAGAGATTCAAGTAGAAATGCAACTCCGTAAATATCTCACTTCAAAATCTTTTGGTGGGAAGGTAGTCGGTGTCTGACTGTAAAAACTTGAGGGTTTATTTGTCACTCAGTCCAGAGTTTCCTCCTGAGTATTAGGAGATTGGCTGATTTATAGACAGATTTGAGAACGTTGCTTGATTTTAATTGCATGGGGGTTTTTTTTGGTTTTTCTCTGTTTTGAACTAATGTGGTTGAGTCAATATCTGTCTAGTCTGGGACTAGACATTTTCAAATGGCATGTGTGAATTCACGTTACAAAGCTCTTATTAGTTCTGTGGCGATGTTTTAGAATGTGGTACTTGGCAGATATGAAAAAAGAAAATAGAAATGCAGTTCACCAGACAGAATGATGGACAAATATTCACGTTGCTCTGAAGGAATGTGAAAAAAACTACACTGATATGAGGACAATGCTTTTTATTCGTGACCAGACATATGTATAGAAGGAAGCACAACATGCAGACCTCAGTAGGTCATTAGTCATGAAAACTCTCAAGTAAGTTATGATCTTATTTTGGAACTGACTATACTCTTTCTGCAATATGAACACATGAAAATTGCTACTGCTTTTGGAAGCAAGTGTACATTTGCTCCAAGTTCAATTGTAAAATTAATGATTGGTTGCATCTGTATTAAAGAGTAAGAAGTTATGTCCAATCTTGCTGGTAGTGGATTTGATAAAGTCAATTGTGAAATGAAACTCTTCAGAGTTGTGGCTCAGAAACAGGGAAAGAAGATGAGGGAATATGTGTTGGCTCTTTGAGCAGGGGAAAAAACCACTGACATGCATTTATGTTGAAGAGATATTAAAACAACCAGAAGTAGGAACAGAATATTCACACAATTTTCAGCATGTGTTTGTGACTGATGTTATTAAAGAATCAACTCTGATATTTTAGTAAATGCATATTAATAATTATTCTTGGCTAAGGATCCTCTGTGAAATTCACAATAAAACTCTGAAGTAAAAAAGAAAAGAATCAGAAGTAAAGGCACTTATGAAACTTGTAAAAACTGAAGGGAAAGAAATGATACAATTAACGTAGCAGATCCTTAAAATAATGGGTGACTGTGTAGAAATACTTCTATACACGGACTGAAATGTAACAGAGACACTCACATCACTGTAATGCAGCTTTCTCCATCTCACAGTTTCCCTGGCTGAGTTTAGATTTTTTCTTTTTGTCATAACAAGATATTCAGGAACATTGGGGTTTTTTCTCCTTTATTCATATGTGTTAGCCACCTATTTTCCCACTGATTATAAATGAGACACTGGTTGTGCTTCACTGATTCTTCATGGTAGTAGAAAGTATGCTCTTTAGATTATTACCAAGAAATAGTAATAATTATAAATATATCTGTAAGCCAAAGAATGTTTCACTTATTTATTCAAGGTCCCAAATTATGAAAGAATTTACAAGGATCAGTACAGAACCATAGTTGTGCAAAACTGACAGGAAAAAAGTGAATCTCAGTCAGTGTTAAAGGGAAGGGGAAGTAAGACATGAGGGAAACGCAAGCTGTGCCTCATTCTCTTTGACATTGCTTTCCACTTAATACACATGGACTTACTTATTCCACTACATATTTGAAAAGTAATAGGTAAATTTGTTTTTATCCACAGTGGATATCACTGTAGTATACTGCATACAGTATAATGCAATGGAGAAGTTTGCTATAGTCTTTTATCATATCCCAAATCCTTGTTGCTGTGCTACAGGGTGTGTCATCTTAGCTGTTGGTTTTACCACAATGAAGGTAAAACATATATTTGGAGGAACATGGATAAACGTATATGTAGGTAGACAAACATATCGGAGGACTAGTGACTTTCATTTTTTTCAGGCGTGAAAAGGCCTTGAAGTTTGAAAATATCTTTTTCTTCTTTTTCCTTGAATGTTTGTGGTTCTCTCCTTACAGCACTAGATTCAGCATTTAGATTTGGAGTTCTACCTTTTTTTTTAAAATGTTGCAGTTTCAGTAATGTATTTGTCTACCTGCTTAGTTTGTTGTCACTACAGAAATCTTTATGTGCCTAAAGCAAAGAATTTTCTGAAGTATGTTGCTGAACAAAAGCCTACAGATTACCTCCAACCTTAGGAAAAAAGCCCTTATTTTTTTTACTTTTTGTCCTACTTCTGCCATGAATTTCATATATGGCCTTTAGTGTGTGTTTTCTGCTTCCTTTATTTCTTGAAGTATCTCTGTAACAACCTCCTCTCTTGTCTCTCAATTGACCAAGATAATAGAAACCAACCTGATATTTTCTTGTAGGATTTATTAATTAATCTATCTAATCTTTCTCATTTGTAAAAGAGAGATACGTTCCTTTACTCACGGGATACTATATTGCTTAATTATGTTTCAAGTGTTTTGATATCCATCATGCGTGCTGTGGAAGTGTCAAGAATTTTAAACTTGATAAAATGTTATACAGTTTTATCAATTTTTATCTAGTGAATACTGAAGATATGTGTTACATTGCTAAAATCTTGAGAGCATATTTTAGGTACTCCAAAATTAATCAATTCCTGTTTATATAAGGGCAGGCATATAATATATAAAATATATCAAATTTTATGTTGTGCTTGATACTTCCTTTGAGAAATCCAATTGTGAGGATTGTTAAAAGCATATTGTAACTAGCCCCTTACCAGAGAGGGAATTGAATGATCAGTGTAATAGCTAAAAGAATAGAAATATATGAAGGTACCTTGTGATTTTCTTTCTCTGCTTTTTTTTTTCATTGTGGATTCATGAGTCATTGACCTCTGATCACGTTTAGTTTCCTCAATTTGGTTTTCTCCAACTAGTTCTAGTCTTCGTAAGAGAAGCCAAGCAAATGCTAATATGGAAGAAATATCTCCTCTAGATAAAATGACAAAACTTATTTCAATTGGCTAATTATTCCAGTCTCAAGTGTCCAATGAATCAGTGAGATTGCTTCTGTACACATCTTTCAGTTTCAATACATGTCAAGGACTCTTCAAATGATATGGGTCCTTTCAATCTAAATAAAAGCAATGTTATAACACAGATGAAAAAAAATAAAAGAATGTAGCCACATGACAGTGTTTCTGTGATATATATTATTGCAAACAAAAACTTTAATATAATGTCAGGATTAACTTATTTTTATATGATTTAAGTATTCAAAAATGTCTCTCGTTACTCTATTATAGTGATGACACAAAGATGTTGCACTAAAAAAATCTTAATTATAGTCTTTGCACTAATTACTATTACATATTTTAAGAGCATTAGTCAGTTTAGCTTTTTCTCTTTTTTTAATTCCTGAGAACCCCTGAAAGAAAGGAGAGAAAACTTAACTACATTCCGTACTCACCTCTGTTACACACTTCTCTTCTGGATCTACCTTTGAGTATTCTTTTGCTACAGCATTCAGAGATCACTAGAGGATCATCAATTTAATATTAAGATCATAATGTCTGCAGGATTTTGAAGCCAATTTTATTTTCAGGAAATCCTTCCAGGAGAGAGAAACACAGCTAAGATTAACTTTTATTTTTGTTCTTTTCCTAATGTAAAAGAGACACTTTCTAACTAAATGCTGAATACCTCTTGTTCTGTAAAAATATTGCTGAGAGTCAAAGCTTCCCCTCTACACTCTATGGTTTGATGCAAGGGTGCAGTATTATGTGAGATGGGGAATTTTCTGAATCTTAAAGTAACACTTGCAACTGATTTTATGCTTACTGTTTCCTTTATAAGATTTTTTGCTTGTTCAACTCTTAAGTGAGGTTTCCAATTTGAGACAGGTAAACTGATGGAAGACAAGACATCACTCAAACATTCCAACCTTATACCTAAAGTCATTGATTTTGTGTTTATAGTTAGTTTGGGGTTGCTTTGTTTTGAATTCCTTGTCATTTGGGGACCTTATCATATGATCCTGTCTCTTGGAAGTAAAATGTCATTGCTGTGAAATGGATTGACATCTTCGGACCTGTGTGGAATAAAATGTACCAGTAAGAAACTGGGATATACTGGATTGTTTTCTTTGGTAATATTTTCAGATGTATTTTCCAGGCTCATAAGTATTATCATTAAAAATTATTAATATATCTAATAATAGATTATTTTGGAGTTTCAGCTTAGCATGAATGGATCTGAAAATCCAGAACTGCTAAACTGAGCTATCGAAAATTCAGATTCATACTATGCTAAAATTTCACCTGTGTGAATAAAAATTGCAGATATATTTACATCAAATGTTAATGCATTTCATGAATGGATATCACTCTTTTCAAGACAAAAAACAGTATGGTCGTAAAGCACTCATTCTGTTAGAGATGCACAAGTTATTCTTTGAAGGAAAAAGTTGAATAAGTTAGTATTTATAATTTCTGTGGGAGAAATGATGTCTGAGGAGGGATTTGGAAGAAAAATGGATAAAAGCCAGTGGTACTAGGTTGCGAATGCTTTGCATTTTATTATCCTGGTGTCTCTGCACCAAGATTATAAATTGATAAGTTACTGAGATTCATATAAATTATATACAAAATCTCCAAAGAAATCCTGCAACATTAAAAAAACATGAAAATTAAAAAACATAATTCCTGAAACAGAAGAATGTCACTACTTTAATTCTATCCCTGTGCAATTGTGTATTACAAAGCAGCCTTAAAATTGCATGACTATTCAAAAGTATGGCCACAATACTTTGGGATTATTCTGTCCGGTGGGGCAGACTATTAATTTATGTTCTTTATTTTCTCGCTATGCTGTCCGATCCAGCTTTTGTTCCATTTAGTTTACTTATCTGGCTCCATAGTATGTTCATCCCATGATTAATTAATTGCTCTCACATCTTGAGTCTCTGTGAGTTTGGTTTGACTTTCTTTTGTGTTTACTACTTTTCTGATTTTAGAACTATCTGCAGAAGTGTTAACCATTTACTCTATAAGTGTGTATGCACAAATCAGCTTTTGAGGTGGTGGTGGGTAAGGAGTCAGTGTTGTCTTAATGAGTGGGTTCAAAAGGCCTAAGTTTGTTCCTCCGTCTGAAAAATGCAAGCAGTAAAATTGTATCTCTCTTATTATTAATAGATACTGCATCTCCAGAGCCAGTCTGGGAACCACAAGAAACTACATAAATGAACTGCGATTGGAGAACCATTATCTGGAACTTTTTGGACCAAAGAACCCCAATCCTGTGATGAACTGTTCCTTTATTGAGGAAAAGTCAGGACGGAGCAAACGTCTTTAAGCCGCAGTGCACTGTGTTCAGAATGCTTGCAAGGGTAATACTTTATTGCAGGCATCCACAAACCATAGCTGCAACTCTGCTGAGTCTGTCCTTGAGGAGTGGTTTGGTCTCCAGCTGGTTAGCATTTACGTAGCAATCAGTAGGAAGAACTAAGTGGCGCTGCAGTGTTCCTGTGTAGCTCAGCAGAAGAATGTTCTCAGCTCTGCATTCCTTTGAACTGCTCAGATATATCCTAATCGACAGGTTTCACCAGCACCACATGTGCACTCACCATTGCATCAGCAAGGAAAAGATTGAGCTGTATGTAATGTTAGCAATGAATAAGCCAGAAGTATCTTGTGGAGGTACAATAGTGAGATTTTATGATCATACACTTTCATCAGATTTCACAAAGTATTAAAATGATTAGTTTGTCAGAACAACCAGGAATGTTCGTAGTATGAAGTTTCGGAGGGTTTTGTTTGTTGGTTTGTTTTTTGTTTGTTTGTGGTGTTTTTGAGGGGGAAAAAGACTAAATAACTTAATGCAACAACACTTGATCCTCCACAATGGGAGGTGGAAGTGGGACCATGACCAGAGACATGGCTGCATGAAACTCACTGTATCTGGCCTCCCACAGAAAGGAACAAGTTTGTAACAGGATGAGGGATCTGCTCAAGAAGGATCCTTTAGTGATCAGCAGCACCGCATTGCCTTGTTACTTCAATCTGTTCATCATGAGACCTTTTGCTCGGTTGTCCCAGAATGCAAAGAGCATTGCTGTCTAGCCCACTGGTAACTGCTTAAAATAAATTCTTCATTGAACACCAAATATCCATGGTTTATTTCTGTCCAATGCAAGGAGTTAACTTAAACTGGCAAACATTTAGTTTTATGTAATCCCTAGATTGTAATTTGACTGAAATATTCTAGGGAGTCATTTTAAGTTTCTTATTCAGAGTATCAGAGAGGGAAGTAACTGTTAGAATTCACACACTTCACAGAATGAAATGCTTGTAAAAGCCAGTGATTGTATCTATTACAGAGATTTTACTTACTTCCTCTAAATGGAAAAGGAATCTCAATATAAAATCTTATATTGATGTTAATTGGTTTTAGTTGCTAGAAGGCTGGTTCCCTACAATCCCAACTTAATATCTTCTGCTCTGCCAAAATACTGTAAATTCTGCAGAATTATCCAGTATCCTGGCAAAATGCACCATAAAATTCTTCCTTCCCAGTTTCACTTGGGTAATTTTTTCTCTAAGCACCTAGACAACAACAAATCTACTCTCAACTTCACCAATATAATTAATGCTGACAATTTTCTTTTCTTTCCCTTTTGTATTGGTTTCTTTTATTCTTGCTGTCAATCTTAATTGACTACTGAAATAAGAACTTATTATTATTGGCACTTAAGCCATTATAGTTTACTGGGCAAAATTTTATTGTTTGCTTTTTTAGAATTTCCAAATATTGGATGCCTTGTTCTCTACAAGCATTTCATGTTCTCTGTCTTTCATAACAGGTAATTATGTATAAAATGAGTGCTGTGTTGGCAGAAAGAAGCTTTGCAGATATACTTATCCACAACATAAGACAGTGTCTTTATAGATTAATAATGGTGAGAGTGCATAGGAGTTCAGAGCTCATATGCCTGATCTAAATGCCTGTAAGTGGCTTTCAGTTAGAAGTCTAAGTGCTAGCTACTCACATTTTTATAATTAATCTGCAGCTTTGAAAAGGAAAGTAACTAATGATTAGCCACACTGTATCAGGCAAGAAAGAGAATTTCTTCAGTGGGAAGAGTATTATTGTGAAAGGGAAAAAAAAGTTAAGGATTTAATAATATTCCTTGTTGAAAGACTATTTCTGGAGGCCTGAAATCTGGAATGTAAAAAAAAGGCTGCTGTAAATATTACAGTGTTCAATCTCTAAAATGTACAGAAGAGAAACACTTTCATCCTGTTCTGTGGGCAATTAGGCACATCTTCTCAATGCACTCAGTAACAGAAATTGTTTTTATTTTGCATTGATTTTTCTGCTAATTCTTATTTCTCTGTACCCTGATAAAGCTGGAGTTTTTCCCTTAATTCTTTCAAGAATACATAGAAACTTCTGTTTGTAAACAAACCAAAACAAATTACTCTCACAATCTTTTCTATTATATGGAGAAATTATATTGTATAGGTATCTTGCCTGAAAGGCAAAATTTTGCTATATAGGTAAAATTCCACTAGATTTTAAGACAAAAAAGATCAGAAGGGATAGATTAGGGGCTATTTTCCTGTCACAATGATTTGTTTGTCTTCAGATTTAATGCTACCTAAACAGAGACTGGTTTGCATTTAATTCCTAATAGCGTTGCTCGCTATAATTTTTATGATCATGACACTATTCAGAGCCCTAGGCACATGATGACCCTATGGTGTTTGTCAGTGCAGAAACACAGAGCAGATAGATGGTCTCTCTAGCTCTCTCAGAGTCCCTAAAACGGAAAAATGGAAATACAGGTTAACAGAGAAACAGAATAAACAGTGATCTGGTCTTGTCCTTGACATATTGGGAGTTCAGAAACTAAGAGAGTTTTTATATGTATCACAAATATAGACAACTTTAAAGATGGAAGACAAAAAATATATTTGTAGGACAGTGGAAAAAAGCTCAAACAAGAAAAATTGGGTGATCATGGACTTCCATTAAATGAATGAATGGTCACAGTGACAGCAGACATTACAAAGAGGCTTAAGAGTGGAAACAAAAACCCCTTCTTCAATGCAGCAGAGAAGATGTGCAAAATTTGCAGTAGATGTGCAGTCTAAGCTGAGAGCTGTAAGAATGTTTTTGGTAGCTGCTTTATCGATGGCTGTGTGCATGGTAAGATTGTGCACATCAGTGACAGAGTAATCAAGCTACAAAATAAGGAACAGAGTTTAACATGTTAAGTTGCATGAAAGCATAGCAAAGAGCCTCCAGTACTTAGCCATATTGAGGAGATGAGGACTACAGAAAGATCTGAATATAAATTTTTATTCAGCTTATGATCTTCAGTGACAGTCTGCAAAATTACATTCTTGCCAGTGATGAATAATAATTAATAATAATGAAGTTTAACCATACTTTTTCTAGCAAACTTTTTTCTATTTTTCATAACATTTTCTGAAGTAAAAATATTGGATATTTGTGGTGTTTTATTCTGGTTGAATCACCAAACTAGTGATCAGAACACTTCAAGAAGTAGCTATGGCTTCCAAAGCTGCTTTTTGAGTATAATTTCACTGCACGAACAAACTTTGTCATTAAAGGAGTGGTAACTCAGATGGTATTACTGTGGGATATTACAAAGGGTTGATATGAAGTACAAATTGCTCCCCCAAGGTTTCACATGATATAATCTGTAATGGTAATAGACTCTATTCTACTGTATGTTTGGTGTCACAACTGAAGCATTTTGTGCTCATAGTCAGAAAAAAGATGAATGTCCAGGTTAGGCACCAGTTCAGTAGCAAAAAATGACTCAGAAAATATTAAAAGCTATATTTGTATAATTTTTCTCTTCTATATTGAGCTTCTTATAGAAGAAAATGAATCAGAGCCATTAGTCTGGGGTATCAGTGATAAGGAGAGATAACCTTCTTTTTGCAAGACGTACGTCAGATGTGTTCCCTGCAGTTACTGCTGGTGTCTGGGAATTGCTTTGTGCTAGTAGGTCTTTCATTCTGAATTTCCACTCTGTTAGACAGACATGTCACATGTTTCTACTCAAATTTCATATCAAAATCTCTATACAATATAACATATTAAAGTGCAGAAAGAAGATATGCATATAGACATATATACATATAGGCCTGATATGCGAATGTTTTGCCAGTACCCCTCTGTACACTGAAAGCACCTACTTGGATAGAAGTTGTATTTATGCATCTTAGGTGTTGTTCATGAGAAGGTAGTGGGCTTAATTCTGTAAGGTAACAATAGCTTACTTCTGTCTGAAACCCAAATCAAAGCAAGATATAAATGAAACATGCTAAAAAACTGTGAAAATAATCTCCTAAGAGAAACCATCAATAGGGAACTCAGAAGAAGTTTTTAAGCAAAGTGGAAGAGATAAATAAAAAACTTAGCTCTCTAGAACAGTCCAAGAAGGCTGTGAGTTCAGAAATCAATTTATATATTACACTGATCTTTAAATGACAGTAATATTGATAACATTCTCCCTGTTACACAAACATTGCAGAATATTTTAGTGAAGTCAGCAAGTTTTTCCTACTGCATTTCTTAATGGCTAAATACTCTTTAAGAAAATAAATAATTCATATAAATCAGCATCATGTAGAAGCCCCCAGGAAGGGCAAGCATTTGTTTTGATCGAAAAAATTGCTAACAGGAATATTTATAAAATTAAGAATGAAACAGACTATCTTAATGAATTAATCTGTGGAAACTTCAGATGTACATACCATAGTTATACAATATGCCCTGGGGAAAAAGTGTGTGTATGGCAACTTATCATTATAACTGACAGATAAATAGAGAACAATTATGAATATGGTTCACTTTTTTTGTATTTCCACTCCAACATCTTCACTGCTACAACCAGTTTGTAAAATTTCAAGCTTTAAATTCTATTTATTGCAATTGAAAGTTTGGTCTCTACCATGGCTTAGGCCTTTTATACACATTATATGCATATATAGTTCACAAGTGAGCGATAGAATATTGGAATCATCTCTCAGGAATTTCTGAGTTATATAAGAAATGGAGAAGTGGATTAATCTGTCCTAATTCGGGCATTTAAAAAACTTTCTCTATGGTCCATGAACAGAAGGAAGGGTATAGAGCCCATGATTCATTTCTTCCTAAGTCTAAAGCAGATCAAACTTATCACTCTCTAGTGAAACCTATTTCTCTCCACTGACTATCACAGGAGTCCAAGATGACTGGCTTCTTAAACACCTGGTATAAGGTGAGAGAAACTCATACCTTGGGACTTCTTCCTACTTAAAGATATTACCTTAGCAGTAAGGTTGTCTTTTCATTTTTCCCACTAAAGAAACTAATTTTCAATTCTGAAATTGAAACCACCTCTGATCCCTAGACCCATCATTCCTTAAAATGTTTTTCTACAAATCTCAAGAAAATTACAGATAGTTAGTGTGGAACAAGAGAATTGAAATGAGGATTAGGAAGATAAAGTCACAAATCAAGTGAGGACATTATATGGTCTTGATGGGTGGACAACCATATGTGTGAAAAACTGATTCCATAACTGGTCTCAGAGGATGGTGTTTAATGGCTGATTATCAACTTAGAGGTTAGTAGTGAGTGGAGTATCTCAAGAGTTCATCATAGTCTTTGTTAGTAACCTGGAGGAGGCATCAGTGTGCACTTTAGTCAAGCCTGTAGATGATACAAAACTGTGGAGAACCAACCGAGATGCTCAAGGGCAGGAGCACCCTCCAGAGGGACCTAGATAGGCTGGAGAAAGGGACTAAAAGGAATGTTATGAAATTCATACAAGACACACGCAAATTCCTGAACACGGAAAGGAAGATGATACAGGTTGAGGACAGAGATCTGGGGCACAGCTCTGTGGAAAAGGAACTGTCTTGGCTGGACAGCAAGGTGAGCACGAGACAGCAGTGCCCTGGCAGCAGAGGCACAAATGCTTAGTTGCCATCAGATTCCATGTGAGTACTGTATCATGACCACCATGATGGCTCAAGGCTAGAGCACTCACCCTGTGAAGAGAGAGTGAGAGAAAGGGGTTGTCCACGCTGAAGAACAGAGGACTTTGAGGGAAATGAACTGTATCACTAATACGTATGGGGAGGCTCTTAAGAAGTTAGAGCCGGGCTTTTCCAGCAGCGCATAGAATCATAGAATCAGAAAATCATTTTGGAAGAGATACGTCTTGATTATCTAGTGTCAAGCAGAGTCAGCTAGCGAAGCCTGCCCAAAATCATATAGTGAGAGAATGACACAAAAAGGGCATAAATTGAAACAAGAGAGATCCAGATAGATGTAAGGAGAAACTTTTTTTCTCAAGAGTATAGCCAAAGCTTGGAAGAAGTTACTCAGAGAGATTATGCAGTCTCTTTTCTTCCTTAAGGGTCTTCAAGACCCAACTGGGTGTTGGTCTTCCTGAGGTTCTTTATAACCTGGATAATCCCATAATCAGTATCCTTTTCTAAATATATATGGTCAGAAAAAGAGCTACAGTTAGTGGTCAAATTTTTGGTTTATTAGTCCCTACTCAGGCACATTTATTAAGGTATATAAGCTTACCAGGTTCTACTCGAAAAGGTATTAATGCTCTTGTTAGGAGACCATTTCAGAACATCCCTGCTTTAATTATTAGAAATCTCTTTCTAATTTCTAGCCTAAATTTCTGAATGTTTTTTGTGCTTTCGTTTTGTGCCAACTTAGTGTTTCAACTTAAGTGACTCTTGTTTCTCCTTGGCATTTACCTTCTTGGTGCTTTTATAGGCAGCAGTGATGTTACTTTCAGCTTTCATTTTGTTAGGCTAGATAAAGCAGGCTCTTACATACTCATCTCAGGAGAAATGTTTTTCATTCTCTTCATATTAGCTGCTTATTTTGGTACCTGCCCCATTAATTCTTCCTGAACGTGTGGCCAGGACTTGATGCTGCTCTGTGTTCCCAGAGAGATTTTAACATTACAGGATGACACATGCTACGTTCTCAGACAGCCAATCTCTTCCTGCTTAAACAGTGGCTTACAGTTTCATTCAGACATTGCATAATACTTGGTGAAACTAAGCAGGTTTTGGCTCCCTAGTCTTACCTTGTTGCTTAACCTTGTGTGCTGCACTAACAAGGGAGTTCTTGAAACTGTATGTGGAGCTTTAGGGTCTATCCCAAATTGTGAATTTTGATGCACCAATATTTACTTGTCCACAAAAGAAATAAGCCATCTTCTAAAAGTGTAATCTCACAACAGAGGAGCAGTTGCTACTTGGAGAATTTTCATATGTATTGAAAATATTAGACTTTCTTCAAAGCCAGCAGTAGCTGGGAAAGAAAATTACTGAAGGCACTCATGAATCAGCAGGCATCTGGATTTTCTGAAACCCTCAGTAAGTTTTGATAATCTGGCATACCTTTTAATAATGAAACACCTATTGTACAAGCATGACAAACCCAGTGACCAAAACGCTTAGAACACAAGTCCCACTTAGCAATGTTTTTTATTGCACTGGAAAAATGCCAACATATAGAGTCCCTTCTCCTCTTAAAAATGTGTAAGAACAAGATAAATTATTCATGTAGAACTTATGTGAATTGCTTCTGATTCAGTTCTTTAAAGTCTGAAAAGCACATCTGGACACACATCAGTAAATAAACAGCCTGAGCTTCCCTTGAAACAGCTTGTACTTTGGAAATAACCACATAAATTAAGATCAGGATGACCCTGGTGTTTAGCTGAATAGTGTTAAAGCATCCCATCAACAGGAATTAAAATATCCAAGCTGAGATCACTCTGCTCACCTGATGAAAACTGGAATTTGCAATGCTGATTTACTTTAAATCAACAGCCTTATCCAGTTAATTGCATAAATAAAATTATTGTTTTTCCCCTTCAATATTACTGTTGGCCTTAAAAATTGTCAAGATTGGGACATTTGCAAACCATTCTGGAAAAAATAATAGCTTTTAGTATTCAAACGTGTCATCACATCTAGATATGATGTATGTTGGACTTACTAGATATTAGTACGTCCAACAACCTAGGATACAAATGGAAACTGTAATCATTATAATCCTACACTACTCACATTAGATATGTTTCCTATAGGTAAAGTTCAGATTTTTTGCCCAATCTTTTATTTTATGAAGATAAAATAGAAGGCAGGTTTGAGAAGGCAAAAAAAGAGGTTACACTAAAAATAATACGGGCTTGCATCTACTCATGCATAATTTGAAATTTTCAACATTAACTTACCTATATATGCAAAAGGGGAAATTAGGAAGTCACTTTATTAATTTTTTTCAGGACTAAACATTAACATATCTTTTTAAAAATAGAGTGATTTTTCTGTATGCCTTCTGTTCCTCCCGCCCTCGCCGAGTTACGCTTGGGAGTGTAACTCCCGGAGTGGCTCCTGAATGGACTGACAAGAAGGTTCCTTAATGACCAGATGAATCTCGCAGGTGTTTGAAAATCTTCAACAGCTTTCAAGCTTCTCTGTGAACTTTCAAGACGGTGTCTGTATCACTCCCAGAGCTCCCTTGTTTTCTTCTAAAACCATTCCGGTCTGTTGGAAATTGCAAAGTTCTTAGCTGAACTTGGCCTGAGACAATTTGCACTTATAGCTTCTACACGAGAGCAGTTGCCTAACCTAGCTGTTGTGACACAGGCACTATAGGCTGGCATGCAGGACTCCTAGATCCAGCAGAGAAACATATCAAAGCCACAAATTGTAATCAACTATGGTTCCAAGTGCTGCAGTCTGGATTACTCATAGATTTTTCTCCAGATTTTTTTTTTAACATAACCTAATAGAGTAGTCAATAAATTGAAGTTATTTCTTTTGTTTAGAATAAACTGATATATTCATAATGCTACTTTAATACATTCTCTTTCAAGCCAATGAGACTAAGAGACATTCTCAAACATATACATCATGAGCAAGACAAATTATTTCAACACTGATTTAGAATCATTGAGCTGTGTTTGTGCAAGCTAAAGTGCAATTTACTTTCTTGTCTGTATTTAGCAATTTATGAGGCTGCTTCAGGACACTAATCAATAGTGCAATAGTCACTCTTCAGGACCAGCTGTTCAATTTAGCTCATGGGGCTATGGTCCAGCATATATGTTATACATATATATAAACATATATATGTTATTTAAAAATGAAGGAAGAAATTTTGAGAGTGTTGTAAAATATACAAGATTATAGTCAGCTGTCGATAGATAAATGAATCAATGTTTGCAGCTGCTCTACATTTATTATTTCCATCAAATCTTTTATTCTCTGAATAATTGCCAGGGTACAGCTGAGGGCAATGTAAGCTTTCACCTCTCATAGAAGACTTCTAATGTACATTTTCATGGTGTAATGCCACCATTTTGTGAGTACACTACTCTCACTCTTAAATATTGTAAATTTGAGTTGCTAGAAGACCAGTAGCAAACTAGCTTACTTGTTGGAGATGGGAGATGGGAGTGACATAAATAGGAACCTCAGTGTTGAAATTCACATTGTTGAAATGCTGAGAGTTTGTGAGCATTTATAACCAGATGTAATATAATGAGGGGTTTATTGACTGGTAGAGTAGCATTAGAATACCTGTTTTTGTGATGTGACATTGCTAGCACGACAGGATAGTTAGCACTCTCTTTACCTTTTAAATTTTTTTGCATTTCCCCTTTTCTAAAAAAAAAAAAAAAAAAAGAGTAAGTCTCAACCAGTTGTAGGTATCAAAGAGTAGACGACAGTTATAACAAGTTTAAGAGGGAGACTTCCCTCTGAGCTTTTAAGATTTGTACTCATCTGTCAGCATTAGGCAGAGTGCCACTGAACATAACCATGTCAGGTCTGTAATTCCCTTATTGTTTCCTTGCATCAATCCCTAACATGTCATTGTAACTAAACAATGTTTACCTTCCAATTAAGAAGCTGAATTGTGATAGAAGTGTTGGAAAGACATTTGCAAGATCTAGGACTTCAGCCTGAGTATTCACAGTTCAATGTACACTGTGGTGGGCTGACCTTGGCTAGTTGCCAGCTGCCCCCCCTCGGCCATGCTGTTCCCCCCCTCACTAAATAGACGGGAGGAAATGTGACAAAAAAGTGCATGGGGCAAGATTAGCACAGTGAGGTCACTTACCAATTACTGTCATGACCAAAACAGGCTCAACTTTTGGAAAATAAATTTAATTTATTGCCAATTAAACTGGATTTGGATAGTGAGAAACAAAAGAAAAAATGAAAATACCACCCTTGCTTCACAAGTCCAGCTTGACTCCTCCACCTCCTCCTTCTCCCACATGGATGTCTGCAGGTCTGCTGCTCATGCTTTTTTCCTCACTTCTGTCTCAAAACTGCTCTGCAGCAATTTTTACTCTTTCTTAAATACTTTCCCACCAGTGCCATCATCTTGGTGGAGGAGTTTAGCCATGTCCTGCAGAAGGTCTGTTCTGGAACGGGCTGAGCCAGCTGGAACTAGTCATGTTTGGCCCGGGGCAGCCCTGAGCTCCTCACAGAGTCGACCCCGCAGTCCCCGTGGCCAGTGCCTGGGCACCAGCAGCCAGTATGTACATAGATAAACACGAAGAAGAGCTATGAGTTAAAAAGGTAATGAAAAAAAATCAGATGCAGCTTCACATAACTTGCAGCAGCCAAGGCTGATCGGATTAATGCTTGTAAAATCCATCCTTAAGAAATACAACCTGTTTTGTTCTAGGAAACTTTGGTGATGGCTATGCAAGGCCTCTGAAGGAAAGTGTCTCTGGGCTCTTCACTGTGTGGATTTACAGACAGAACATGTTCTCACCACATCATTAGAGGTGTTTGCAGTATCTATCTCAGCTACTTATGGACTTCCCAATAGTCATACTGAGGTTCTGAAACCTTCCCAAAACAAAGCAAGCAGAAGGGGGTGATAATCATTTGAAGAGATTCTGTTTCCTGCAGAGGGGAAATAAGGGGTGCAGTGCTAAACATGCATTTTAAAATGTTTGCTTAAAAACCCACGTAATTTCAGTTCTAATCATAAGTGAAGATTGATATTTTGATTTTTTTTGCATATTTTAGCCTTTTATCTCTGGTTTTATTTTAATTGTCAAAAAGTTATCATACCTCTCAGAGGTGTTTGAACACAAATTGGAAGTATCAGCATTCTAGGAAGTCTAAATATTTAATCCCTTCAGTTTAAAAGGGTCAAAATATATAACAATTTATTCAAAATTAATGAATAGTATACTTTGGGAAAACAAGATCTGTGGAGCACAAAACAAGAGAGTGTCCAAACATTAAACTTTGTATTGATATTGCAATACATGCAGGAAACATTTTAGCAAAACTGTGTTCCAGACCCTTGAAAAATGTAATGGACTGTTAGATGACAAAAAAAAGCAGTTTCTGAGTTACATGCAATTTTTCGTTGCTTCAGTATGTCATTAAGACTTAAGAACACATTTAAAACAGCAACATCCGTGGTTTAAATAATTGGAAACATGGCATTCATAATGCAATAATGATTTTTTTTTTTATAAGGGTATTTAATTGAATGAGCAAATGCAGTGTTGCACAAATGTAAGTTTTGGGGTTGGATCAAGCAGCAACTCTAAACCTTTCCAAATAGCTGCAGCTCCATTCAGAGCTTAATGGAACATGAGTCATAGCCTGTCATTCGGGCCTCTCCCACAGAAGAGATGCAAAAGAACAGCCTGGCACTGGAGTCTGGGAGAAACAAGACATTAGGAAAGTTAAAGAGAGCAATTACACATGTCAATGAAATTATCCTTTGTGCTTTGGATACTTGGGTTCAAAGGTTACAGATATAATCACCTCATTCTTTTGAACCTCCGTTAAATCTCTGTAAAGGTATCGTATTTTTCTATATGCAGTAGTGTACCATAAAGGCACTGGCAAAATGTCATCAACACTGATGCGGTTCAAGGCTAAGATGGAGTGAAAGCATTTCTCAGAATGCCCATGAGCTACACCCATCTCTTTAGCTCTCAAAGCTGGGGGTTTTGTGTGTGTGTGTGTTACATGCATTGCTGTTTGTGGCCTTTTAGCAAAATCAATAAAAATTACACAGAAATCTATCAAATGTGAAAACGTCTTCACAGTAAATGTTTCTAGAAAATGTTATAAAGGTCTAGTCAGAAAATCTCATGGTAGTAATCTCCTAGGCCGGATCTACTCCTCCTAAATCCCACAAAACTTTATAATCCACAAAGTATCAGACAACAGTATAGACTGACTTGATTTCAGGTTTACCTAAGTCTCTAAAACTTTACAGCAATTTTCCTAAATGCTTAAATTTAGGTGCATACAAATGCACAGAAATACAATCCATATCTCCATTATACCTTTCCAATGATACAGTTTAAAGTACAACATTCTCTGTAGTCTGCTTAATTACCTTGATAAAAATGTTTTATTATGTACTTACTGCCTACCTTTTCTAGAATGTCCTTAATTAGGACACATACAGAGTATGGAAGAGAACTATATTATAGAGTCTTCGCAACTTGTTTTTCCCTGTTAGTACATTCTAGGTCAAATCAAATTCCATTTTTTTGTAGCTTCCCTAGTGCTTTTGTTAAAGTCATTAAAAGACCCCTCTGTATCTACTGACAGGTTATAAGACTACTTGGAGAAGTAGAAATGAAAAACAATGGCTGGAGTACAGTCAGATTACTCATCCTCACAAACCTATATAGTTTGTAGACCTTGAGAAGAGGAAATGGACACTCTCTAAGAGTATGAACACATATACAACTCAGTATGTGAGCTCTGATAGCATCTGGATTCCCATCTTGAGTTCTTTGTAGGTAAGAACCTGATCCACTCAGAGTTCTTCAGTACTGGTTGCAGGGAGGACAACTTCAATAGTAGGGATGGAGAATCTCTCTTCTCCTAGAAATGTTTGCATCTCTTTGACAGAAACAGGTAGGTACGCAGAAGGTATATTATTTCTATATAGTCACTGGAAACAGATTGCCATAAGTAGGTTGTATCTACTTTAGCAAATAGTATAGCTCAAAGGAATTGTATCTGTGCAATGAAGCAGGTGATACTAAGGTCCCAACAGCCAATCCTATGTGTTTCAGCACTTTTTACCTAAGTTAAACTCTACTCTGATTCCACAGACTAAATGCTCATTAGCAGTTGGGTTGAATTATGCTGTGCTCCAGGAGTGTGTCATTTGTCTTAATTTCCTCCACAGCCAGGTAGCAGTCTTGAAGTCTGCTCTGCCATGCAATCAATGTGCAATTAGTGCAGATGACTGAGAGATTTTCTTTGAGCACATGTACCTCTGCTCTAAAATTCGAGCTAATATAATATTTTAGTTGCGAAGACCTAGCATAGGTGAGTCACATTGTCTCAGAAGAGTGTCAGGCTATTGGCCTGGCGTGATTCAGTTGCCTAGGGAGAGGCATCTAAAGCCATTTCATTTGCCCTGGATATTTTTCATATATTTTCATATATTTTTCCTTTATATAAAGGATATATTTCATACCCTTTCTGTTCTCCAAACGCTTGTCCCTTGTGTCACAGATCTCCCTTAGGTCCTTCATTATATTGGTCAGCCCCACCTGGGGGTTTCAGGTACTGCAGGGCTTTTCAGATGCCAATACATTTAGGCAACTAAACGAAGTCCTTAAACACTTACTTTAGGGTGCCTTGATTGCCTTTCCCCTCTTGTTTTACAGACATAGGAGACACAGTTATGGGCACAACTGTTCGTGTTAGTCATGTTGTGTCTCAGACAGTTATAAAGTTACTTACCTAAGTGCTGGAGGCACAGCTCAGAAACTTCCTCTCACTGTTGTATAACATGTACAGGGATCTGGAGTTCCCATTCTTCTGAAAGAGTTTCTCAGTAAATAGGCTACGGAGTTTACTGTAGTCAGGTTAAAGATACATACACGAGTATTATAAAAAGTCATAGGAGTGGCTGAAAATTTTTCCGTTAGCATATGGAAAGGCTCAGTCTTTTAAGCAGAAATAACAATTGTCTATATCCCTCCTAACCCACTAGGATCTCTATTTAGTGAGATCTTGATTTTTCTGTGGATGAGCAGTAAATATTTTAAAACGTTGCTTTCACCTTGTACAGCATTAAAAAAAATAAAAAAAATTTAATCTTTACATTTGTTTTTTTATGATGATGCTATCAGCGTTCCTTATAGAAAGGGAAGTTTCCCACAGCCAACTTAACACAGTCAATCTATGCTACAAAGCAAAAAACCAAACCAACCAAACAAAAAAGTATGTCAATGTCTGTACCTGCATTTAAAAGAAAGACATGCTTTTTCAATATTTCATTCCCCCTCAGATATCTAAATCTTGCAGGTTTGCAATGATAGACAATCACTTCCATTCTTCAGGCCAGAAAAATGAAAGGTAAGAACTACTTACACAGAAATTAAGACCATAAAATGTGAACATTTGTCATTCTGCCTGACAGTAGTCATATGCTTTGTGCTTGCAGCTGCGTTATGGAATTTAAATTCTTTTCAGAGGTAATTCTGCTGGTGCCAGACTATAGCTATGGAGGGACAGATGGATTAGCAGAGTATCCACATGAAATACAAAAGCAGTATTAGAGCACACCATGCATTACAAAATCATAAATGTATGACTTTGTTGTTGCCTTAGAGCAAAAGCTTGAACTCTTAGGTCATATTATTTCAAAGCAGTAAGAGTTAGCAATGTATTCCTCTAGAATTGTTTGGAAAACATTATTGTTCTTGTGGCAGAGGGCTTTTGTATTTAGTTTTGTGTTGTTTTAACAGAATGTGTAATATTCATTCTCATCACACAGTGAAATTACTCCATGCAAAAAAAGGATTTTGAAAATACATATTCAGTTTTGGCTGAAGTTTTGATTTGTTAGATAATTATTCCTTCTCAGCAGTTTATCAGTTTATCTTTGAGGAGAAATGTAGAAGCTACGTACACATATTGTAGATCTACTATAGATTGGTTTCATGTATAAAGTGCAAACTTCCCTGATACCTTGTGAGTTTTGTTTTACATTGAACCATCATGTTCAGTTTGCTCTATTAAGCATAAAGGGTTGCCTTTCTTACTTCTGAGCTGTAGTGGTCACAACAGAGATAAGTTTATGAATTCAGTTATGATTGAGACAAGATAACAGAATTGCTGAGAGCTCTGCAACTCCCCATAATTCTTATTGTTAACATCTCTTTAGAGTGATGGTTCTGTCAGTCAAAAGGTCAATAAATACCAATTTTAATTAAACCTTTTTTTTTCTCACTTGTATTTCAAGATTATAAAACATTTACTGGTGCTAAATTTCAAGGATGAAACTTTTTATGATCCTCTAGGAAGTAAGCACAGATATTTATTGTATTATGGTTTCCTCTTCTTTGTAAAATGTCACCTTAAACATGTAAAAGGTGGGGAAGAATGGACCTTAATTCTCTTTAACTTTTCTGCATTGACAGTAGCAATAGAGTAGTGGAGTCTTAGAAATTCTTGCAAAAAGTCATAACTAAAGCAGAAGAACCCTTCTCACATAGTGATATCACACTATTTACAAACACATTTGCTGTGTTATTTGGAAATACCGTGCCCTTGTGTTCTACATTATTACGGGAAGTTACAGAGCAGAAAGAAATGGGCTAAAACCCTTAATTCCTCATGTTCCTGTTTTCCACTGTAGGAGCGTCTGATTAGGTGTGTACTAAAAACAAAAATGTCATTTTTATCTTTGTAGTGCCTTTGATTTTTTTAATTGCTTGATTATTGTTATTTTATTTATGTCTGTCATTTTAATATCATAGTTTAACAAAAATGTTAAAGAGTTTTCCTCTTACAGCCTGAACAAGCAAAATCTTTGTTAAAATAATGTGTTATTTTAAATTTAAAGAGTTCATTGTTTGTGGTTTTTTTACTGCCTATTACTTGTAATGGACGAATAATTGCTTCCAGTAGCCTTATTTAAGATCAGAGAGCCTTTTGAAACCCACGTTTCTTTGGAATCCTTCTACAAACAATATATTGAAAACACAAAATTACTTTTACCAGATGCTTTGAAAGATGATTTTTTAAATGATGTTGTGGAATAGAGCAGTAAGACTGTTTGGGGTTTTTTGTGTTTGAGAAGAGTTAGTGTGTGATCCAATTATTTGTCTAATTTTTCAAGAAAGGAATAGAATATGGAAATAAAGAGCCTTCTGTTCTCCAAAAATAATATGATTTAGAAACTTTTGTATTAAATAGTTACATGTTCAGCCAAAGTATTATGGAAATTTTCCCTTGTATTCGTCACAGTTTTTAGAACTGGGATACTAATCAGTCATTAGAATCACCAATATGAAATAAAACAACCAAGGAAGAAACCCTTCTAAATACTTGGCTTTTGATTGCCGTTCACCATTACTTGAACCCTAGGAATGCTAAGGCCTCTATTATTCTTTTGTGAGAAGTCAAATGACTCTCTGTAACACTAATGGTGCTAATGCCTCTGCCAAGGGATGGGATGCATACACTAATAATCTGTTTTAGAGTATCTAATATAAGAGAAAATCAAGAACAGTGCAAGGAATTATGAATGTTTCCTTACTCCTGCAAAACACACCACAGCTCTAAAAGTGGGAAAGAAGGAGAGTCAAAGACAAATGGATGATTAACAAACCCAACAACAGTGCATATATTAAATTTGGAGAGAGGCATCTTTTGCTGTTGCACACAGAATCATCAGCAAATGAACATCTAAGCATGTCATTGAACCTCTAGTGCCAGTTAGTCCTCTACTGTGACAAACAGAAACCTGTGTCCAGGAGAAGATACGCTGACTGACAGCTCATAGATACACTTGGATTTAGAACACAAGGATAAATGAACAACCTTCTACAAGGCCTCAACATATATTATAGAATGACTTAGCATGTAAAATATCACCCACTTCTAAAACAGTTTAAAAAAAAGGATACATTTGGTTTTGTTATTTTTATTTTCCTAGAGTTTGCCTGTCAAAATCATGGGCAAATTCTCTACTGATATTGGCATAATGTATAAGGGCAGAGATGTTGCACAGATGCCTCAGTGACAGACATTCTGGAGAGCTGTAGTCTCAAAGCTCTCAGGAAACCTTTTTAAACATGGTAGACTCAACAAAAGGGAACGTAGTATTACCAATATATTAGTTTATACCATACACCAAAAGTAAGAAGATTCAACCCTTGCAAATGCTACACTATTTACTCTAAACAGAGACAGTGAAATACCAGGTGAGATTAATATTTTTATTAAATCCCATATTGAATGTGTTCATCTTGCCAATTATTTTTCTTCCCTAATAATAGACATTCTGCAGGATAGAGGAAATCTTTGTTCTTCTATCATGCTCAGATTATTCCTCAAGATAAAAATCCATTAACTAGCAAGATGGATCCAGTTGTAACTTTCAGATTCTCCTATACTGGTGACATCCATGTGGTGGAAATAAATATAGATATTTTTTCAGCATTTTAGCTACACCTGTGGAATTTGTAGTTAAGGGAAGCTGAACTATGATAGAATTGCACTTTAGAGGCTGGTTGGTTTCCATTTCTGCTAGATGTAAAAGTTAGAAAGACATACAAACAAAAAAGAAGAAAGAAGGGCAAATTTCCCTATAAACTTGAGAAGTGCTCTTTCAGATTTGAAGTAATTGCAAAACACCAAAGTAATTTACATTAAAATGTTTTTATGGAGGTTTCTTTCTTAAATTGAAAGGGTTTTTTTTGCACTGCCTATGCGTTTTAATACAGCCAGTTCTGTGGTAACACGTTACAGTGAGTCCTCTGTGACACTACCCAAGGAATATTTGATTTAGAAATTCCCACGAAATAGAATGATGGCACCCAGCAATCTCAAAATAGTTTTTAAGATTTTTGTATCATTTGATAGTATCTAATATTCAATCTGTAACTTCAGCAGTTGCTTGGAAAGAAGCTTCTACAGCGTGCTGGACCAGTAATTCATTTTGGTATATTACCTGATTATTTTGGTGGCTTTTGCTACAGGCCCATAGGAAAGGCATAAGAAACTACCAAACTACTACATTTGAAAGATAATTTTCCACAGGAAAAAGCCCATTTCTTTTATTTCCAGTGTGTAGCAAGACATAAGGAATATGCTCTTAATCAGAAGAGAGAATGTCCCATACATTTTTTATCTTATTTAGATGTTCTTGTTCTATAAAGGTGTCAAGCTTGTTCTGAGTTGTATTAACCTCTTGATCTCAATGACTTTTTGTGCAGGAGAATTATGCAGACAAATTATGCAATCTGAAATGCAGAGAAATGTATTGAAGTGCGCTTTTTTTTTCTTTTTGTTTTTTTTTTGCTTGGTTGGTTTACTTTGCTTTGGTTTGGTTTGGTTTTATTTTTTTTTTTTTTTGTTAAAGGCAAGTAAAAACAACTATTCAAGTCTCAAGTCTGGTTCATTAGATATTGCAGTGGTTACTCATCAAAATGAGTTCCACCATATTAATTTTAATGTGTTCTAAATTGGTTTTAAAACTTTGATGCTGGTATAATTTTGAGCTGAATAAGAAGGGTGTGATTTTACCTTATTATTTGAATTAGAAAACAAATTGCATTTTATTCCAAGAAAAAATGGAGATTGAAATAGTGGAGAAATTCTGTCTTTATAATATTTCAAATAATTAGGTTTTTTAATAGAGAAGAATCTAATGATCTACAAGAGTTAAATTTTTATGATGTACAGCTATAAATTTGTATAGAAATAACAACATTAGCTGCAAGGAGAATGCCTGACAGCCTTGTGAAATATATGGAATATTTATGGCATATCCTTGATTTGAATAAATGCATATTAGTTGGAGGTAGGGATATCAGTTGCAAAAAATTAAAACCTACTTGAAATGCAATGCATCACTGTCTTTGAGCATCTGAGTAAAGTATCAATTCAATAAAGTTAATAATTCTAATTTTTATTTAGGACAACCAATATTAAATAATGATGAAGGTTTTGTGGTTTTTTTTATTAAAACCAGTGGATTAGACAACTTTTCATATGGCCTAAGCTTAAGGCCTTGGGAAAAAAAAAGGATGGTCAACAAAATCAATTTAAAACTGAGAATTGTGTAGGAAAGTTAACTCAGCCTCAGAGTGAATGGACAGAATAACCCATTTTGCTTGTATAACCATGTAAGATCTTTCTGTGCCTTCAATATATAACTGCCTTTCTGTGGGAAAAAAAAAAAAAAGAAGAGCAAAAGCAAACATTTTGTGATAGCTGAATGATTTTGTGAACTGAATCCTACTATAGTCAATTCAAAATAGCATGACTGGAAAAAAAAATCTGTATGTGTACTGAATGAATCAATAACATCAAAATTATTGCACCTTCAAAAGATTCCTTCATCAGAGCAAAGGGCCTGCTAAAGCAATAGCTCCAAAAGACCCACACAAAACAATATTAGTGGTGCTTATGGGTTTCCAAAACCAAGGCCTAGATGCTACTCTTCTCCTTGTGAGTGCATTTGCGTTGCTCGCATGGCAGAGGAACAAAGCTAAAAGCTTCAGGCTTCATGAATGAACCACTCCTGGCAGCTCTAGAGCTTTCTCACCTCCTGCTTCCTTTTGATGCCCCATTGCTGCTCTCTGCTAATCTGCAGACGTGTCTACAGCCGTTTCTCTTCTGTCATGTCTTGGTACCACAGTCAGTCATGCCTGATTTTGGGCTTGCCAGCAGTTATCCACACCAGCTGCTAAGAGTCATGCTCTCAAAGGGACAGTTCAATAAGCCTGTGGTAGAGGAACTCCTTTTCAAAATACTTAAGAGCTTTAATGCTACAAACTCTATTTCTCACCCATAATTTATGTCTTGTGGCAATCTTGAAGTGGGAGCTTGCAATACTGTCATGAAACAGAGAAAAGACAAAATCATTGTGTCTGGATGGAAGATTATTAAGGACGTGGTTGCATAGCCTGCAGTAAAGAGTAAAATTGTGTTAATTGAACAGCAAAAATGTAACTGACACATAAAGAAATATTTTTTTCTAGAGACAAAGATCATTCTTTCAGTTAAGTAGGTGTGTGTACATCCATGTAGCATGTACCAGTTTGTGAGTCTGACCTCGGTGTTTAAAGTAAATGTCCTGTGGCCAAATATCCCTTAGAATGACAGAGATTTTGTACCAAAAAAAAAAAAAATCTACATTGTGCCCCAGTTCTTCAGTGAAACTATATATTTACAGCTCTAATGACAAAAAGCTATAGACACTCCAGGAAGATTACATGGGGTCCTTATAGTAAGGTCACTGACAAGTTTCAATGTTCAGTTTAAAATTGAATTTTCTCTGTGCCTTTTCTAGCTATACTAATGCAAGACATTCTGATTCTTCTGTGACTGCTGGTAAGAAAAGCATAAATTATGTATGTCCCTTCAGTGTTTCATACCCAAAAAATGATATTCTTTGTTTGTAGTTTGGGTTTTTTTATTGTTCACGAACAAGCAAAGATGATGAAGAAGGAGTACCATTCAGGAAAAAGTAATTGGGAAAGACTTTAGACTGTTTTCAGTGGGAAGAACTATTCACAGACAGGAAAGCATAATACAAAATTAGGAAAAAGAAACATTTTCTATCATATACTTTGTCTACTTACACTGAAAAATTCACTGTTCTTAATGCTTGTGCTTTAAGGACAGGTAGACAAGCAGAAAGACATTTGTATGAAAAATAGGACTATCCAGTAAGCCAGACCTATTAACAATGAAATATTTTTTAAAAACAAGTCAACTCTTGACAGCAACCATTAGGATTCCAGAAGAAATAATTATTTTCTGATTAAAAAAAATTTTGAAAACACTGGTTTATTTTTTTCCCTATAAAGTAAAAATTTATAAAGTAAAAACTACAAACACATTCTGTTATATCTTTTCTATAACTTAAAAATATAAAATTTAAAGGAAGTGTAGTGAAATAAATTTGTTCCTACTGTAGACAGACTTAGGATACCAAGTTTCATCCCATAGCCAATTTTTGTGTCAGAGCTAGAAAATGGTGAAAATAAAGCTTTACACTGGAATAATTGACATAGCACTGACTCCAGTGAAGTATCAAAATAATACTCTGATATCAGCTAGCAGAGCATCAAAACCACAGAGAGAATCGTTTGTGCACCATGACGTACAAAATGCAAATATTTAGCTTATTATGAATGAAAACTGCTTGCTTTTTGTTAAATTTGCAAGTTTCCAATCGTTAAATTTTTCAAGTTTCTATTTTAGAAATATTACACATGTATTCATCCATTATATATTATATGTCTTGTAATATATATAATTAATAGGTATTTCATATATTGTCAATCATCCAGCCAATAAAGGAAATATTTGCCTCTGGTATCAGTCAGAAAAGCTTTTTTAGCACTAAATAAGTGTAAATGTTTTGGGTTTTTTTCTGAATGGGTGAGAAAGTGAACATGAGGGAAGGGTATAATTCTGGTTGCTAAAAAAAATGTATTGTTCAGTACCACAAGCCAAATAGCAGAAAAAAACATTTACATTTGTATTATGTTCACAGAAATATTAAAGACTTAGCAAACTTACTAAAAAGCCTAATTTAGCTCTCCTTTTCTTAATAACATGAAATGTATTCATATTGAAAAGCCACCAAGTATTCAGAAATAATAAGCTCTGAAGCTTCCAAAGTCATCTAACAAATACTCAGCTGAGTTTTAAAGATGAATAACTAGGCCAATCTTTTTTTGGTAACATAGAGCTAGGGATAAAACTTGGCCAAGCCAGAAGGAAAATGAAAGAGAAGCTTTGTGAGCCCGTTT
The DNA here is from genome assembly GCA_013396775.1 of Cephalopterus ornatus. Classification (NCBI taxonomy): domain Eukaryota; kingdom Metazoa; phylum Chordata; class Aves; order Passeriformes; family Cotingidae; genus Cephalopterus; species Cephalopterus ornatus. The sequence continues at coordinate 36,581 of VZRE01002415.1, read as the reverse complement.
ACACTCCCTCTGCACACCATCCACTAAATTGCTGTGTTGCTTCCAAGTCTGCTGAGCCAGGTACCCTGAGACGTCCCTCCCTCCCTGTTCTCTGCTGGTCCAATGCATTTCCTGGCCTCAGGTCATCCGTTTATGATTTCTTCCCAGAAACAAGACGTCACAGTCCAGCTGCTCCAGACTTCATAATTAAGTCTGTCTGCTCCATTTTCCTGCCACCTTAAATGTACTTTCCCCCAAAACTTTACACTCAGTTCTTCTGTGGCTTAAGTTTAATACAAGGTGTTTCCATGTGGCCATACCATTACATATGAAATGAATAAACATAGCCAGATGAAATGCTAAACAGCAATGCATGTGTTTGTGTTCTTCACGTAGACTCCCTGTTCTGGAGCTAGATAAAGGTTTGCAGATATTCAGAAATTCTCCTCACTTCTCCTCTCCCTTTTTTGTAGCTTTCAGCAATAATATCCAGCTCTGTAAGCCCTTTTTTTTCTTTTTCTCCAAAATGCTTTTGAGTCATGGATATGAATCTACAGGTGTGCTCTTCAGAATTTTGTGTCAGTACCTAGGCTGCAGCCTACTAGAGCTTGCTGAGTGATGGCAACTGCCATTGCCAGAATGTTTTGCTCTGTGCAGAAATGCTTGTAGTATATTTAAGGTCTCCGAATCCCATCAAAAGCACAGTTTGACAGATAATAAACAAAAGGAAAACAGAGCCACTGAAGAAATGGTTAGATGTCATAAACCCCTGCTTTACTACCTCAAGTCAGTACGATATGTGCTGATGCATTTCTTTATATAGACAAACAGTTGTGATAGTCTTCATTTCAGCTGACTCATAACGTCGGTTGCAGTTCAAACTACTATAAAACACCTCCTCCCTACTTTCTATTGAAAAGAAGTAATTTAATTTTCTTGCAGTTATTTTAAGCTCCCTCCCCTCCCCCATGAAAAAATAATATAAAGAGTACTCATAAATTCCTTGGAAAATTCTAGGAGGTTTTAATACTGTTTGGTATTACGCCTAGTAGCCACCATTATGAAATCAGTGTATACATTTTTTCAAGCTAAAACACAACATATGGATTTATCTGCTTTAGCCTTATTTAAGTCAGTTGGAGTAAAACTTTTAATCCTCACATACCTATTTGAAGATGTAACTGGTTTTGGTAAAATACAGAGGTAGATGGCTGTTTCAATGCCTTAAAAGGGAGAATTATATGAACAGAAGAGGTTTTCAGTTTTGATTAACTTGATGTTTGCAAAGAATATCTGGAGAGATAAATGTCTATTTGTTAAGTACTTCTGATTAAATACACATCAAATGATGTACATGCTATTATGAAAAATGTAATATGTAAAGTCAGAAAACCATACAAGTACATTGGTTTAACTTTAAGCTAACTTGTTTGAAATCAAATTGAATGAATCTTAACTAAAAATTGTTAACTAATTATTCCTCTAATTTGGACTCCTGTGAGGGTGCAATTCAGCCTCCAGGGTGTACGCAGTACGATTGTGAGCTGGAAAGGAAATTTGGCAATTTCTAGCAGGTGTGAAGTTAACAATGTAGCTTGGTTTACTTTGTACTGAAGTGAAAAAGAATCAAAGATAGCTGTGCATTGGATTAGGGAGCTAACCCACTGTGAAATTCCACTGTAATATAAAACCAGATGCTGTAATGCCTTGGACTCTACTGTAAGAGATGAAGATGGTTCTGGTCCTGTGGAAACATGCAATGTGACCGTACTGAAAGTTTTTTCCTGGACACTACTGCAACACAGATATGTTGGTAACTCGTAGTCTAGATTTTGGGTGGATCTTCAGTAATGTTAAGGGAGTTAGACTAGATTTATTTTCTTGCAATATAAATCACATAAAGGATATTATATACAACTTTCCCGAACAGATTTTTTTCCGACAGGAGAGACTTAGCTCATTCCTGTGATGATTCCAGTGAATACAAGTTCAACACTTTCAATGTGGCACACTGAGTTTGCCTTGGAATTCTGTACAATGGTCCACAGTTTTAAAAGCAATAAAGAGATTAGTCTCTCTCACTTTATAAAAATACAAATAAATTTGTGATTGTGTATTTTCCATTACATAGTCATTCTCATGGTGCCAAAGCAAGATTTCATGGGCATAAACACAGAGATTTGTTTAAAAATCAGTTTTAGACTAGTCTTATTGAGCAATACGTCCAATATAAGAAGCATAGATGTTATGACCCCAGATTTGTATTGTCAGCAAATAAGTTTGTCTAGACCTGTATCGCCAGTGTCAGACTGGCCAAGTGTGACTTACAGAGGACTTTCTTTAGGCTGCCAAGTAATTTCCAGGTCCTTCTGCCAATCCTGCCAGGCTGTCTTTGCTGAGGTGAGTCAGCACAAGTCAATGCCAAAGCAAAAAACCAACTTCTCAGGAATTCTATATTTTAGGACAACTGAGTCAGGAAGAACTGTACAGCAAAGAAAAATTCTGATTGAAAGACAGATTTGAGTTAAAAAAAAAAAGGAAAATAAAAGCAAAAACAGCCAAACCAAAAAAACCCAACAATTTTCCCCAATAATTAGAATACAGCGGAGTTCTGTTAATTTGCTTAACTATACTGGCATGATCTTAAGTCAAGGCTGAAAGTTAATATCTAGTTTCTCATGAAGTAGCAAATCTAAAAACATTTTCTCTCTTCTAGGCAATCTTCAAACATATCTCTTGGGGATGATATTGGCTGTGATTATCTTCCTGTTCTTTAGAAGCTTCCCAATATCTATTTTTACTGTTTCTTTTAAAGAAAATTAATATAGAACTAACATGGCAATGATTTCTTTGTCATAAGATATATTTGGCCACCTCTTCTCAGGGAACCATTCTAGATGGGAGAAGCCATCCCAGCCAACTAAAGCCATGCTTGGAAGAATTGTCTCTGAGAGTGACATTTTGATGGACCGGCATCACATTCGATTTTGGTGCCATGCTGGAATGGATGACTGATGGGCAGTTACTGACCTTCGTTCTGAAGGAACAGTGGGACAAGCCAAGGCCAACTCACCACCCCTTCTTAGGACCATCTGTATACTCAGGTCAGCCTTGTCATCTTCTACCTCTTATTGCTCCTTTTGACCTTTACTGTCCAAAGTACGTGGATCTTGGTAATGTGAAGATTATGTAATCTAATTTGTAGGGTCATTAGTGTTCCTACTGGTCAAATCTCTGAACTCTCAAGGGTGAAGATGATCAAAACAATTGCATTGTGACCTTTTTTTTCTGCACAGGTAATGCAGCTCGTAGTCATAGAATAGATCCTACTATGTCTATCTCAATGATGAAAATATTAAATAGTATTGGTCTCACTGTGAAGTCTTGAGAGACACTGCTCATAATTTGATTTCACTTGAACTTTGAGCAATTGATTGCAACTCTTTGGACATGCCATCCAGCCAATTCCTAACTTATCTAACAGCACCCTAACATCTAGCAGTTCCACCTAAAGCCAAACTTATACTTTTGCGATTTAGAGGTAAGACTGCTAGGGGAGACTGCATCAAAGGCCTTACAGAAGTCTAGATAGATGACATCCCTAAATCTCCTCTTGTCCACTGTTGTTCCACCATAAAAGGCCACTAGATCAGTCAAGTGATTAAGCCATGTTGTCTGTCACTATTCAGCTCCCTGTCTTCCACATATTTTGACATATCTTCCAGAAGATTCTTTTCCATAAGCTTATCAAGCACAGAGGTGAGGTTGGTAGTTCTCCTTTTACCCTTTTCCAGGTGCAGTGTGATTAAAAAACTAATGAAGCTTAGACTGATGCTTCGAAACAGAAATATAAAAGCATACTATTTTCTCAGTTATAGGATGAATTAAATTAACTCAACATAGAATCATAGAATCTTAAAATCAGCCAGGTTGGGAAAGACCTCCGAGATCATCAAGTCCAACCCTTGATCCAACATCGCCGTGGTTACTAGACCATGGCACTGACTGCCACATCCAGTCTCATCTTAAAAACCTCCAGGGACAGTGAATCCACCACCTCCATAGGCAGCCCATTCCAATGCCTGATTACTCTCTTTGTAAAAAATTTCATCTTAATATCCAACCTAAACCTCCCCTGGCACAGCTTGAGACCGTGGCCTCTTGTCCTACTGCTGGTTGCCTGGGAGAAGAGGCCAACCCTCACCTGGCTACAACCTCCTTTCAGGTAGTTGTAGAGAGTGTTGAGGTCTCCCCTGAGCCTTCTCTTCTCCAGGCTAAACAACCCCAGCTCCCTCAACCTCTCCTCACAGGACTTGTGCTCCAGTCCCTTCGCCAGTCTGGTTGCTCTTCTCTGGACCTGCTCCAGCACCTCAATATCCTTCCTGAACTGAGGGGCCC
>VZRE01002415.1:0-31994 GCA_013396775.1 Cephalopterus ornatus | reverse complement strand
CCAGCCACTCTGTGCCCAGCCTGTAGCGCTGCAGGGGGTTGTTGTGGCCAAAGTGCAGGACCCGGCACTTGGCCTTGTTGAACCCCATCCTATTGGAATCAGACCATCTCTCCAGCTTGTCCAGGACCCTCTGCAGAGCCCTCCTGCCTTCCAGCAGATCAACACTCCCCCCCTACCTTGGTGTCATCTGCAAATTTACTAATGGTAGACTCAATCCCCTCATCTAAATCATCAATAAAGATATTAAACAGAACTGGGCCCAACACTGATCCCTGGGGGACACCGCTAGTGACCGGCCACCAGTTGGATGGTGGGTCACCTGATCATAAAAGGAGATCAGGTTGGTCAGACAGGACCTGCGCTTCCTAAACCCGTGCTGGCTGGGTCTAATCCCTTGTCCATCCTGTAGGTGCTGTGTGACTGCACTTAGCATGATCTGCTCCACAATAACCTTGCCAGGCACTGAGGTCAGCCTGACAGGCCGGTAGTTTCCCATGTCCTCCTTGCAGCCCTTTTTGTGGATCGGAATCTGTGTACATTTCTTTTTTTTCTGCACATCTTATCCAGTTAAAATGGAAATTTTCTGGTAACTTATTAGGGAAGGGAGAGTGTTTTATTATTTTTATTTTTAAAATTGAGTCAATTTAGATTCATGAAACAAACTGCAGAGTAGAAGAAATAATTGAAACTGACAGGATGCCTGTCTACATTTCCACCCGGTCCCTCAGTGACTATCTTCCATCCTATTTCCCTACATAATCTCTTACGTCCATTTGAAGGTTTTAGGTTCTGCGAATATCCTGTTTCAGGTATTTGGAAAATATCTGGAAAAGTTAAGCACTACTGCATTATCAGAAGTAATTAATTATGCATCTGCATTCTTTGGAATTTTATACATGACACAAGAGCAAACAAAAAAATTACAAAAGGGCACTGCTTCAGCAAGGAATTGCACTCAGCGTGTCTCAGTTGTATAGTTTTGGTATGACTGTACAAAGTGCTCCCAAACAACAGTTATTAAATATCCACTTATATGCTGGTAGTGAATATTTTTCTCCCCATTATCAATTTTCTTCCTTCTACTTCATTAAATGTGTCTCTCTCTGCTTTTTGTATGTGATTCATTGAAGCAATTTCTTGTGTGATATTGAGCAATGTTTGTGCTGGGGCTTTAAACGGATTGTTGTGGTACTTCTTTGAAAAAGAAACAGATGATTCCAGTCATTAAAAAATCAATAAGGTCATCAGCTGTCTATATAGATGCAGCATGTGACTGAGGTCCTGATTGACTAACTCTATTTGCATCATATTGATATATATTTGATACTGCTAATATTAAACCTGTGTTCTCAGGTGTTATACAGTAACAGTCTCCACCATGTCTTCTAATAGTTTCCTAAGTGACTATCGTATATTTGACTCCATTACGTTGCTTACTGTCTTATTAATTGAGGTATTTCTACATGATAGTGTTATCCCTTAGGATTTCCTTTGAAGTTGAGTTTATAGCTTTGGTTTCTATAAATCTTTTTGGTTTCTAAGAACCCAGAGCTTAATGTTCTTGGGAGAATGTAAAGAACAGTTGATCAGAGAAGTCCTTCACACACATTACTTTGCTGTCAGTTTCCTAACTCTGTTGAAAATGTTCTTTTTCAACATTTTTTTCTTATAAAAAAATGCACCTTTTTCTTATAAACGGTCAGGACCTTTCCTGTTACAGTCTATCTTTTCCTTCTTGTTTTCCCACAATGCACATTTATGAAGAGCTTGAGTCTTCCTTGATGCTGTCTTCATGGATTTGAGGGAGCAGCTGCTTTGTCTGCCCAAAGCAACTTCTGCTCCAGGCTGAACAAGGCTTTCTCCCTCAGTGTCTCCTCACAGTGTGTGTACTCCCAGCCTGCAGTCTTCATGGTGGCTCTGTGCTGAACTTCAGGTTTATCAATGTCTGTTTTGTGCTGGGGGACCCAAAACTGGACACAGTGCTCTAGTTGTGGTCTAAGGGATTCTGAGCAGAGGGGAACAATCCCTTCGCTCAGTATGCTGGCTCTGTTTCTGCTGATGCAGCCCAGGAGGCTGTTGTCCGTCTTTGTTGCCAGGGTACTGCTGGCTCGTCTCATTGCTCCCTAGGCTCTTTCTGACAAAGCTGCTCCCCAGTTGGTCCGTTGCAAGACACTTTCCTCCATGTGCAGAGATTTGCTTTCACTTTGCTGAATTTCATAAGGTGTCTCTTGGCCCATTTCTCCATCAGGTCTAGATTCCTCTGGATACCGACTTTTTCCTTGAGCATATCAACTGCTCCTACCAGTTTTTCATTATCTGCAAACTTGCAAGAGTGCACATTAGTGTCACTTCCAGGTCATGTGTAAGCATGTTAAACAGGACAGGTCTGGAGGCAGATGCTCCACTTGTTACTGGTCTCCAGCTAGATGACACGATCTATTAAAAATTACTTTTTGAGCCTGATTAGCCAACTGTTTTTGTTTGGTTGGTTGGTTTTTTACCAACTCTCTTACCCACCCATTTTGGTGGTAATGCCCTAATTAGGATACAAGAATATTGTAGGAGACAACATCAAAAGCCCTTCCAAAGAACAGACTTCCTCTCATCCACAAATCCTGTTGGTTTATTGTACAAGGCATATATTGGGAAAAGAAAGTATTTTGATTATTTAGTGATAAAGACAGAACTCGATATGTGCAAGGGGTTTTTTTTCAGACCTTTAAGTGCACTTTTTGTTAACTAAAGACTGGGGCAGTTTCAACATACAACACTAGATGTTAAGTACCTAATTCTGTGGCATGTTTCTGTGGACAACTCTTTAAGTATGTAAAACCCCTTTGAAACTGATGACATTGCCTGAATCTACAGAGATCTATTTGTGGAATGAACTCATTGAACAGGGCCTAAATCTGCCACAATTCCTGCTTGCTTTATGGGCAACTAATCTAATCTCCTTTCTTTTCCTAGCCTTTCACTAAGGTAGTGTTCTCAGATTTTTCCTTTTGACTCTCTTTCTTCAGCTCATGATTCCCAGCTGAATCTTTCCCTTCATACACTTTTTTGATACTTCCTTATTTTGTGTGCTTTCCCTCTCTCCTATTTCTGCCCATTCTCAAAGCAATCTTATTCTTCTTTTAACAAGTTGTTCTTTTGACATAAAGCACTACAAACTCAGGCTCAAGTACTACAACGTAACTGTATGTTCTGTAAAGCATTTGTATTGAAAGTGGTCAACTAAAAAAATCTGCCAGACTTTTTTTTTTATTCAATGGCATTAATACATTCAAATTACAAGTCAGAAGACCTGTTAAAAAATATAACAAAGAAACAGAAAAATGAAGGAAATAATAATAAGCAAATTCATTATAGTTTTCACTTGTGAAAGTATTTTAAAAGATGAAAAGGAAACCGCACACTGCATATCTTATGTTAATAAATATTTCTGAAATCTACAAAGATGGACAAATACTAAGCCTCTCATATGGTGAATATCCTAAATCTATTTTTTTCTGAAGTTTGGTCTGCAAGTTGCCCCAGAGAAACCATGAACTTAAATAACAATTTATATACACACTACTAACAAGCAAAAAGAGATGACAAGCATGAAAAAAACTTTAGATTTTGGCCTCTTGGAAATCAGACCATTACAATGTGAGCTAGGATGATCGAGATTTGTACACTGTTATACAACCCAGCCATGAACAACAGACACAACCTCGAGCTGTAAGAACAAATATGTTGTGTAAGTAATACAAATACAATAATAAAAAACCCTTGATGTAACCCTGCACATCATTTCCAGTCCTATTTTTAAAACGTTGTAATGAAATTCTTTCCATTTTGAGGAAAACTGTATGCTCTCATTGGTGGAAAAATATATTCTTCAATGTATTAATATTCTGTCTATTTTGAATTTGGATAGAAAATGGTACTTTCAGAAGTCTATCTCTTTTCACCACTTCTGTTAGCTATACATAAAACTTTTGCTTTTTTACCTTTATTCCTGCATCTTGATTATGATTAATCAGATACTTATGCGTTCATACTTGTATCAACTATTTACTTTGTTAGTGCAAGTGTGCTTCCTGTCAGAAAATAGTGTTTATAATAAAATAATGTTTGAAATAGAAGTGGCATGGAGTCCACCTAACTTTACAGCTGCTCTTTGACAGTACTTACAAGTTAGCTGACTCTTTTCCTCCCTTTTCTCCTCAGCTAAATGCAAGATGATTGTGTAGAATAATAGCAAAAGCATGGTTTTGTCACAGGGTCAGAAAACCTTGAGTCAAATATGTAACGCGTGCTGCCTCGGCCAAAAGTACATCTTACTGTAACAGAGTCAGTGATCTGACAGCTTGTCTCCTGGGCCCTTGCAAGGCCACCTTGGCTCTGAGTGCACACACAAAGATATCTTGTGCTTTCACTTTGGAAGTTCCTCAGAGAATTTTTTGGTAGGAGTTTTCTTGCCAGCAATTGTTTTTGAAATGTGCAAAGGGACACGCAAACAGACAAAGAGAAATCATTACTGCGGAAATACACATGAAATACACATTCTGCTCAAAGCTGTTGCATTTCCTGTGCTCACCTGGCTGTATGCCCTTTGCAGCAAGGAGGATAAACAAACAAAATTAAAATCCAAGGGAATCAAAACAAGGGTACAAACATTTAGGTTACATGAAAGAAGAGCTCATTTGGTGATAACTCACCTCCTGAACTTTATGGCAAAATATTTCAAACTTGAATACCTAATGAGAAACACTGAAATAGCATTTGCTACTGAAAAAAAATCAAGTGTAATCAGAGAGGAATTTCAAGCTCTGAATAAAAAACTTCATTAGCTATAGCTCATTTATCATTGTTTCATGGAAGATTTTGGCTCTTAGTATTTGGAAGAATATTTGAGAAGAAAAATTCTTCAAAGCACTTTAAAGAAGAAATAGCAAACCTTTATATTTCCACTACATTCTTCAATAGTCAGCGTTCAATGTTCAGCATTCTTAAAATGTTCTAGATCCTAAAGGTTACAAGGGCCTTTTTTGTTCCACACATGTGTTCCAATAGCTTTAGGCTCTGAAATTTGACAGTACTAGTCTCAGCAAGTTATTCCTCATTTTTGTGGGATGTTTAATAGTATTGTCTAAAGCTCTTGCATCTGCCTGCCTGAACCTGTGGGAGAATTACTAAAATGTAGGACAGAATTAGGTAAGGTCTGCATGCCGTCATCCACTTCAAGTTTCATTAACTCTTACCAGTTAGTATTAAAAAAACAGTGTTTTCCATATTGTTTTTTTTCTATTTTAATTAGTGCTGCATCAACAAAAACAAAGGAAGAACCTGAGGGAACATTAAAAAATAAAATGTAATTTTATTACATTTAAATGTAATAAACATTTATTACACTTAAATGTAATTTTAAGTGAATGGATTGAGGTTTTTTAAGAAAAGTACAGATACAAGTGCTAGAGGAACACATTTCCTGGAGTCATACGAATCATGTCACATTTTCCACATAACCCATGTGTAGACAAATTAACTACATTTATTCATTCTATAATTTGTGATTTAATAGCATGTTCCTCAAAAGGTTTTAGGTCAAGATCTGATCACACAAATGAATTGAAAATTCCCAAAGTTATTTATAGTTGCACTCCCACTAATAACACCAGATTTTTCTCTACATTTCAGTTAAATAAAATGTAAAAGCCAAGTCTGTTCTGGAAGTCAGACTAAAAGTGTAAGGATGATGAAGTTCTTCAGCAGACACATAGGTTAAACTCAGTTGAGGTTATTTGATTCCTTTGGAACACCTCTCTTATGAAGAAAGATCAAGAGAGAGTTGTTCAGTCTGCAGAAGAGAAGGTGACTCCTGGGAAAACCTTATTTCAGCCTTTCAGTAAATAATGGGGGTTTATAAGAAAGATGGAGAGAGGTTTTTTACCAAAGTCTATAGTGCAGTAGGTGCATTCCATTTAAGAAAGCTTTTGAAGTCCTGATGTTACAATAAACATTAAATAATATTTTACAGATTCCAGGTCATAGATGCTTGCAAACTTTTCTGCTTCTAAGTAATCTTTCTTTTCTACATGTGTGTGCACACTCACAAAAACACCCAAGTACAGAGTAACTGACTCAGCCCAAGAAGTCTAAAAGTATTTTACAATAGGCTATGTAAAAAGTAGTAGTTATATCATTTTTGTATATGTCTGTATTTTAACTTCCTTTCTGTGTACTGGAATAACTCTTCTTAGCAAGTCTGATCTTTCATGCACTGGTTAAGATATTCTCTACACATAGAAAAAAATATTTACAACATCTGTAGAAAAAAAATTAAAATAAAATAGAGGTTATGTTTAGAGCATTTCCCAGAACTGCTTGGCTGTGGTTTCCAGTATCGTTCAAATGGCTCATGAGAGAGGGTTTTATTTCAAGAAATAGACAGGCAGGGGAGCCATCATAATTACAGAAGGCACTAAGAAGTATGAATGCTGAGACCATCTCAATGGGCCTGTCTTTCAGTTCCTCATAATACTCAAGAATGTTACTGTTTAGGTTGAAGATATTCACGTTTTATTTCAGCCCAAAGACATCTTTTTTTATATTTGCCTTGTTTTTAAGAGTCACAGAGGAGAAGCAGAAGAATATTATGTTTTCAATCACCTCTGCCTCTCTCTCCCTCTCTGTATTTTAATATCTCCATACATACTTTTTCATGTTCACCTGCAAACAAGTGTTTGGGGGTTCATCTCAATCCACCTGAGTTAGTCCACCAAGGTTTCACAGATGGATAAAGTTTAGTATAAATCTTCAAAGAAAGAAAACAAAGATGGATGATCTCTAAGAAAACATGTCACTCTGACCCTGCTTAAAGGCAAAATCAACTGTACTCGAGCACCTTTACATGCCTGTTTAATATATTCTGAAAAACTTCTAATGAAGTACAATGTAAGTATTTCAGTAATTTATGTTATTTTTTACAAACATTCATGATGCTGTTATGAAATTTTATTCATCGTTCTTGAAATTCAACCAACTTACACGTCCCTTCGTCAGAGTGTTCATGTTTGATCATTATGAGTCCCTACTCAAATCAAATGAGGTGTTAAATACACTTGAGCATCAATGCCCACTAGGAATTAATTTTTTCTAAGGAATTAAAATATTTTTATTTGAATCCTTGCTTTTTGCAGATGAGAAACAAACCTGGAAAATCTTGTTCAATATCTACATTTTGGCTATATTTTCAAATATGATGTTACAAGTATTGTCTCTTAAAATTATTGCTATTTTCTGGAGCAGCTTTTTCAGTTGCTAATTACCTATTTTAAAAATGTAGCAGAACCATATTTTAATCCAAAAATAAATAAGCTAAACATTGCTTTCTGGTTCTCATTTGTGAAAGGTTATGTCAATTTTGAAAATAGATCCATAAAAGGTAATTCAGGGAAAAAAAAGCCCCAACCCCAAACCAATAATACAAAAATCTCAAACAGGCAAAAACCAAACAAGCAAATGAATAAACAAAGAAACAAAACCTGTTGGGAAGCTCAAATTTGTCATACAAGAGTCTGCATCTCTGATGAAGTTTGATATACATTGGTTTACATATCCAAATAAGGCATAGAATCCAAATGTTTTCAAATTTAAGAACTATCAGAATATACTTCACTTATGGAGCTTTCTCCAAAATTGCTATAAAAATGAAGGTCATCCACAACAGTTTCTCAATGCAAGCATGAGAGAAAATAATCTTTGTCTTTAGGGATGAACTACTAGTGTGAATACAAAAGAACTGTTACATAGAAACTTGTGCTGCAAAGATAAAACACTGCATTCAGCATCTACTTGTGCGTACAAATGATAAATATCTGTCTGGAGTCCTAGTTGCTCCAAGTATTCTGGTAGATCAGCTTACAGAATAAAGACTGAAAATATTAAGAAAGTCCTGTGTTAGAGAACAACATGAATCCAAGACTCCTTCATTTATATGTATAAATTATGTATATATTGAAAAAAAAATTGCTTTCTCCCATCCCACATAATGTCCTGTTTATGCCCAACACAAAAAATTACATGCTGACGCAGACTTTTCCTGAGACAGATCTCGCAAAGATTTATTTGTTTCAATTAATTCAGCAGCTTTCCCTTTCCCTTCTTATTGCTGAAATCCACATGCACATTAATTAGGTTTTCCTAGAGTTAGATATCTAGTCTGCCTTAGAAGGAGTGGGGGATAATTACGCATTCCAAGCAGAGTTTCTTAAGCTCTTACCACTCTAAATAATTCTCATATTTACCAAAGGGAGAAAAATTTTTGAAAAACTCACACAGATGGTAAATCAATGGAAGAACATTTCTAAAAATAGCATGTGAAGATTGTTACAAATTGACTCTTGTTAATCAGTACATGCAAAAGTGGATAAATATGTATGTTGGCATTTTCTCCGGCTAATTCAATATTTTTCTGTTGGCAGATACTCTTGAATCCTTATGCAAATTCCAAGTATGAATGACCTCAATCCACCACAGTAGTAATAATAAACATAATTGTGAATGGATATACTTATGTCTTTGTTTTATTCAATTGAAGATGCAAAGAATCTAGGCTGTAGCATGATAGGAAATTAAGTGTAAATCTACTTCCAGTATCCTTCATCATTACCTCCAAAAAAAATTAAAAATCTTTTTTTAAATTTTACCAATCTCTTTTTGCTTGAAATACTGAATCTTTTGTTCCCCGTGTCTTTCTCCATTTCACCTTCTTGCTCATACCTCTGGCCCATGACAATATTAAAAAACCTTACATGCCACCTATGTCAGTAAAACAAATTGAAAATGTCATCAATGTCATCATAAACACCATACCTCAGACAACTAAGCAATAGTCTCAGGCCAACATTGCAAATCACCTGCTGTAAATCAGCAGAAATTGATTTCTTAAACCAAGTTATGTAATCTTAAAAAATAAATAAATAAATCAAAGATTAAATGAAATGTCATACCTTTGTTATCTGATGTTTTGATGTCCATAGGTAACTTGACATAGATTGTTTCCCATAGGAAAAACTAACCGATAAATGAGATACGGTCTAATTTTGCCATAATTGGATCTTGATGAGTGCTAACCCAGGTGATTTATTCAGGTAGAGATTTGATCAACTGGTCAGATTTCTACCATGACTCCATGTCAGATGCTCAGGGTGGGGCTATTACTTCAGCGGTATTCAGAGGTCACTGGCTTTCCAGACACATGTCAATTAATAATAAACTATATACTGTCATTAAAGAATTTCTTTAATTCATTGATATCCTTGTACTAAATAGCTGAGGGAATGATTTTTCTTGCCTTCCATTTCTTTTTCCATTACACATCAGCAAAGAAGAAAGGTTTAATAAATGCTTTAGAAAGATTTTTGGATTAGAGATGTGCCAAACTATGTACAAAACAGTGTCAAAGCCAGCAAATTGACACACCTATTGTTTTATGAAATTGCTTCTGGTCTATTATTTCTAAAGAGCCAGGATATCTCTGGAGAGATCATGCGGTATAACAGTTGAAAGAAAAGGACTTCAATCCTTCTGCAATTCATTTGCCTCCTTGTGCTTTTGCCAGCCTAGTTTGCAACTGTGGCTAAAACAAACAGGAAAAAAGATACCACAGCTGAATAGTTTTGAAACTTCTGTGAGTTTTGCACATGCTCATGGGTGTATATTCTGACTGGAGCCTTTGAAAGCAAATCTGTAACAGTCCTATAGAAGACCTGGTTTTATACATCCAAAAATTAGACATCTAAGTTGAAATAAATCAACCTACTACTGGGAAATTCATCTGTCCAAACTCAAACTTCTACATTAAGACCAGGCTGCTTGCTCTTTAGAGTCTTTGCTGATAATAAGGAGTCAAGAATGGCTTGCTCAGGGTTTAGATGGTTTTAGTACCCTAACCGAAGCGATGGGATGCCACCCTGAAACTCCTTCAGTTTATTTCACAGATCACTGAATCATCTATAGCTTTTAATTGTCAAGAGAATATGGGCAATAACACATGTTTTATGCAGTCATGTAAATTTACATGTGCGCTAATACATAACTTCTGTTATTATAGATAACTTATATGCATGTTTCAGAAAATCAGTCTTAAAACTAGTTATCTTTCCCAATTTTAATCCTAATCTTATGCAGTATAAAATCAATGAACCGTAAAGAAATGTTTCTATAGGTGTTGACTCCATTACCATAGAGCTCACAATTTTCAGTGTAAGTATTGCAACAAAGGGGGAGAAAGAAGAGTAATTTTATCTTTATTTACAGATCAGGAAATAAATATGTTCATAAAACAGGGATAATAATAGTGATTGCAGATAGACTAAATAACTTGTTTAAGGTCACACAGGAAGTCTGTGCTGGATCTGGAGCTAAACCCAGATCTTCCTTCTGAGATGAATGTCCTGACTTTGGGACATGGGAAAAATTCCCGCTGAGATGAGTAGAAATTTTGTCTGAATAAGGACAAGCGGAAGGAAAAAAAATCTGTTTTTGAATGCTGTTTACTATGATTAACCAACTGAGATTAAAGGTATGGATATAGGCTCATATTACTTTCTGAATATAAGAAACCATATTCCTTAATGTAACACCATCTCTGCACAGACTTACAGGACTCATTACACACCACACATCAACAGTAACATCTAAACAAATGTGGTTTAAATTTAGCTAGTTTTGCCTTTCCAGTGTGTGGCATTTGCTGCAGATATAATTTTTAAAAGTTGCTGCCCGCAAATGTTTTAGATCACAACTCGAAACTTTTAAGGTAATTACTAGGTCACATTACAGACATGAAATGGATGGTTCTGCTAACCAAAGGCAGAAGCATAAAATGCTTATTTCTTTCATTATGAAACTACTAAATGTTTCCATATTTCTGAGATTATCACCATTTGAGGAGGGACTGACAATTTCTTTTGTTTGTCACCAGTAATCTTTGCCATTGATTTCGAAAACAACAAACTCAGCTCTCACGTTTGTATTATTTGGGTATGTACTTTAAGTATCTGTAGCATATGGATAAAGGTCATACTGCAGGGGTGAATCTCTACAAATGCATTCCACATCCAACTATATAAAAAAAGCCTCCAATCCTTTTAAAGATAAAAGGTCAACCATCAGATATAAGTGCAGTAATAGGTATCACTATTAACACTTAGAACCTGCCTTTGATAAAGACTAAAACTGGAATGCAAAGACATGCACCTTTGACCATTTTCCTAACACTGTGCAAAATTGCGTTCTTCTCACAATGATGTTGTGTTTAGGGCTTTTCAGATGATAGAAGATATCTGTTATGGTGTTCTGATACTGCAGCTCAAGGACCTTCTGATAAAATTTCTCACCTCACTTATTTGGTTTTTTTTAAGGATGTGCTGTGAAACCTTTTTGGTGGGGTTTTTTTTTCATTCACAAAATTCAGAATATACATTGAAAGTCTGGGCTGACAATGTCTTTCTTTGAACCAGCTTTCTCCAATGCCAGTAACAAACAATGCACAGAAATGGGTGGCATGGAAAACTTGGCCCAAAAGTCAAAACCAAATTTAAGAGCTTAGCCTTTGCTGGAATGCATTCTTCTATGACTGCCTTCACGCCATATTCCATCACAATATTTAAAGTTTGCTTAAGCCCATGCAATGTGCAGTCATGCTTTTGCATGGCAAGTAGCTGTACTTCTGCTTAACACAGCCACTGTACAACATTAAACATTAATAAATCAGGGAGTTCCAAAATTATACTTTTACTAACTTATCTCTTGAAAGTCCAGTGTAGGCATTTCTACACTTCAGTACAAACTAGAACTACTCAGGGAGTTACCTAGATCAAATTCAGGCATTTTAGTCAGGATAACAAGAAGTTTGGCTTAGATTTTTCAGCATGGCAAACTGGTCCTAGCATTAATCAAGCATCCACCTGGAAATCTTGTACCTGTGTGAGTTCCAGGCTATCTGTAGCACATCTATGCTCCATATGCATTGTCATTGTCAGTGTGGTTTGTTTTCCCCACAGGGTGCCTGTTCAACTACTACATGAATTTGCTCATGCAGGACAAGCAACTTACTAGGGAGAAAAAGGTATGGTAAGAACTGATAGATCTTACAGGAGAGAAGATGTGCTGTTTTTCTAGCCTCTTCCATGTTCATTTTACACTCTTAGTATTTGTTTAAAATACTGAATATCCTTTTTTTTTTTCCCCCTCAAATAGAAGTATTAAAACACATGCCTTGATATGATCCAGAACCTGTGCTGCAGTAGAAGATTGGCTTCATGTAGGAGCTAAATTGCATTCATCCAGCAACACGGTAACCAAGGAAAGTACAGCACCTAGAGGGTGCCTGTCTTGCTTTGTCCAAACACCAACAGTTTTGCTGATTGATTGTAAAATGCATGCAAGGATCAAAGAACCTGTATTCTTTGTAATTAATGTTTTTGCAGCTAAAAATATTCCCAAAGCTAATTTGGAGTATAAATTCTGCTTCCATAAAGGTTTCTTTTGAATTTTATTTTAATTTTGGTCTACCTTGATATATTTGCCTAAGCTATATTAAAAAAAAAAAAAAATTAATGCTTTTTCCTAGTAGTGAAAAACAGGCCTATGTTCTTTTTCTGCAACTGTTGCTTCAACTTAGTATCTATAAGCCTCATACAGGGGCCTTGGCTTCCCTGGGACAGAGCTTAACTATAAGTATGTGGTGGGTTTGCGTGACAAGGTCCTGGTAACAGGGAAGCTATAGGGGTGGCTTCTCTGAGAACCTGCTGGAAGCTTCCCCCATGTCTACCAGAGCTAGTGCCAGACGGCTCCAAGACGGACCTGCCTCTGGTCAAGGCTAATCTAATCAGAGGTATGCTTCTGTGTTAGCATATTTAAGAAGAAAAAAATACATTATTGTGCAGAAGTAATTGTGGCCAGAGAAGAGAGGAATATGCGAAAAATATAAATATGTGAGACAGTTATTGCATTACCAACGATGTTTGAAAATTGCAGCAGCAGATAAGAGATGTGTGGCTACTAAAATACCTATGATGAGACAAGTTCCCTGGTGGGCACAAACAGCAGACATAGGGAAACAAGCTATTGGCATATCTGTCATCTTTCAAAGGTATAAATTCATCCAGTTAGAGGAGTTACATTATTTGTGTAGAAAAAGTGTGAGCCTGGGACTTTGTTTTTCTGTGTATTGTATACATATGTGATAAAATCAAAGCTTAAAGCCTCATCTGTTCATGTGAACACTAGATTTAGGACCTACAGGCTGCATACAGTCCTAAAACATTTATCAGGTTAAAAAAAATCTAGCAGTACGCACATACTCATTCTTAGATGCATCTTACAGTTTTGAGTAATTCTAAAGGGTCTAAAGAACTAAAATACAGTAAATCTTTATTCCCCTTTCCAAACAAGCACAGGTTTGAAATGCAGCTGTCAGATCCATTGTATGTACTTTTTCTGTGTCAACTACAGAAGCTACCACTACCAGGAGGTCGGATGGTTCTGTGGGAGGAGACCATAAGAAAAGTGTAGCCAGCAGGACTAGGGAAGTGATTGTCATCTGCACTCAGCATCGGTAAAGCCATACCTTGAGTCCTGTGTTCAGTTTTGGGCATCTTACTTTAACAAGGACATTGAGGCTGAAGCACGTCCCAAGAAGGGCAACAAAGAAGAGTCTAGAAAACATGTCGTATGAGAAGTGGCTGAGGGAGCTGGGATTGTTCAGTCTGGAGAAAAGGAGGCTCGGGGGGACCTTTTTGCTCTTGTTGCACCCTGTGTGGTGGGAGTTGGTCTGTTCTATCATTTCTCAAGTGAAAGGGCAAGAGAAAATGGCCTTAGGTTGCACCAGGGGAGGCTCAGATTAGATATTGGAAGCAAAATTTCAATGAAAGAGGGGTTAGGTGTCAGCATAAGTTGCCCAGGGAGTTTATGGAATCACTATCTCTAGAAGTGTTCATGAGGCATCTGGATGTGGCACTTGGGGATATGGTTTAGGTGTGATTATGGTGGTACTAGAGGGACGATTGGACTAGATGATACTGAAGGTCTCTTCCAACCTCGATGTTTCCATGATTCTGTGAGAGAAACATCCCTGCAGACACAAAGGTCCAAGAAGGAAGACATGGAGGAGGTGCTCCAGGTGCCAGAGCTGAGGTTCCCCTGCAGCCTGTGATGAAGAACATGGTGAGGCAGCTGTGCCCCTGCAGCCCATGGAGGTCCATGGTGATGCAGAGATTCACCTGCTGCCTGTGGAGGAGCCCCACACCAGATCAGGTGAATCACTGAAAGAAGGCTATGACACCACAGGCAAGCCACGCTGGAGCAGACTCCTGGCAGGGACCTGCAGATGCGTGGAGAGAAGGCCACACTACAGCAGGTTTTCTGGCAGGACTTGTGACCCTATGGGGGACTCATGCTGGAACAATCTGGTTCTAAAGGACTGCACCCCGTGGAGGGAACCCACACTGGAGCAGTTCATGAAAAACTATAGTCTGTGGGAAGGACTCGTGTTGGAGGAGTTCATGAAGAACTGTCTTCTCTGGCAGGGACCCCAAGCTGGAGCAGAGATTCCTCTCACTGAGGAGGAAGCAGTGTCAGAAACAATGTGATGAACTGACAATAACCCCCATTCTCGTCTCCCTCTGCTGCTTGGGGGGAGGATGTAGAGCCCAAGGAGGGAGGAGTGGGGGGAAGGTGTTTCTGAGATTAGTTTTACTTCTCATTATCCTGCTCTGATTTTGATTGGTAATAAATGAAATTATTTCCCCAAGTTGAGTCTGTTTTGCCTGTGATGGTAACTGATGAGTGATCTCTTCCTCTCTTATCTCAACTCATGAGCCTTTTCTCATGTTTCCTCTCTCCTGTCAGGTTGAGAAGGTGAGTGATAGAATGGCTTTGGTGGGTATCTGGCATTTAGCCAGGGTCAGTCTACCACAAAACAATATCCAATGTATTACCGAACCAGTTTTAGGCAGAATGTGTCTGTATAAATAACAAAAACTATTGCAGTTAAACTGAATTAAATTTTGAAATAATTTTGAGAAGAAAGAGCCTTGGTTTCATGCCACACTCATTCCTATTCCAGTAATGCAAGATTTAAGTAAGTAGTGTTTGGGGGTTTTACGAAAAAAAAAAAAAAGTTGTGTAAATAGTAATTAAATTCATGCAGTTGGATCATTTTTAGTATTCAGGCTGCCCCAAAAATGGATAGAGAAACCATTTAAAGAAGTTCTCTGAGGCTTAAGGGTGAAATTATAGTCTTTCAGTGAAGCTTTTGATAAATAGACTTGGTGATTGGCATGCTCGGGGAAATAGAACCTCTTTGAGCCTGGTAAGTGCTTCTTTTAACATGCAACGTTTTGAGATTCTCTATGGTTTAGCAAGCAAGAAACAGAGGAATTCCTTATGTTCCACTCTTTTTAAGGGAAAAAGCTTATGACATGTTTACATATCATTGAGTAAACTGTAAAAGTCCTTTTGGACAAGATTTTAATTATAACAGGACTAATCTTAATTATACCCAATTTTTCTCAAAGCTTCTAAGTTCCTCTCTGCATATAAATCAGTGCTCCTGCCTATCTACAGCAATTTAAGGTTGACATTTATTATATTTTTTTAAAGGTTTAAATAAAATTTCTACAAGACATTTGTGTACTGTTTTGGAAAGATCTTCACTCAGACAGTGCCTAAGTCAATGAGTATTTCATGGTTCTTCACATCATTTACTTAGTACTACAAGTGTTGTTTTGTATGGTACTAGTTGTTAAAGTGAATTGGTCCTGAATTAGTAAAAAGAATGAATAAACTGAGCATCAAATCCAGGCAAAGCCCTTTTCTCATTTGTCTTATTTCAAGGCCATCGTGTTTTAACGAAAAAGCCGAAAGAGAATTATTATAACAATTATTCTAACATACCCTTAATAAATTCTAATTAAATGTGCTGATAATTTTTTTCCACTTGAAACTCAATTACAGAATTGTTTTGGATGGAAACCCAATAATTTAATTATTCATTAAAAATTCACTGACACAGGTAGCACTGCATATGGAAACAGAAGCTTTAAAAGATGATTTTCCTAAAATATAAAATATGAAATCTGTTACAGTTGATTTTATAATATTATCTCATCTTACCCAAACTCAGGATGTTCTTCCCCAGTAAAACATCAACTCCAAAATTTTCCTTCTTCTTTATATATTCCATTTTTTGTCCAAACAAGTCCAAATAATCTAGAAACTCCAGGTTTTCTTTAAAATGTTTATAGAAGAGAAACTTATCATGGGAAATTAAAATTAGTATAAAACCCATTAATATTATTTACATAAATTTCTATAACCACCTTATTTAGATGTTGAAAGATGCTGATATAAAGAGAGCAAGGCTTTTTAAAACACCAGTTCACATGACATGTGCAATTTTAATCCTACAGCTAATGCCTTTTAGATAGTGACTCTTCATAGTGAGTGTTGCTCTGGTGAAGCAAGAAGGAGTTCTTAAACACCTGAAATTCTGCTGTGGGCTTGTGCTTGCCTGTAACATATTTCATCTTTAATGGTTGTCAGTCGAAACACTTTCGCAATCATGCATGATCCTGCTTATATTCTTAACAGCTGCAGACTAAACATCTCAATTGACTTCAGTCAGTGTGCCAAGTCATGTGAGCACTACTAAATGTGTGGGCACAGACATTTGTTTACAGGATTTTGTTTGCAAAATCTTTGTCTCTTCAAAGAATTCATTTGCTCCTTCTGTGAGCCCAATGCATGACATGCAGACATCACCCCTGCCTTACACGAATAGCCCCGCGAAAGGAAATATGGGCATTTGCAGTAGCCCACAGATTTCAAGCTTCCTTCTCAGTAAACCGATTAAACAGATTTCTAGGGTTTGATTCCATTTCCTGAGCTATCCCAAGGAGAAATCTCCCCTCCTTGGCAGTGGCTTTAGTAAGGAGTTTGTCTCAAGTAGTCTGAGCTGATGGGCCTGGTCATGACGCAGGATAGGTTTGGGAAGGGTGGATTTGCCTCAGGAATGACAAAAATGTCGCTGCTTCCTTTCTCAGGTTGCCAGAATTTAATGAGAAAATTTAATAAAATTGCATTTCCGTTGTAAAATATGTTTAGGATTTGCTTGCCAAAATTCTGTTTTTGAAAGACACCACAAAAATTCTTAGGACTGACTTCACCAAAAGAGCTACAAGGTTTACAATAGTTAAACCATATTATATTGAATGGCACTGTATTAGACACCAGATTAATTACTGGGTCAGAACCACCTTGTGAGGAGCGTGTGTATGTGGAGGGAGAAGGGTTGGGTCGAACCTCAGGGAGGTGGGGTGGCATCACGTCCCTCACGGCAGGTCCCTGGAGCCCACACAAGGAAGCCTTGGAGTAGCTGTCAGTCACAGACAGCCTGGGAAAACTGTAACACACCACAACTCCTGCAGCCCCTCACCCTGCCTCCGACTGTCAGGGACAGTGAGAACTCTGCCTCTCACCCTGGCCTGGAACCCCCGAGTGGCTGGTGGGTCAGAGACCCTGCATGGAGGGGTTGGCCATAGGGACCAGAGCAAATAAAACCACAGATGTGTTTGCCTCTTGTCGCGGCCCTGACACTTGTATTTGTGAGATCTGATCTTCTACCGGGCTTCGGTGGCAGCTATATAATCTGTCTCTCCCTCTTTCTCCTTCTCTCTTCTTGATCCCTCTGCTTCTCTTTCTCTGCTCCTTTCTTGATGCTTGGGATGGCTTGGAGCTGGAGGGATTGAATCTTGATTTGTGTGTTGCAGAATTGGTTGGATTCTGATTTAAGTGCTGCAGATTAATAGTCTGTGTTGAACCAGTATTGTAGTGGGACATTTTTGTCTAGCTTGTGTAGTGCCCTTTTGAACTCTGGCCAAGTCTCCTTATCTAATCCCCTAAATTAATAAGGGAATTCCTTGGGAACATGCCCACGGCTTATTCTCTTGACACTATCTTGAGGTATTAAAGAACCTTATATATACATATATATATATTAAAGTAAAACTCATAGTCAATCCCATGAGCCAGCAGCTCCCAGGGTTGGAGTTTTACACACAGCAAAAATTAACTGACTGAGAACCAATCTTTTTACAATAAGTAGCAAGAATCACTCTTAAAACAATGTACAGTGTAAGATACTGATGTAAACATGTATTTATCTACAAAAGGAACTATCCTATTAAAAAGATACGATATGTGTATTTTCAAATTATTTTTAAATGTAAATTAGAATAAAGTTTCCTTTGAGTCAAATCAGTGTAAAAATGTCTATTAATAATTTTAAAAAAGAATCTTTCAAGAAATCCTGAAAAGCAATAAATGTCACAGGTTTTTTTCTGTGACCTGTAATTTTGAGCATCAAAGATTTGGCTGAAGAAATAATACATAATACTCTTTCTCCATCAGCTAAAGGCAATTTTCAACCACCTTACTAATTTTCTTTCAAAGAAGTGTATGACAGTTTGAAAAATTATCAGTGTGTTCAGGAATACTAATGTTTTAATATGCAAATACTAATGTTTTAATATATTCGTATTTTGAACTTTAGTGAATGTTATAATCTTTGGCTCAAAATTCTCTTATGTAAATAATTATTGTTAATAACCAAATTAAAGTATCCTAGCCTCATACTGCAATAAGGCAGTTTGCACCATGTCTGAACAGGACATGATATATAGACAGTTTTTCCTATCTGGATTGCTGGAGTTGCTTCATAATAAGTGTTTGGAGAATGTATTTCTGTAACAAGTCAAGTGAAGGAAGAAATTCTTAATTTAGGATAGGAATCTGCCTTTGCTGATGGCAAAACCAGATACCCACAGATAGTCACAGCATACCATCAGCCCCAGATATCTCAGCAGAATGTTATTTACACAACATTTTACATATTAAAAGGTAAGTTTGAGATAAAATCTTTATCCTTTATATCTGAAGACACTGGTACACTTCAATTACACTTCTCATTTTAGTCTGTCAAGAATTGAATCAGCTGTCACTTCAAATGAAGTGTACTACAAGAAATTCAATCACTCTTGAAATTTGAAAAAATATTTTAGATTTAATCTCTGAAAAGGCAAAATGCTGCATGGTGATATTTCTCAAACACTTTTTAATGCAGTAACACATCAGTTATTCACAAGACTATTTCAGGAATAAACACTTTTCAGAAAATAAAACATCATCTACAAAGGTTTCAATTTTCAAAGACACTTGAAGAATTTAGGAACAATGACTATTAGAATAAGCAGAAAATACGTTGTTTATTTGCTTCAGAAAGATCACTAGGCATGTTAAGAGTGTGGTTTTTTAGCTAAATGTGATTAAACCCAGAATGTATGCATTTAAACTGCTTGAGAACTTCTAGGATTACCTTTAGAAACATCACTGATTGTTGATAAATACCCCATAGCTTTAACAAAACCAAAACAACATCACATAATAAACTTCAATTAACTGCAGTGAACTTCAAGAAATTGGTGTAAACGATAAATACAGTTATGGAGAAAGTGTATTAATTTTTATGGCACTTGATTAAATGTTACAAATTTTGAAGCATTTCCTCCCCCCATTTTTAAAATTTTTAGTTCAAAAATACATCACTGTCTTTAGAACCATAGAAAGGATGATTCTCTTCATTAATGTTTGCACATTCTATTTGATTTTATTCTCTTTTAATTTAGTGATCATACACTAATGAATTGGCAAAAAATGAGAAGAACCACAACTGACTTTTCAGACAGCACAGTCATATTTTTTGTCCTATGTCACCATACAAAAACATAATAAAGAACTAGAGGTGCCAATTATGGGTACTGCAGAAATAAGCTTTTTCTTAGAAGGACTTAAATAGTACCCTTGTGTAGTGTTATCCAACCCTTACTGTACATTCCTCCAGAATGAGAAAATGTTGCAGCTTGACTTATTTTTTAGCCATTCAGTATGAGCTAATTGCAAACATTGATAGCCTGAATTACATTATCTCTGGAGTAGCTCAGTGATATTATGCAAAAGTTGATAAAAATTGTTTAAACATGTAATAAGGAAGGAAGATCAATAGTTTTGCTAGTGAAGCCAGTGGTTTTTCCTTTGTTTTCTTATTCCTTTTCTTGCACATTTTGGTTTGAATTGCTACATTTCAGTCAAGCAGGCTGAAATTTACATCTGCTTTTTTATGTATTTAAAACCTTTCATGTAGCAAATATCTACATGTGTTCTAAATTTTTTTTGCTGTGAATAAAGCCATTATTTCAATGAACCACAAGAGCACATATGTAAACAACTGTAGATAAACACATACATAAAACTTTTATAGAATCAAAACCCATATGAACCCACATTCTGTAAAATTCATGGTCCTCTGTCTAAAGTAACACTTACATTAGTAATGCATGATCTACAACATTTCCTTCTTATAAAGCATGACTTTCATGACACTCATTAAACTCAGAGAGAATCATGTTATCAACACATTCACTTGAGAAAAGCGTAATTTTCTTATTCTCTTTTAAGGTCAAACTAAATCCTTTCACAGACAAAACACTCTCTTTCTGTCTTTCTCTCTGTGAAAGACATTATACATGCATTTTTCCTACACTTTTTTTCCTTGTCTTCCTCCTCCTCTACTTTCCCCCTCACTGTCTATTCTACTTCCCTAAACCCCTCTTTCCTGTTAAAAGTTAGTTAAAACTGAGCCTTGCACATTTCTGTGAGGAGTCAAACAAGAGTGAATCAAATACACATTTGAAATGTTCCTGAAATTTTTACTATATTGCTCTTGGCTTGGCTGTGAGAAAGGTACTCGAAGTGTGTGTAAGACTTAAGTGAATGGCTAAGGAAATAAAACAGATTTAAAAAAAAGAAAAAACAGAAAGAAAAAACTTTGAAAATTTACCCCAACTTGTGAAGTTACTTATTTAGATGAAATCTCTCTCAAAAATTGCCCAGAGTTTAATGCTGAATTGCATGTGATTTTATCCCTTGGCCTCACAGTTTTTGGGAGCAACAATCTCTAAATGTATTGCATCATCATCCGGGCTAGAGTTGCTACCTAGAACATGTGCCATTGTTTTGTGTGATAAATACAACCATTTTCTGCCTGGGGCTGTTCACCATGGAAATTTTCTAGCCACAAACAATCTTGTTAGTTTCGTAATTGCTTCCTTCTAATGAATGCGGAACATAATGAATGCCAAGTCAATCTTTTGGGTCCAAATCCAGGGATCTTCATCAAGACAATGAATGTGTATTCATTAAATAGAACCACGTTGAAAGTGCTTTTGCCATAAGTACAGTATAATACATTTTCTTTAATGGGAATGTAGTATTTTAGCACATTACTTAATTAGGGATGAGCAGACAAATGGAGTTAATTCCTTCAGCTTCAGTGAGGGCAGCAGAAACAGTACATTTTCATTCATTACTTAGGGACCCATTCATTACATTATAGGCTGAAAAAAAAGAAAGTACTTAAAATATTATACATGATACAGTATAATAATTTTAATGCTTACTGAAAAGTTGAGGCTGCAGGGGGCATTATCTTCCTCTTAAGTGTCATCTCTGGGGAACTGATAACAAATTTCATATTATTTTGATGGTCTTGATTCTCTATTGATGCAAAGCACTAAACAATTACTCATTCTTGAAGAACAGAAATAGCCACAATCATGCCATTCAGTAATTAAATCCATTTACAAACTGTGTGGGAAAGTCTGAGCAAACCAAGAGTAAATCAGTACTTCATAGAACTTCAAGCTATTTAATGTGAAGTGCACTGATATTTTAAAAAGTTAAAAAAACTATGTTTAAGTCAACATTTCAACTGAGTGTAAAAAATCCCATGACTATTAAGTACTCCAGCGTTAAATCACTGGGGCTCATTTGTGCAAGTATCTTGGCCACTGAATATGAAAAACTGCAGTTGAAAGGGGAGTCTCTACTATTTCCTCTGAAAACTGTAGTAATTTCAATAAATTGAACTTTGCATGAAGTGTAACTCGCGGAAGAAAAACTGCACTCTGTGTTCCACAGTACATCAGGATGTCCCACAAAATTCTTCCTGTAACAGTGCCTTTGGGTGTTGTATTATTTAGTTTATTGGAAAAGTATGTTAAAATGATCATTCAGGTAGTTTTCATCAAGGATATTGCATATGATATCCACGAGACTCTGTCAGTCACACTCGCAACACCAGACTTTCACTGCTGGACTGAAACCCCTTCACAGCAGCAGCTCCAGTGACCGATGGGTCCCCACTTGACTCCCTGCACACCCCACTCACACATAGCCAGACTGGGTTTCCTTACCAGTTCGACCCTATATTTCTCACAGTAGAGTCTCAGATGTCAAGTTCCATAAAGTACTTTATTCACTGTGCAGTAACACAGAAACAGATTGAGTTGGTGTCTCCAAGGAGGGACCTCCAACAAAAGGAACCCCTGGGCTTTTATACCCTCTCAGTCTCACTCTTCTTTGGCTCCTGCTGTGTCTCCCAGTGTCCGTTCTCCTGGCTGATGCCACCTGTCTTCCTGCCCTTTGCTAGGCAAAGGGTTGCCATTTCATGGCCTCTTTTCTCAGGCTCCCACCCAGAGCTCAAGCTGTCTCTCCATCTGCAGCTTGCAAACAGAGCTACCGGCACCAGGTGTATTCTTCAAAACTCAGAGGGTGGTGAAACACTGGAACAGGTTGCCCAGAGAGGTTGTGGATGTCCCATCCCTGGAAGTGCTCAAGGCCGGGGTGGATGGCTCTCTGAAAATCTGGTCTAGTGAATGGCATCCCTGTCCATGGTGGGAGTGGGGTAGGGGTGCCGGAGGGGGGGTTGGTGTTGGGGTGGGGGGTGGGGATGGAACTAGATAATCTTTAAAGTCCCTTCCAGCCCAAACTATCCTATGATTCTATGATTCTATGACTGAATCCAGATGAGAGTTTCATCCTGGATTTTTCTTGCTATCTAAACATAATTCATCACTGTTTCTGCAAAAAGGTCCTATGCCAGTCAATTCTCAGCAAGCTGGATCAAATACATTCAAGTGAACACACCAAAGAAATTTCTTCTCCTGCAGCAGAGGAAAGAGCAGCACCAGCTCATGACACATTCCACTGGATGCTCAGCTATAATAATGATATAAAACAGAATAGGAAATCTCTTTCTGCACAGAGGACTATGACTTAATTTGTGGTGATATACATGGACAAGATTATACTTAAAATTATGATTGACCAATATCCTACTATGAAAAATTATTATTTTACTATCATTTAAATACTATGTTAGAGGGCATAAAATTTGGATGGAAGCGTTGTCATCCCTCCTTTGTGGTGCCTTCATTCATAAAGAGACCTCCATAAAAGATTTAGTATATATGCATCCAATGAGTTGGTTTCATGACTATATTGGATATGCATTGTTCTTTTGTGCAGATGATATTGAATTACAATGTTTCACTACTAATAAAAGTCTACTAACTGAAGTGCCAGTTATTTGTGTCATTTTATTTACAGGAAGAGACAATATGAAGTAGATTGTGTGCTTCCCACAGCTAAGTAACACACTTAAACAAATGAACAGCTCTAAGCAGGATTTCTACTAAAGGCTTTAAAGTTACCAGGGACTTTGGTGGACAGAGAACAAACGTGTGTCCTAAGGAGCTGCACTTTGGTGATGCAAAACGGTATAATTAAGGAAGATGAGAATTTGCTTGTTTGAAATTTACATAACTTATTTGAATTTACATTAAAATATGTAGAAGTTCATTCTGGGGGAATTTTCAATTAAAAATGCTGATAATATAAATATTACATAAGGTAAAGCAGAATATAAGGCTTGTTTTCCTGTCTTGAACC
Source organism: Cephalopterus ornatus (assembly GCA_013396775.1). Taxonomy (NCBI): domain Eukaryota; kingdom Metazoa; phylum Chordata; class Aves; order Passeriformes; family Cotingidae; genus Cephalopterus; species Cephalopterus ornatus. Next base: position 8,093 of record VZRE01002415.1, on the reverse strand, counting down.
ATGGTTCATGTTACCGTAAATGCTGGAGAACACATAATATCACAGTTATAACTGCAATTCCAATATTAGATTATGAGGATGCCATTTATCAGTATGAAATGAAATCACAGCTGCAAGGAACTGAAAGTTTCCAGTGATAGATCACATTGGTTTACATTGTCATGTCATTGTTTAATGCATCACTGTGATATGTATGATAGTTCTGGATGATTAAACAACGAAAATAAACATAAATTGCATCAACATCAAGATCTATTTAAATGCATGAAAAGAAATTCACTCAATTACTGCTCAGCAATGTAGCTAGTTGAGAAAATAAATAATTGTTCGCTGGGATCACAAAATACATACTCATGATACAGAAGGTTGGGAAATGAGCTCAAAATGCTTTTTTTTCTCTTAAGAGTCAACAGACTGCAGTGTAGGAAATCACATATAAGGGTGGAAGTGTTATGAAAACCAACATAGGTTTATAGTCAATCTACAAGTTAAATACAGACAAGGGTCTGATTTGCTTATTGTGTCTACTATTCTATTTCTAGACTTTTCTAACTTTTAAATACTTGTTTTTAAGATTAGATCATCATTCACTTCTGAAGATATGCATAGATATGTGATTTCATAGACTTCTGAAAATTGTCTTGTTGACATTCACATGACTAATTGCGTGAGAACCTCTGGATTCACCACTTGGACTTTGGTCCCCAGTTGGTGAATAACTGCCCTGCATCAGTGGAGCACTCTAAGCAAAGCAGCAGGCTCCTCAGGTAACCATATCATATTTGGCAGCTGGTTATGTCCTGACACAGAGTTTGCAGATCACAAAAGAATGTGAACAGTGGCACTGTAGACAGTGGGTTTATACCAAGAATAACTTGTGGTGCACAAAATGTGTGTTCTGTCCAGAAGAACAAAAAAATGGCATCATCCAGACTTAGACAAAACAGAAATAAGAAAATATCTATGATGCACCTTATTGCTGATATTCATCAGTAACAACAGGTAGAAGTATGTATCACAGAACAGGCTCAGAGATGATCCAAGCCACTCAGAAACTAAAATATCCAACAGTATCACGTTGGTAGGACATACTCACTGCGTAGAACTCATTTGGTGCTTTTGTTCCCCTATGTTATATTCTTTGACTGCCTTATTCCAGTCAATAATTTGTTTAAATTAAGGTTGTACACCAAACAATTCACATGAAAAATTTGATGGTTGCAGTTCACTATGGGTAGGAATGAAAATGCAGGTTAGTGTGAGTGGATGGAGCAGTGGATTGCTCTAGAAGGCACTCCTATGCTTCAGAACATATACACATCTTCAAGTCTTAATACTGTTTGTAAGTGTTGTAAGGCCACCACTGACATTTTTTCTATAGTCTTGGAAAGAGAAAAATTCCCTTGAGATCCAAGGCTTAGGTGTTGAATTTCAGCTCTGTCATCTATTTATCACCTGTTGCTGGAGACCTCTATAACATAGGAAAAAGCCCAAAACAAACAAGGAAGTATCTATGGTAGTTTCTTAACCTTTGAATGCTAGCAATTGCTGTCTGTGAGAATTTCACCCATATCTTCCAGGAAACAGTTTATTTTATTCAGGTATTTGTGTTGAGGGGAGTATATACAGAGAGCTGCAGCTAGAGGTAGCACTCCAACCATTGACTGACAGTCTAGCATTTCTTCTATGGTCTTTCATGACATTGTTGCTCTTATTCCCAATGGGCCTGCAATCTGCTAGCCAAAATATTTGAAAAAATCCCTGTTATATGAAAGAAACTTGTCTTCATTAAATACAAAATTATCCAGAGCAAAAATCTATTTGCTGCTATAATTCCCTCAATCTTCTACCTTAAAGTACTCAAATAGAGTGATGTAATGAATTACAGCATACAAAATTATTTTTTCAGGAATTTAGCAACTAGAACTAGGTGAAGTTCTAGTTGATCCCACTCAAAATCACAATATGTGGATTTTTTTTTTGTGATTAGGTGGGAATTTTATTCTGAGTAGAAAAATTAAAATTAATTTAAAAGATGTATCTACTTTGCTTAACTCCTGCAAAAGCTTCTAGATTTCTGCTTTCTACCTGAATTTTCCCTTGCTCTTTCATTTAACTTTTTTATTTAGCCTCCTTTTACAATGCCTTGGATTTTCCTCTAATGTGGACAAAAAGCACATATATTTTTTTTATTGGAATTCAATTGAACATCCTCTTTTATGTAATTAATCAAAGTCAATTTTGCTTTTTTAAAATATTTTCAGTGCATTTAATTCTATTAGAAAATTACAAAAAAAATGTTATACATGATTACCACTAATGCCTGTGTGTGCTTCTTGAATCTCTTGTATGACAGCACTCACTCATCACTCTCTTTATAGTTTCAAGTTATCTTATGGCCTTTAAAATTAAACATTTCTACAGAAAATGAAATATTCAAAAGGAAAGTAAATTCTCATTAAAAATACTTTTACTGAGAATGTTGTCTTAGAGATATTCCTTTATGGAAAGCAGTGTGTTACTTGGATGACTTGTAGTTAATAACATAAATGAGGTTATCTTCATGATGTGAAATGAGGCAATCGAATTTCAGTTTAAGAAAGACCATATAAGACAATATATGAGAACTAGACTTTGAAGGTATTTCAAATTGGCAAGAAATATAATTTGCTCTGGGATACCCTATGACACATCCTATAGTATTGGTCTGTTGGATGTAGCAGTATTGAAAGTGCAGTATTTTTCAAAAAGTGAAAACCTTTCTTTGTAACAATGCAATAGTCCTTTATGTTCCATAGCAGCCTGAGAATTTGTAATTTTGGAACTAATTATAATCAGTGTTCTGTCTAAATAGAAACTTTAATTGTGTTATTGAAGTTTAAAATTCGCAAATGCATTAAAATCATTCAAGACTTAAGGAAGCTTGTCAGGTAAATTGCAAATTCACAGACATGGAATTAGTACTGCTGTTCATTTGAATTACTTATTAATTAGAAGTCACAATCAGTAGTTCCCAATATAATCTTTTTACATCAAGTTAAATCAATACGTAGATGAAAACTTCATTAAGTTGTAGTTACGTCAGTAAATAAGTTTTCTCTCTGTTACTCAGTTGCTTAAGAAACCAATCCTCAAAGAAAAAAAATCATCATATTTTTCAGAAATTTTGAAAATCCAGAACTTCAAAGTCAAGATTTCTGGTCAGATAAAGAAACCCTCAAAATAATTTAAATACACACATTAACTTTACATCTCTGCCTTTCTTCTACCATCATAATTTTACTTTATGTGGCCATTTCAATCAACAAGACACAAAAATACAAAAGTAAACAGCTGGCAGTGAGTGATGTCTGTGTGCATAGCACTCCTGTGGGATGAAGTAAGAGGGTTTTGTGTGTGTACATGTAGACTACACTAGTCTGTGATTCCCTGTCACAAGCTGCTGCTTCTACATAATTTTTGCTTTAGTTACTAAGTTTTTTATGGCAGATGATGAGTTTCTGTTATATCTCAGACATCTATTTTAGCATTTATGTTTGAGACTTCAAGGAGAATTTTCTAGAACACTTGCAATAACAAGTGGATGATGGTTGTTGATAGGATTTTTATGATTGATGTCAGATTGAAAAAAGCAAGACCAGTTTTGAGGGATGACAGAAGTTCTCCTCACTAAAAATTGTCAGGGTTACTTTGAACAAGATGCAGATGTGAGTTAGATGAAGATATAATGGTTTATTCCAATGAATCTGGAAACACTTAGGGAGCCTACTGCTGCAGTAGAATGAGATGTTCCTTTTTTGTTTAAATGCACTAGTATTCTGTAATTTTTCTTGGCATGATGAAGCCCTGAAATCAAATAAGGCAGTGTTACAAGAGGGAGCTGAGGTGAATCAAAAGCAAAGGCTGCATAATAATGGGTCTATGACCGCCTTTTGACACAAACTTACTGGTGTGCCTCCGTTGCATGCTCAATTTACCAAGGTCATAACACAACAGCTCATCTCATGCCTCCAAGGAAAAGACTATGGTGCTTTATTCCCTAGCTTCATTTTGTGGCCAGAAGTCTGATTATTAGTCACTAAATTGTACCCAAACAGACATTCTTTTGTTGTATCCTTGAAACACCTTCTTGATTAGCAATGTTTTCTTTATTTCATGATACCCTTGGACTGATATTATTGTAGCCCTCATATCTCCACAAAATAACTTGTGCTTCACGTAAGAATGACATGCAAAGTGCTTGCTAGTGTGTACTTTTACAACCTCAGCCTTGTCTTTCTGTAACACATCTCAGTGTTGCCTTGCAGCTAAAATACATTGTTTTGAATTTTGGCTGAATTGCCTGATAGTTCATCCAGAACCTGACACCATGCACTTTAAATATTAATCAGAGCCCCATTAAAGACACAGGAACATAGTCAATGTGTGTTTGGCAAGATTGCAGAAGCATCTCCAACGACTTCTCTTTATTCATAGTATCAGTAAATACTAGATATATCAGATATTTAGAAACAGCTTGAAATTGCCATTAGCATTTTGTATTTCATTTCAGTCCAACAGGTGAGGCCAGACAGTGTCACCTGTCTCCTTGTGTATGTTCAAATCTTCTATGAAAACTAAAATTTAGGATTTAAATTAATGAGGACTATTCTATTACCCTTTTAACTTTGGCATTTAATGTATTTTATTCTCACGAGGTCAGTGGTATGAACACAGGCTTTACCAGTTGAAAACACTTATTAAAATGTCTTGCACATTACAGAGTCTGGCACACTTCTGGGAAATCTGCACTGAAAACACACATCTCTGGTAATATTTTAGGTCCACCCTTTCACATGCCATCTTATAATATTGCCTTATGCAAAGTTCTTTGCATACTTTTCTTTTTCTTAGAATTTGATCCTTGGAAATTCACTAATCTAAATGCCTTGTTCGTTTAGTAGTGTGACCCAGAACAACTTTTCCAGTTGTAGCAATCTGCCCTCCACTTCACTGCTTTCCCTTTTTCAGCTGTGTTCACATAAATTACTAAAGCCTAAAATCTTGCCAGCTGAAGGATGCAACATCTGATGGATCCTTCATCATAACCACAATTACTGGTCTTAGTGAAAATTATTGCCTAATGCAAGCATGGATCAATGGCTCACTTATATTTTCTATTCCATAGAGAAACTCTATGTCCTGAAAAAGTCTTCTATATTTATAGAAATCTGAACGATTCAGAATGGTGGGAAATGAAGCCAGAATATTTATGATATTTGAAAATAAACTTTCAGAACATAAGATAGAGGAAATTGGGACTGAAGAAAATTTTCCTGCTCAGCCTTTTCTCTATTAAAATTCAAAGAGCAAGACACAGCTACACATTCAAAGGAAAATTACAAGGCATTATTTCACTAGTAGATGAGCCACAAGAAATATTTCTCCAGACTAATCATGGAGACATAATCTTTTAAAGTCCTTTTTTAGTTCCTCTCTTCATTAATACTGGAACTGTGAATTACACTCTGAAATGCATGGAACAGCCTTCTTACAATAATATCTAGTCTATGGAACAAGCTTCCTTGGCATCTCCCCAAATCTACTGTACTGGTAGTAAAAATCTACCAGAGAGAGGGAAGAAAGATTTAATAAAAATCCTTTTGTTATTATTCTCATTGTAGAAGAAGTTTTGAGATGGATTTTTTGTTGGGTTGGGTTTTAGTTTTGTTTTTGCCTTTTCTTTCGAAAGTGGTTTTTAGCTGGAGGTAATAGTCCTAACTGTTTAATTTCTTCTCACTGTGTCAGAAAAAAGACTAACTGCTTTTCTGTCATCCTCCCAGAATCTATCCTGAAGTCAACTGTTTACCTTGAAATGGTTTCTACTCCCTCTCAGTTGCTATCTCTGATAGTCACTGATTCTCCATCTACAGCGGCTGACCAGAAAAGAGGCATAACCTTTGGAGATATTGTAAGGTTTGCCATGAAATACCAGTACTGGTTTAGATATGCTTACTCTTCACGTCTGTTTCAGTTCTACTTAAATAGGGAAACACAACAGTGAAGGAAAAACCTATCAGAGCACTTAAAATTCAGGAATGTTTTCACAGTTTAAGAGAAGGCTTTGTATTAAGATAAAGATTGATTTAAGATTTAGATAAGGTTCATATCCATTTTCTTTTCTTTGACCATAGCATTTATATGTATGTAAGTTATGATTGTCACAGTCTGTCCCTCCATAGTCTTTCAACTCTTTCCTTCTCCTTCAAGAAAAAAGCACTTTGAGGCATTATGCCTTCCTATTAACCCTCTCTACAACTTCCTTTCTAAAGCTAAATAAGTCCTCTGAAATATCTGAATATTTCTTCTGCTCACTTCATCCCACTCTGAGTCTGGAGGCTCTTTATCACAGGTATTAGATTAAGCCAGTTTTACTTTAAGCCATAAGCATGACCTTTAGCTTAGTGTTTGTTCTGTCTTGCTAAAGTGAAAAAACATCATCAAAAATAAAAAAAAAAAGGATGCATTTGTCCTTTGCAAGAAATTAGCAAACAGCCAATATTCCCAGACACTAGCATCCTTTCAACTTATGTGACTCCAACAACATTTTTTGTTTTGTCAAGACCTTCAAGCAAATTTCAAAAATGTGGCTTTATTTAAATCCATTCATTTATAGACCACACACTTTTTGTGTCATCAGCTGGCTGAATGTGGCGGACAATATTACTCAATGTTCAAGGGCAGTTACGCAGCATTACAATGTATTTAGGCATAGGACTCTGTCTCTGCCTGTAAAAGTACCACAGTTTCTTTTTGGCTGCAATACTTAGTAGAAATTATATTTGCCATTCACTTTAGTGACTAACTTTGTTTAACCAGAGCATCCAGAGCTGAAAACATTTGGAGTTGTACATGCCATCCATACTAATCATTGCAAATCCAAGAATGATAATTTGAGAGAGGCTGACCTAGTGACTTTTAAGATAGATAAGCGGCAGTCAGAACAGACTAATTTCTGATCCTAGAAAAGAGTAGGCCATTCAAGAAAGAGGTTCTCCTTCTAAATCGTGTATCTGGCCTTTTACACTGCCCAATGAATAAACAAGGCATGCATTTTTCTGCTCCTTTAACATTTTTCTACGAGATTTCTAACAAATCTTCACTCATTTAGTATTTAGAAAGACAGGGATTTTGCTTGAGAACTGTATGAATGTTTTCTCTGACAATATTTATGTGTATACCTCTCTTAATTTGACATCAAAAAAGAAGGAAATGTTATCTATGTAAAAGGTGAACCTGTTAAGATGACATGAAGATCAGAAACAAACCATTTCCTAAACCATACACTTAGGCATATGTCTTCAATACAATGTAGTGCTGTGTGAGATACTCCTGCTAACCCTGAAGGCATTGCATCGTGTATGGGAATTACTGTATCCAATTATCCCATCAGCTTAATTAGCACTGCTGAGACTTAGGTAATCTGTTCTTTGATTATTCCTTTATTAAAAGCAGCTTTTAAAAACTGATTTCCACAGTAGGTATGTAAACTAGAAGCAAACATGATGGTCTGTCTAAGACCCCTTGAATTCTTTGTGTTTGTATGAGCACGTATATCTATGTGTACAGACACATACTCTTTGTACATCACCTCTATCTGCCTACATCTCTGTCTAGATGATATTGATATTGTGCTCTAAACATATTTCATAATGTTATAAGAACTGTGTGATAGGAGATCCAGAAGTGAAAAATGTCCAAGTTATGAATCACACTCAGTATTTTTTTGTGCAGTGACCTGTATGTTGACCCAGTTACCAGTGTTCTTTTAAAAAATGTTAGGCAAGTACACAGATAAATACTTATTAAGTTTCATTTTGCCTACTGTCCAATTGTTACAAGTACATGCCATTTTCTGGAATGAATAGGATTAAGAGCGCTCAAGAACTGTTCATATAATTATTTTGCTGTCTTTCTAATTCACGTATCTTTTTCTCTTTTTAGGATTATAACTGTAGTATGATAGTGGGAAAATTGGATAACAGTATTAAATCCAGCTAAATGTTCTTTTTTCATATGAAATATTTTGTTGACGTGGAAGTCCCGGACTCTGC
>VZRE01002412.1:57715-148081 GCA_013396775.1 Cephalopterus ornatus | reverse complement strand
CAACATGGCCTCAATACTCGTAACTCCTGTACAATTATTTACAGCATTTCCTAATTGGAGAATTTTTTTTGCAAGAGTTAACTTTATTTCTTATCTTATTTTGTACAACCTTAAATTAATTCAGAAGAATTCAAGTGGAAACTCAATAACAAAAAGAAGTTTCTTCAGTTTTCTACTCCTTGTACTGAAAGTTCGCTGTTGCAGTTAGAATCTAATTCAATTCTGGCAGGTCACATCTACAAAAAGCATCAAACTGAGATGATGTGATCCCCTTTAAAGGACTGATAGATGGAACTGTAAGCCTCTTCTATTCCTGCTCTCACTGAGATCATTTGGCTTCCCTTTCATCTGGGGAAGAATTAGTTGAGAAGTACAACCTGTGGACTGTCACCTTTTCCTCTCAGCGCTGGTGACAGTCCATTTTTTTCAAACACAGTAGTACATACCACATGAGTGCAGACAGCAGAGTTGTTCAGTACACAGTCTGTATTATAATGTGTAAGTTTAAAGTTCCTAAGGATGATAAATACCATGTCACTGATTGCTCTGTTTTTTAATATTTTTCAGAAATGGAAAAATTTCAGGGTTCTGAAGGCAAGAAGGAAGATGAAGAAAAGAAGTATCTTGATGTTATCAGCAACAAAAACATAAAGCTGTCAGAGAGAGTTCTGATCCCTGTCAAACAATATCCGAAGGTACTGTAAATATAGTCTAACACTTGTAGTATATAAACTTTGTGATATTAAAAATAAATCAAGCTCCTACTTGAATTTACCTATTATTAGCTATTACATGTTTTAACGTATGTCTCAGGGCCTTTCAGAAAAGCTGTTGAAGTGAATGAGTTTTTTTCTTAACTTCAGGTAGGTTTTGTAGATTATCTTTAGGCAGACCATTGATCTTTTTTCTCAGAGTTGCTTTTTCACATGTACCATTTTTTTATAAAATAAAATACCAGTTAACAGAGAAAAAAGTGTTTCAGTAACTCTGAAAAGCTTCATCATAGAAGAGCTGGGTGATTTTCTCTGGTGTAAGAAGTTTTAGAAGATCAAGTATCAGGATTACTGATTACTGCAGGCTGTGACTATGACAATGCTCATCTTTGTTTATAAAAATCAGATGTCTTAGCACCTCAAACTTCCTTCCCTGTTCTCACTGCTGCACACTCTGATGTTAAAACATGATCTTTTTTCTTGACAAAGAGCCCCAAATTCAGCTGCTTTTCAGAAGTTTTAGTTTTCATTTTACATTAAGAGAATGCTGATTTTTTGCAGCTTGGGTGTTTCTTTGGTTTTCTTGTACAGTGTTTTATTTTACATAAATAGTTGTTCTAATAGTGCTCATACTGAAATAGTAAACATTTTCATTTGTCTTCAGAGTATTTTTTCCTTGCTGATTCATTATCACATGGTATTTAGTTCACCATTAACCTTGATTACACTCTCAGCTTTTTATTTTATACTTTCATCAGAGCAATAAATACAATTGGCAAAAAGCCAATCAAACAAAACGAAAGGTGTAAAAACATTGAGATTCAGTGATTCCAGCTGACATTTACCTCCTGACTAGTGAATATAAAACTGAGATAATGTAATAATCCAAGTGGTAAACACCTTAGAAACACATACAGTGCTGTAAGGAATTACTTTCTTGCTGCATAGCCTAAGTTGCTTTGACTAGATTTGTGGTATTTTGTGTAAATGCTGTAGGTGACCTGAAATTCTTAATAAAAATGTAGTCATCCTGTAACTTCTTAACAGCAATGTGATAATTATTCAGAGTACTGTTTGATGAAGATAGTAGAATGAAAGACAAACTATTTAAAAGACAAAATGCAATAATCTATCCAGTATAGCATCTGAATATGGTTGAATTAAGCTTCATTTACTTTAATGAACCTGTCATATTAATGAATAGTAAAAAATATAAAGCATTTTTACAGATTTAGAGCAGTGAAGCAAAAAAAGCAGTGTGTTGGAAATGAAATACTTATTCAAGAATGAAAATAAACTGGAAAATTTCTGTAGTTCATTTGCTAGCAATATTCTGTGCTTGGCATGGAATTATTCCCAGAACTGCGGTTTTCATGCTACTATCTCTGGTAACCATCCTTCAGGGATTCCATTTGCCATTTGTATCGAATTGCTGATTGCTGTGATCCAGTATCTTTTCTTGAAAATTGTATACATTAGTCAAAACCAGTACACAGTGGTTGCTTCAGGTTGCTTTAAAAATAACAAAAGAAAGTAGAAATAAATGAAAAGAGAATTAATGTTATACATTTAGTAGAATATGGTAATAAGAACAGTTGATCAGACTTATGTTTATGAATGGGTAAGATTATTACCTTCTGATTTCACCTGGGAGGCATTTATCACCGAATCATAGAATATGCTGAGTTGGAAGGGATCCACAAAGATCATCGAGCCCAACCCTTAGCTCTGCACAGGACCAACCCCAAGAGTCACACCATGTGCCTGAGAGTATCATCCAAACGCTTCTTGAACTCTGTCAAGCTTGGTGCTGTGACCACTTCCCTGGGGAGCCTGTTCCAGTGCCCAACCACCCTCTGAGTAAAGAATCTTTATCTAATATCCAACCTAAATCTCCCCTGACACAAGTTCAGGCCATTCCCTTGGGTTCTGTCACTGGCCACCACAGAGAAGAGATCAGTGCCTGCCTCTCCTCTTCCCCTCACAAGGAAGTTGTAGACTGCAACGAGGTCTCCCCTCAGTCTTCTCTTCTCCAGGCTGAACAGACCAAATGACGTCAGCCGCTCCTCATATGGCTTCTCCTCAAGGCCCTTCACTGTCCTCATTGCTCTCCTTTGGACACTCTCTAATAGCTTATTATTCTTCTGATATTATGGTGACCAAAACTGCACACAATATTCCAGGTGAGGCTGCCCCAGTGCAGAGCAGAGCAGGACAATCCCCTCCCTTGACCAGCTGGCGATGCTTTGCCTGATGCCCCCCAGGACACAGTTGTCCCTCCTGGCTGCCAGGGCACTGCTGACTCATATTCAATTTGCTGTCAACCAAGACATCCAGGTCCCTTTTTATGGCACTGCTTTCCATTGTCTCATTCCCCAGTCTGTCCATACATCCAGGGTTGCCTCATCCCAGGTGCAGAATCCAGCACTTTCCCTTGTAGAACTTCATATGGCTGATGATTGCCCAGTCCTCCAATTCATTGAGGTCTCTCTGCAGGGCCTCCCTGCCATTGAGGGAGTCAACAGTTCCTACCTATTTTGTGTCATCAGCAAACTTAGTATCCCTTCCAGTCCTGCATCAGAGTAATTTATGAAAATGTTGAAGAGCACAGGGCCTAAGGTGGAGCTCTGTGGAGCCCTGCTAGTGACATGTTGCCAGTCTGATGTTCCCCTGTTCACTATTTCCCTCTGTGCTTGAGCTGTGAGCCAATTGCTCACCCACCGCATGATGTTTATCCCCCTGTGTACTGGGCATTTTGTCTGGAAGGATCCTGTGAGAGACAGTATCAAAAGCTTCACTGAAATCCAAAAAGATGACATGAACTGGCTTCCTTTGATGAACTAGGTGGGTTACCTTGTCATCAAAGGAAATCAGGTTTGATAAGCAGGACTTTCCTCTCATGAAGACGTGCTGGCTGGGACCAGTGACTGCGTTGTCTTTCAGGTGTTTTTCAATACTTCCCAGAATAATCTTCTCCATAAGTACCAGGCACTGAAGTGAGACTGACAGGCCTCTATTTTCCAGGCTCCTCATTCCTGTCCCTAAACTAGGACAACATTCACCATCTTCCATTTAACTATGACCTCTCCGGATCCCCAAGACCATTCAAAAATCATTGAGAGATGTTTTTGGTTTATATTTGAAAGAACATTATTTTAAATTATTTGTTCATTGTTTGCTGATAAGCTTTTTTGGCAGTTTTGGGTTTTGTAAATCTGAAGAAAGTGTCTAAGAGTATAAAATTTAAAAAAAAAAAATTTGCCCAGTTAAAAATCACTAAAAACTAACCACATAGTTTACAGACTCTCTATTTAGGAATGAGTGCAATTCTTGAAAAACATTTGCTCTTACTTTAACTCCATGTATAAAGTTCTCAAAGGGAACCTTTGGCCTAAAAGTTTATTATGGTCTGCAAGTTAAGCTGCAGTGATGGTAGATCCCTTCAATAACAGCTGTAGAGTCAGAAGCAGCATTTTAAGGTCTGAGCAAAAGTTAAGACAAAAGGCTTCAGGTGGCTAAACAGCTCTTGAAGTTGCAGAATAAGTATTGTAAAATTGCCTCTACTCCAGTGTCTGCAGTCTGATTTCTGAAATTGCTGGTGTGTACAACAGGAAAAGAATATGAAAGACTGCGATTAGCACCAGCTGTCTTACGTTACTAGCTCTGTTAATGACACAGGCCTTTCCCCTCTTCTGTAAAACCAGGATCTAAAATAGAGGCAGAGGTGTTAGCTGATACTTAAGCAATGATTTCTATGAGATGAATTACTTTAAATACCAGCAGCCCAGGTAAAAGCAACATCTCATTTACACATATTCCTCTATGCAGCAGGTATTTTTAATAAGTTCAGATTTTCTCTTGAAACAGTGATTCAGTGTCTTGTGTTTGTTGATCTTTCTTTCTGTCCCATAACACCATTTTTTTTCTTTCATGATACGTGAATTCCAATTAAGACTTACATGAAAACACCTCAGAGTTTGTTCTAAAAATTTTAGCATTTATCACTGTAATGTGGTATTTCAAATACATCAAATATGGTAAAAGAGTAGGTTATTAAAAAAAAAAAAGAAACCAACAGAAGTCTGAAATTATCTTGTTACTGAAAAACAAAAGACACAACTTTGAGGTTTGGTGGGAAACTTTGTCATTTGCATGGCAATACAGATTTTTGCCATTTACTAACCAGTTGTTTGGTTTCCATTGTATTGCATAATCATCATTGTTCTTTGTGATAACTTGTTCAAGAAGCATGTAAACTGGGCTTTGCAAATTTGTTCCTTTGTACAGTTTAAGAACTTGAGACCTTGTTTAAAGCTTTGGTTTGATGTAGCACATAATAGAGAAATTTTTTGTTTGCAAACTTGCCCAGTGCACACTGTAAGTTAAAATGTTGTTGACTTTGGTGAAATTCTGCCGCCTTTATGCTTGGCTTCAGCTTAGCTGGATTTCAGCCATTAAGGAATGGCTCAGTATGTTAATTTCTTTTGCTTTCTTTAAGTGCAAATATATGAAATAGCTGACAAATCAGAAAAATAAACAGTATGTGCATAAAAATCTTAAATATTGCAGTGCATCTGTTGTGGTTTGACCTCAGCCAGCAACCAGTCCCCATGCAGATGCTCACTCACTCCCATCAGTGGCATGAGAGAGACAGACGGAGTAGTAAAAGTGAGAAAACTCAGGAGTTGAGACAAGATAGTTTAATAGCTAAAACAAAACTCGTAGATGGAAGTGAAGCGAAACCAGGAATGAATTCAGTACTTCCCATGTGCAGGACAGCAGGGCTCCATCACATGTAACAGTGACTTGGGAGGACAAATGCCATCACTCCAAATGTCTTCCCCTTCCTGCATTTTCCCCCACCTTTATATGCTGAGCATGACAAATCGTTTGTGATATCCCTTTGGTCAGTTGGGGTCAGCTGTCCCAGCTACGTCCCCTCCCAACTCGTCGTGCATCCCCAGCCTTCTTGCTGGTGGGGTGAGGTGAGGAGCAGAAAAGCCTTGAATGCTCTGCAAGTGCTGCTCAGCAATAACAAAACCATCTTTGTATTATCAACATTGTTTTCAGCAGAAATCTAAACCACAATCCCACACTTTAAAGAAAATTAATTCTACCCCAGCCAAAATGAGCACAGTATCTTTTACTATTTTAAAGATTCAGTTCTGAATATTGTTTGTTTATATTGTTTTATGCTTCATGAACTCATGACTTCAAGCAAATGACTTACACAAACTTACCAGTGCTAAAGATTTCATTGTGAAGGGTGAGCTTTTCCATGGTGTTCTAACATCTGACTCAGACAATTAATATGGTGATTTTTATGTAGCATTCTCTTTCTTAGATGTGTTTCTCTCAAACCTGACGGTTGCTATTACACTTTCAAAGCAATTGCTGTAATATTATTCATCTGCAAGTGATTTGTGTTTAGTTCACTTTTAAGTAAAATAGGAAAAAAAAGATGTAGTACTATGTCCATTAAATGGATTGGCGAGAAAATACAGGATTTCTAAGGAAAATAGGACCTGGGCTATTCGTCAGCTGAATGAGTAGCCGCAACTGTGATTTATGTTGCTCTAATGAAATAAGAACATTGTCGTTACATAAGGCAAAAGGAAAATTTTGTCTGTCACTCCTTCTGGAGATGCTTTGGGAGATTGGAAAAAAGCCTCCAGTATTTTTAGTAAAAGGAAACAGAGCTAAGTATCTAAATACAGAATGGGGATTTTTACTTGCCCTACCAGTATTTTTTTTCCTCCCATATAAGACAAGAAAAGCCTTTATACTTGGAAAGGTACTAGAATTTAGACTGATGCTAAACTAAATCTGAAAAATATACTGTTTCTGTATTTCATCTGAGTTCTTTAAATGAGAAGCCTGAACAATGGAAGGCAGAAAATTACTAATTTACATGACATGTACTGCACTGAAATTGTTGCAGAAATTGATCCAAAATAGATATGAATATTCTCTCCTGCATTTAAAGACAACAGGTATTTGGTAAATTCAAATACTTTAGGTGTACTTTCAGTAAAATACATGAAAAACATACCACCCACACATTTTTCTTTTCTGACCTACTTAGAACCTTATCTCTCTGCTTACCTTTTCCTTCAGGAGAAGACCCTGATTCAGTGTTTTCAGGGCCTGTGCAAATCTTGCAGAGCTCTTGAATGGTTACAGAAAGTAACTTTATTCTAATAGATCCCCATTTTTTTAAATGATTTATTTGTTTTTATAATACTACTGTTGAAATCAGCTCCCACAGCATTAGCTAAGCTTTTTCTCATGCTGAGACTTCTGCTCTATACAGACCTCTTTAGAAATTGCTTCGTAAAATTGTTCCTGACTGCAGAGAATGACATGTATTCCAAATAGCATTTAGAGATTTGCCTTTCTGTTTCAGTTAACCATCTGTGGCTGTATATATCTTTAGCAATGTAATTAAAACAGCATCAACATAGTTAAAAACAAGAGGTATGAAAAATTATTCACAACATTAGGACTTTTTTCCTCCTCCTTTGATTACATGATTTTTGGAAGACTTTTCACAGGGTATCTTTATTTATACGTGCATATGTATAGTTCAGCCTTCAGCTTTCACTGTTTTCTTCCTTTAACTAATTCTTAAAATTACAAATGAGCACTAAATCACTACTTTGTGATTTACAAAGGCTTACTCAGTGCTATTATGCTGGAATGAAGCATTGCCTTCCATATTTCAAGGCAGACTTTTAGGGTAGTTATAATTTAACATTTCATATTGTCAGTAACTCAAAGGCCAAAACTAAGCTGGTTAGTTAAACTAACCCTTTGTACTCAGTACACTCAATAAGTTAACTGGTCTTTCTCCAGTCTCAAACATAACATAACTAGAAAACGAGACAAATAAAAATATCAGCAAGAGAGGTAGCTGTAGCAGCTGTGTAGAATCCAGAGAAGTCCTAGCCACTCGCCAGTGGGAACGTTGGTTGTATCTATTCTAAGCCAACTAAATTCTTCTTACATTCTTCTCTATTCTTCTTTTATTATTCCTATTTGAGAGAGGAAAAAAGGAAGAAAAATATATAGCTTCACTTTAATAAAACAAGTTTGAGAGTGGGCAGAAATTCACCCTGGTAAACAAACAGTTCTGATCAGGAGCAAGACTTCATGTTAATGGTACGCTGGTTGTGTAGCATTGATTGCGGACATGTGTTTCACCTACACCCAAAGATATTTGGGGTTTTCTTTGCAATTACAGAAGCATTGTTTCTTTCTCTGCTTTTTGTATTAATTGAGGATTTGGGGATTTTGTCTTCAGTATCATCAGTGCAAGTTCAATTTCAGAGGAACCAGCTTTTGGAAACTGAGGGGAGTTCAGCAAGCAAGTCTGTTGGTGGCTTATGATAAGAAATAGAATCTAGCTCACTTCCACCGATCTGTGTTGCTTCTTAAGGGCTAAAAATAGTAGTGAACAGTAAAAATGAAGATTTTTTTCTCTAAATACACAATGAATCAGATCTAGTAAAACTTTCAAATTGGACCTATGCTTCATGAGAAATACAAAGCTAACTATTTGTTACAGTGAGATTAACACAGTACCCTTGACTTTGGTAGGAGCAGAACTATGATGTGTACTGATCAGAAAATCACCTATTTGTGATCACTTTTAGATGCTTTTTATTTTTTTGTTCTAGCTTTTAAGAGGATGAGTTGCCAGTTATGTTAGCATTTATAACATAAACATCTTAAAGTTGCAGGGCAGTAGAATAGAATACTTTCTGGTAAGTTGGTCCTTTTACATGTTTGGGTTTTTTTAATATCCTTAAAAATAGCAAGTTTAAAAAACACACAAGTCTACTGTCATTTCTTAAGACATGAGAAAGAATTGTGTCTTGTGGAAGAGATTTTGTGTAACTTCGGTAAGAACAGAATACATAAGATATATGTCAGTGGTACATCTTTCAAAAAGTTTAAAAGAGCTGAAAAGGCTTTTGTTGTGGGTAGGCAGCTAAGCCACTTGCTCACTCCCACACAGCAGGATGAGGGAGAGAATCAGAAGGGGTAAAGAGTGAAAAGTCATAAGTTGAAATAAAGACAGTTTAATAGATAAAGCAAAAGCTGCACACACGAGAGAAGTAGACCAAAACAAGAAATTCACTCATCACTTCCCATGGGCAGGCAGATATTCAACCGTCTGGAGGAGAGCAGGACTTCAGCAATCATAATGGTGACTTGGGAAGACAAACACTGTAATTCTGAATGTCCCCCCTTTTTTTCTTTCTTCCTCCAAGCTTATATGCTGAGAATGACACCATATGATATGGAATATCCCCTTGGTCAGTTGGGGTCACCTGTCCCAGCTGTCCCAGTGTTCCCTCTCAACTTCATGTCCATCCCCAGCCTCCTCACTAGTGGGGTAGGGTGAGAAATGGAGATGGCCTCTAAGATGTGTAAGCAATAGATATAACATTGGTGTGCTGTCAATGCTGTTTCCAGCACAAATCCCGAACACAGCACTATACTCTCTGCTATGAAGAAAATTAACTCCAGCCAGCCATATCCAATACAGCTTTTCAATTTGAAATGCTGTTATAATATAGGATGTGGAATTCCTTTATTTTAGTTGTGGTACTACTTAGTATAAATATTTTTAATAATAATAATAGTAATGTTTTTAATAAGGAAATATAGTGCTGTATAAATGTCATGCTGGTTTTTTTCTCTTATAGATAATCAATCTTCATGCATGTTAGCAGAGAATGAAAGAGTAAGAGTTTAAAGAATGTTTTAGAAGCTTGCTAAAGTTGCTATTAAAATAAATATTTACTTCCTTTCAGACATGAAAAAAAGGAAAAACCCACAACAAGTACTTTAGAATTACTGCAACTCGTCATTTTTTCGTATGTCTTTGTTGTTCTAGTCTAAACTGAGCAAATGTAGAATAACTACAGAATCTAATGAACTAATCAGTTCTTGAAAGCAAATATAATGTTTTGTCTTACACAAACACTCCTGAAGAATGTTTTTGCCCCTTGAAGCTGAAGATGAAATCTGTTTTGTGGCTCTTCAGGCTTTTTTCTCTGTTCAAGTGCTACAAGGTCACTTCAAAGTAGTCATTAATGTAATTTATAATAACTCCCAGCGGAAGTTAGCTAAAATTTTTTTAAATTGCTTGTATAATAAAATATTAACACAAAAGCTAATGCTCTGCCTTGTTCCGTTTGCGATAGACCTATGATTAGAGAGAAGGTAATGCAACCCGTCACAGAACAATTCAGGTTTTAAAGGTGCCTAAGTACACAAGCAGTTCCTTGAACATCAGAGCTAAGGAAACTTTTTCTGCGTGTCTGTGTCTTTTGCTTTGCTGTGAGCTCTGATGTAACATTTTGCTGACAGGTATAGTGACAAAAGTTCTGTCTTCTGTGTATTTTCAGGTCTCTTACATGAGCTTATGGCACAGTCTTTGCCTTAGTTTGAACGTATCCTACCCAGCTCCGTGTTCTTTCCAAACTTCAAAGGTCTTGCTTGTCTTTGAAGTAGCCTCCTCTTTCATACCAAGTTGAAGTTAATGTTTGAGGTCAATAGTTACTAGGGAAAAAGACTAAGATACATGACCACTTTGCTTTGATTCCCTACGGAAGACTTGGATGTCACATGGCCCCATGGTCATTTGTCTCCTCACACAGGGCACAGAGAAGGCCAATTACAGCAATAGGGACATAAAGCAGCCTTCTCCAGAGTGACCCTGTGTGCCCCAAGAAGAGTGAATGAGAGTTTTCTGAACCAGTTAGTTCAGTGACAAGGGTTTCCTCCCTTTTCAGTATTGCCATTTGAATGGTTTTGTAGCTCCGTTGCAACATATGGATTTGGTGACTTTGTCCCTGTTTCTCAACCTTCCCACATATCAGCAGAGAATGTGAAAACCTAGTTATGTGTTGGTATATAGAAGAGTATGGTAATGAAAGGAATTTAGACCCAAAATGCTCTTACTTGCTGAGTTGCAGCTATTTAGTCTAGAGCATGTTTGACCTCAGCCACCTTCTTTCCTCTTTTGTTTTTTAAGTAGATTGAGCAAACAAAATAAACAGATGACACTTTCATATGATGCAAATGCAAAGAATGTGTTCTAATATTGAAGAAATCTGTTTCATAAATATATTTTTTAGTTTTTTATTGGAATATATGTATTATTATTTTTTATTAAACCTTATTAAAAATGTCTTCTATTTTCATCATAAATAGCCCAGTAGTAGCATCAGTATATAAATATTTTCAGAAAGTCAAAGAATCAATTGCAAACATTTTCACTTGATATATCTGGATTTTTAATTAATAGTAGAACCACAGGTTTATTCAGAAACTGTTGTGTTTCTGTGGTTTAGGATTGGGAGTCAGAAGGAAAATAGTACAAACTGGGAGGAATCCATGCCTTCCCTCTTTTATTTCAAGAAATATAGCAATGTACAGTGCTGTCACTCGTACATTCTTACAAGAAGACAAGGGGGAGGCACGTTTCCTAGATACGTTATAGTTTTGTTCCAACTGGATGAATTTAGAATAGTGACAAATATAGCGAAGATATGTTTCCATCTACCTTCTGATATCATAATCCTGTTACCTAGCTAAGGAGTAGGTAGCACTTAAGTAACCACTATCACATGTGACTTCTTCTTCTACAAGAAATGTACACGATGGCATACATAGCATAATTGCAAACCATTTACTCGCTAATCACTGGTTTCCAGGCTGATAGACCATCTACTGTCTGATGAGAGAAACTGTTAGTTGTCTATATCAACTCAGCAGGAGAGGATTAAATCCTCTTCAGCTGGTTATTTTTACCCAAGAAAATTCACTGAAGCAATGCTTAATGAAATATTAAAAGAAAAAGTATACAGGCTATAGACAGTTGTTCAATAATGATAATAATAATGAACTTATTTCTTAGAATTTAGAGAAATTTAGTTTTAGTTTTGAATGAGTTATTTCTCTGTCATTTATTGAGAAACAAACTTTCTTCTGAAAGAGAACAATTTATTACTGCTTTTACCAGGAAGGAATTCTTGCTGTCTTCTTTTCTTTTTTTGTCTGCCCTGGTATACTGGCAGTATTGTTTCAGACTGGGTAAGAGAGAACCGCCTTTGGCTACTCCTTATCACCTTGTTTTAAATACTGATTTTGCTGATTGAGTGAAAGTGGCCTTTGGAAGAAACAGAATTTTTTTTGTGTAAGCTGTAAAACTTTAGCTCAGTTACTCACATAGGTACTAGATACTCTAAATGATTAACTTTATATATAAATAAGAAATTGGGTATAAGTAAGACCCCATTTTATGTCACATGCAAACATAATGCAAGACAGTGCTTTTTTGTTTTGCTAGTTTTCAGACCTTTGAGTCTGCATTCTCAAGCATTTCCAGTGAATTAGTTGTGTTGCCTAAAATAATCAAGATACTTAAGTAGGTAGGTTATCTGCAGATTTCCAAGGCATCCGAGAACTTTAAGAGATACCAGAAATCAAACCAGATTTTTGCTTGATAAATGTTTTGACAAATGAAACTTACAACACTGATGTATGATGGTCTTTATTGCCAAAATGTTACTGGACATCTAGTGTTTATAAAACTTACTTCTTACCCCGTATTTGTAATATTTAGATTTCCAGAAAACCCTAATGTCTCGGTGGGAAGATGCTGAAGGTGATTATTATATACAGCAACTCATCTCCAAACTTTGCAAAATACACATTTTGAAGTCCAAGCATATAAATCTCATTTTGGATGGATTTTGTCTTACTTTGTTGTCTTACTTTAGCTTACAGTTTGCCTCTGATTTAAACTATGTAACAGATGAGGGAGATACAAAATTTCAAAGTGAAATTTAAGCCATTTTTAGGAACACATTACTAATGAAACCATTAACAAAATGTGTTGTGCACTCCTGTAAGCGTAGCCAACTCATACAGACAGTTATAAACGCCTGGAATCAGTGGTTTGTAATGTAAGCACTGACACTAACAGAACTGTAGAGGTAAGAGTCGTGTCACTGTAATTAGCTTAGTGCTAGTACAAATCATGTTTTAGTATTCTTTCAGCCTAAGCAAGAAGATATGGTTTATTTCTTTCAGGCATTATTGCATTTGTCACATTTTTTGAGGTTGACAAAATCATACGAGCAGAAAAAGGCAAGATGACTTTCAGAGCACTTAACATCATGTTGTTCAGGATATCATTAGAGGGAAGAGATGACGGAGAGAAAAAGTGGAAAATAAAGCTTTCAAGTTTACAGATATTTTCTCTGTCTTCTGCCTTTTTTTTTTTTTTTAAGGATTTCTTTACAGAGAAAAGAACAGGATAATGGGGACAGAAAATATGTTCTGTCATGGATATACCTGAAGGATAAAAAATGGTGAAGAGGAAATCTCAGCAAATCCTCTCACGATTGTCCCCTCAATGAAGAGAGAAAATTCTGTTGGGTTTTTTTTTCCCCAGAAGCAGATTACCAGAACATGCCACATCTCTGTAAGGATGTGTTTTGGTAGGTTCAGGCTCACAAACCAAGTATGTGGGATCAGTTTTATTTGCAGGGACAGAGCTAGGTGCACATAGCTGAATTTGTCTGCTTAGTTAGCAAGTTGACTCAGTGTGCTCTGAGTGAAAATGCCAAGAATTCTTCACATTCAAGATAAGGGGTATGTAAGGTGGAAAAGGAATGATGATGGGGCAACCAGTGTGTTCATCTGCTGCCAGTAGAAAATGATTCCCTACATGCCTGTCTCCAGTTTTAATTCTCCAAATAGAAGGAAGACAGAGATAAACAGTTTCAGAGTAGGGCCATGAGGATCACCTGGGGCTGGAGTACTTGCTCTGCATTTCTGATGTATTAGGGGTGCTGTAATCTCAAAACACAAGAAAATGACAAGAAAATGAATGCTAGTAACAGGAGGCGTCTATGCATGTGAGCTTTCTACTGCAGATGGGATCTTAAGGGATGGATTATCTGGTACCACAAAGGATGATAGCTGTGTTCTGGGGAAGGAGATTGAGAAGTCAGTTTTGAGTTAACAGTTTGACTTTGAATTTATCACTGAACAAAGTGATCAATCATTGAAGTACTTTGGAAACTGTAAAATATTCTGCAAATGCATTGCCCTTTCATGCTTCTCAAGTTTGGCTAAAGGTAGTGCTGAACAACAGTGGGACAAGTCCCTTCACTCCAGTCAGAGAGGGAAGGCAGAGGAGAGAAGGGTTCCTCCTAGAAATCATTCCAACTCAACTGTATCCCTTGCATTCCCCCAAAACCCACATGTGTGGCGGGGTACATGGGTATATACACAAGACTGTATGGTGTGTAATTACAGAGGGAGACACTCCTTTTTACTGAGAGCACTTGTGTTGGTTGTAGATGATTTGGGTTAAAATGCTCCCTCACTCTTGGGAGACTAGAAGATTATTTAAGAATGAGAAAAACAGGCTCTTCCAGGGCAATTAATCCTAAATGTTCGTATGTAAATAGGTTTTCTAAAAGCACCATTTTATCTTTTTACTCTAGAAAGGAAACATTAAAGAAACTTACTATGGGATAAGTGATACTGAAAACCAAATGTTTCTTTCATAAAGAATGCATATGTGTGCACACACATAGAACAACCCTGGAAAATGAGCAATTCATATGACATAACAACTGACAAAATATGGCTAATTTCACCATCATAAGTGTGGAAAAGATTTTTGTTGCATAGGGACAGCATGCAAAGATTACACAAACTGCCAAACAGATAATCAGAAGAAAACTAGTTTGTTCATTTCTAGTATTGTCCAGTACAAAAAAAATCAACGTCACATTAGGCTTTTATGACAAGATAGATTTTTTTTCTAAAGGAAATATACTCCTCGGTTTTTATTGTAAACTTAATATCCCTATGTCTAAAAAGCTGGATCACTGTCAGCTCCATGTCTTATCCCCCCAAAAAAGGCATATGTATGTTTTTTTCTTGTGACAGTGAGAAAATAAAAGTCAGTTTTGCTTACAGGCTAATTTCCTGATCTAGGATGATGGGGATGTACTGCTGGGGTGCAGAACAAGCTGAATAGTTCATTCATTTAAGAAAGACATCTGAGCCATATCATGACTGCTACAACCAAGGCTTGGAACAGACTAAAGAAAGTTGTAGGGGTCATCTTTCATTCAAGTTACTGTGTCATTGCACCAGCAGCCCTCATACTGAGTCTTGGTCTTCTCTGGCAGTCACTGTTAACTTCTGTTAAGCTGTTATGTGAAAAATTCCTTAGTACTCTGGCAGTAGTATCTTCAGTGTTCCTGAGGGTCGAGCTTCAGTTTCAAACAGTTTGTTGTTTTTTTTTTCCCCCCAGTGTGCTAGTGTAACTGCTCTTAGTGCATGCTGTTGTGAAGGTGGTGTTTAGACAGATGCATAAATTGAAAAAATTGTACAGTATAGTTCTGGAAGTTATTTTGAGACCTAATTGCTGCTTCTTCACTTACTGTGTAGTGTTATCAACATTCCATTCAGGGCTTGAATGGTGAAAATACATAGAATTTGATTCACTAATATACAACTTTCATTTTTACATTTCATGGCCTGTTAATTCATAGTCTGTTAATTATTCAAGAAATGAGCTAAGTTAAAGTTGGTTTATCAACCAGCATAATGGCTTACAGTGAAAACCAGCAACTATAGGACTCAGGAGATATTATGATATACCTATTAACTGTCCCCTTTTATTTTTATGGAATTTTCAATTAGAATGTTTCTTTAACACTCATTCTGTTGTGTGACTGACAGGGAGAATGAGGTGCTTTGTTTTGGTGGGGAGCTGCTCATGGACACATCTGGAATCTTTTTCTGGATGACAAGGAGAATATTCTGTGAAACTTACAGAATAATTGCAGTAACAGTACTTTCAATAATTATTATCAACTAACTTGGTCTTAAATTAAAAGGAAATTAAAAAATTAAAAGATGATGAGTAAACAAAAAAGAATTGTACAGTTTTTCTTTCGAGGCAACAGAAGGCCAATGGTTATTTTGAAGCTTTAAGGGTTTTTTTTAGGAGTGTGGTTAGAAGATGTAGTAGATTTCATGTTAATTGTTATTACTGTGTTATTCTGGCTTCCAGTGTATTTGTCAAGTTTTAAATGAAATTTCCAACACAGAAAGTTTAAGGTCATCATTTGACATACATCTTGTGTTAATTTGAAAAACAGTGAAAAGTGTTTGTTATTGTATCCGTCTGTAGCAGTGTAAAGCAATTTTACTAGGCTTTGGAATAAATACATATAAGATGATACACATTTTTCAGCTGAGTTTGACACCTGACTTCATGAATAAAAAAGACCCTATTAATCATGAGGTGATAGAGTCACATACATTGTATTTATCGTTCTTGTAAGAGTGAGTCGTCTCTTGTTAATGTTTTGAGGAAATGCATAGTAATTACACAGAATAAATAAGTCAAGAAAGTAGAAAATGCAGTTAACTTGTGGGTAAGCTTAAAGGTTGGTCTCTAACTTTTACGTTTAATACTTTACAAATGATAGTATGTGGACATGGGGAATGTAATTTCTTAATCTATAGTTGAGGAGTATGCATATGGTAGTGCTTATGTGAATAATAGTTAATCCCATGGCCTAAAACCAATTTAAGCTAACTACATATACTTGATATGCAACATCAGATGTGCTCATGCAATTTTCAGAAAGTATACAAGGACTCTGCATCAAGGATATAGAAACAATATTTTCAAATAATCTATAGTAGTATAAATGATCAACAGTTCATTATCACGGTATTTGTTCTCTAGAGTCAACACAACATTGTTGGCCTGTATAACCAGAGTACATGGGGAGGGATTTATTATCACTTAGCTGAGAGCACAAGACTACGGATTTTTATTCAGAATACTAATTTTTGATCCATACCACATGATTTTGTGGGAAATACAGAATCTTTACTTCTCGGTCAGACTTTTGTGTACAACCTTACTCTTATGCCCCTTGAAGTGAGTCATGGAAGCAAATCTGGAAGTCATGACTACCAGATAAGCATTCTGATATGCAACTGAAATTATTTTATTATTTCTGTTGATTTGTGATACTGGATTAGAACCTCCAGTTTGTGCACTCTGCCCAACCTTAGTTTGTAGATATCATGCGTAGCTCTTCAAGATTCCTAAATGTTTTACCTGTGCCTTTAGGTCTTGCTAGTGTCTTCAAGGAAGGTAAGAATTCAAATCCTTACTCTTAATAATGAGTTGATTGCATAAATTACTTTCTAGTCTTTCTAGTGTAAGACAATTTTCTTTTCTCCTCCCCTTCTTGCACCTCTTCTTCAATGATTGTCCTTTGACATTCTATTCAGTGCATTGTTTTGGAGGATGAAGTTTTTCTGGAAGTATTGGAAACAATGTTAAAACAAATATTGAAATTTGGGACTTCATTTTACTATGTTGAACAATCTACTCAAAACCAGAAGATTATAGAGTGGAGTCTTGACTAAGTTTGGAGGAACAGAGAAACATTTAAACATGTAGGTCTGTGTTTAACAAACCAGTGTGTCCTTAAGTCTTACAAAGCTTAGACTAAGGTTTTTTTTGGAGCTTTGCATGTCTTTTCAAGGTACCCTCTCTAGTAATGCTTTACTGCTACTCCATATTTCTCTTCTTACATCTTACAAGTATTGAAGTATGTTGAGTCTCTGTCTTTCTTAGGCATGTAAAAGGACATTCTTGAAAACACATTCCATAAAAGTGGACAGGCTTTAAACTTTATGGATCACAAGATGTGCAAGTAACAAAGAGTATTTGCTATTTTTCCTTTTAATTATTTTAAAATAACTATATATAAACCTTATAGAAGTAGTATTGCCAACTTCAGCTTCGTGTCCATATACACTTGTTATAACTCACCATTGAAGGCAAGGGTAATTCAGGTTCTTGCTTTGGGGCAGATTAGAGTGGAACAACACTGAATGATTGGTGTTTATACACACACACACACATATATATATATGTAGGGTTTATTTTAGAACAACTTGGTTGCAATGGAAAGGAGGTATGTAGCCATTTTGGTTCTTATCTATAGTAATATAGCAATAGAAAAGCTTAAAAAAATCACTTAAGAAAATGTATGAGGAAAAGAAAGAGGAAGAAAGGATAAGAGTGGAAACATATCACCACCTGTGCATCCAGAGACAAGACTTGCTTGTTGCAATTTCAGTATCCATTGCTCAAAGTGATGGTTGCAGTCTTCATCTGTTGGGGGTGGGAGAAGCCCCTGAAACACAAAGTCTGGTGGGTTAATATATGCTTAGGTTTATGTGGGAACACCCAGGTAAGTCTGGGGTGGGGGGGTAGATTTTACACTGTGTGATGCAACACTGTGGATGTGTTACAACACTGTGGATCATATGCAGTCCTTTGCTGGAAGGCCCCAGAAATGAGTCTGGGGGCACTTCAGGGGTCTGTGATGTTCTGGGGGAGCAGTTTTCATGCCTGAGCCACTTCTGTAAGGGAGGACATTGGCATGATTAAAAGCACTATCCCACCTCCATAGGATTTGCTTCTTATAGGCCTCTTCCCTTATTTGGCTCAAAACCTGTCTTGTAGCCTCCAGTGGTGAGTGCTCACCCCCTCTGCACCTGGGCTGTTACCTTGCACATTGTCAGCAAAGCACCCACTGCTTTTGCAAATGGCAGATTCTTTGAGTCATTAACCATTAATATTTCAGTCTCTCACAATACTGTAAGATGGGAGTTGTCAATATGTATGACAGGGTAGCAGACTTCAGCATTTAGAGCTGAAAACAGATTCAGTACAAAATGGAGAGCTAAAATGAATTACAGCAGGGCTGGCAGCATCATTTCCATGATGCTTTTAAAATACTTTGGAAGGTTTTTCTAATGGTTCTATTTTTCTAAGCTCTGCTGTTTTCTTCTGCCTTTGGTTTCTGTCTTTGGTCTTTTCTACTAGGACTTAAATGTATCATAAGATGTTGGTGACTGTTTTGTGTCTTTCTGTGTGTAGCAGAAGGAGATATTTTTTGGGCTACCGTATATTATAAGTCTGCATTCAGGCTCAGTGATCCACATGGTCCTTCTTAATTTTGTGTGACTATGAAAACTCCTGACGTATTTCCAGATCACTGTTTAAGAAATCTAGAACTGAAAATCACATTTTTTCTCCTCTGAGCTCATCATTGCCTCTATGTGGAGGTAGCTGTAAGCATCAGACCTAAATGAATTTTGACAAGGGGAAGCAACACAGGTGACTGCCTTGTAGTACACACGAGGAGGCAGTCACAGCTCTGCATCTGTGTGGGAACAGCAGTAAATCTTCACCTGTCATTTTACACTGCTAGTGCCAGTTATCTGCCTAGTAAGACAAGCTATGAGAGCGATTTTATGGCCATAAACTAGGATTCAACAGGAGGTGAAATTATAAATTATATATGATGAGTAATACATAATGAATTACTTCTTTATCCTGAGTTACAGGACACACAAACCAAAGCAGCAATATTCCTCTCAACAATAACATAGCTGAACATTAACCACTGCAAGACTCTCTCTCCCTTTGCAGACCTTTCTGTACTGTTGCTTAGCATCCCTTAGTGCAGTTCTGATAGCTCTTTGCTGATACTCTTGCTGGAAAGTAGCTAACAGGTATGACTGGTTTTCCAAGCTGTTAGGTGGCTAAAGGTAGTTCTAATGGGTTTTTAGGTGCCTGATGTGGTCTATGCATAAGTTTCTATTGGTTTAAAGGGATTTTAATCCCTGCTTCTTCAGATATGTTTGAAAATATTACATTTGCCTGTATCTGTGCATAGCAAATTACGCATGTGAAATGCACAGTCTTAAAGCCATGCCTTGCATATGAAGTGCAGATGCAGTCCCAGTAATATCAAGGGCACAATTTTTCTCTTGGCTTCTTGCTAGTTGTAAAACATTATGGAAGCCAGACTGTTTAACAGGTGTTGCCCTTTTACTTTCTGTGTCCATTATGTAGCAGACATCTGATTATGTGTTGCTTTGTCCATTCTTTAGTTGGTTATCCTTCACAGACTCTTGTCTTCTTACCTGTGCGTTTCAGATAGACCATTTTGTCTCTCTATAATATCTAACCCTTCATTTATGTGTTTGCGTAACAACAGGTTATATGAATTCTTGTCTATATGTAGTATTCTGTCCTGACTGTATATACGTAGCATTTCTGTGTATGATCTACATATGTTCATTCTTTTCAGGTCCACATTTCTCTTTATGGAAATGAAAAAAAAATGGATTTTTTATTTTAATGTTTTAATAATGTATTGTAAGAGAAAGGGAAAATGGATATTTCATGGATTCCTATGTATAGTGGCTAATATTGCAGCTTCTGTGGGTGGTTTTGGATATTGAGCTACATGTGGCAAATTACAGTATAAAGAATTTAGTAGTCTGTGGATATAGCTGTGCATTTGTGTGTATGCTGATAGTCATACAACATAAGTCTTTTCTTCTGACTCTGCTCCGGTGTTGTTCACTACAGTATTTTAGGAATTCTCTGTTAAGGAACTACCTTTGTCATTTTCAGGAGTACAGGCCATGCAAGACTTTAATGGACTCATGTACTCTGTCTATCACTGGGTTTCCAATTCTCAGACCATGAGAGATGCATGTGTTCTTTCCTTCTTGTTAGTTCTTCACATCCCAATCCTTCCCTTCATGCAGAGGCTTGTCACCACTGAATTATTAAAAAATCAGCCTCCCACTCATATGCAATGTAAACGGCATAAATTAGAAATGGAAGTAAAATACTCCTTGTTAGTATGTCCTTTTGGCATAATGTTCTTCAAAATTTAACTTTACTTTTTAAAAAGATACCAAAATGTATTGGTAAACGTAACTCTAGTGATATTGTTATTTTGAATGTTTCCAGTCAAACTGTTCATAGGGTAGTGCTGCATTAGGTCCTGCAGACAGAAGCCAGCATGACTGTTACGGTTCTATCCCATACATCTCATCCTTGGAGTTCTTATGTGTTCAGAATCTTCTTTTTTCTTCACAAGAAATCCTGCTTTCTTGTTGGCCTATTCCTGCTGTACCAGATAGCACATGAAGACACAGTAATTCTTCCAGCCAAGCATATGGATGTCCTGAGGATGACTTGTTCCAAGCATTGGTCTGTTGCTTGTAGACAGTCCCTGTGTATCTCCACTACGTATGTCAGTGCTAACAGGCTGCTTGAAACACCTGACTTCATACATACATTAGAGGAGGATCTGCATTATCAGTACATGTGTAGCTGACATTGGTTCACTTAAAACACAGGAAATTAAATAAACGCAGAGGGAAAAGAAAACCTTACATGCACCTAACTGTGCAAGTAATTAGTGTAATTAAATATGTTTCTTCAGGATTATTAGTGGAAAATTATTTTAAAAAAACAACTATGAAAAACATTATCGAATGTAAATAGCATATGCTTATATAAGAGTAGAGTTGTTAAATCTGCCTATTCTGTAAATATATGAGATGGTATTGACTTACCTGATTTTCTATGGTGGTGATCTGTTTTTTTTCCATGGGAATAACTGTTGTTTTATTGTTGAATATTCATCAAATCAAAAGAATCAAAAGGCTAAAGGTGTGTTATGCTGGTGGGTATTGGCCACGATGTTAGTAGGTATTTTATTATTTCTTTATTTGTATTGACTTATATATTTGATTTTATATTCATCTAGGTAGTATAGTGCATGCCATGAATATGTGTTTTCTGTATATCAGTTTCTCTAATGCACTTCTGATCTTAAATTGTTACAAAAATGTTTTCATATTGCAGAGTGATGTACTATGGCTGCATTTTTTCATTTTAGGTTCAGAGGGATATTTTTTTCTGGCATCTTAAGGTTTGCTGTGCAAGTGAGTTGCACGTATCCAG
Organism: Cephalopterus ornatus; assembly: GCA_013396775.1. NCBI lineage: Eukaryota > Metazoa > Chordata > Aves > Passeriformes > Cotingidae > Cephalopterus > Cephalopterus ornatus. Next base: position 126,448 of record VZRE01002412.1, on the reverse strand, counting down.
GAGGAAAGTACCAGATATCTGTGTTGTCACTGTAGGATATAACTCAGAGCCTGATAGATCACTTAACTGTTTTTCTGCAACCTCACTAGACCAGTTTGTTTAGGGAAATGTGGATAGAAACTGAATCCTTTTAGTAATTACCCAAAGGCATCTTAACACATGACAATGTGTTCACAGTGAAGGGAGTGTGATGTCAAGTTGTTCTACTCACTTCTCCATTTTTTTTAAGTGTGGATTTTTCCCTTTTTTCTCTCCATAATTTTTTTTCCCCTTTTAATTCCATAAGGATTAATGAAGTGTTCTTTAGCAGATAAACAAGGCTCTCCCAGGGAAGGGGGACAACATTTGATATTGATTCTTTATGCATTAGAAAGAAAAAAAAGGTTTTAAAATTTCTGTACATGATTTTTATATGCTCTCTTACTTGTAAGTTTGTATAGTTCTGGGAAAAGAAATCACTATATTGCTTCAATTTGGGGTTTGGAGACCAGAGCAATAGTATATTTTTTTCAATCAAACCTTACAGATTTATGAACATCGATGAGATCTCAAACAATGTCTTTTAAAGATTTATTGTTGCAGCAGCAGCATTTTTGTGGAAATAATGAGGGTCCCTGTGCCACTTCTGAACTGCACCTGCAGTTTCCACTGATGTCTACTCAAGATGCACCTGAATGGGTTCAGTCTATACGGCCTCTGAAACTGAGGTCAGCCAAAAATTACCTATCCAGTTCAGTGCCCATAAGGATTTTGGGACTTAAAAAGCTCCTGCCTCTCTAAGCAGGGCAAATCAAAGAGAAAACAATAATGTGGCTAAAGAAGTATTATACTTAGTAGATAGAAGCCATTAACATGAATTTCCCATCCTCTGAGCAGTTTCATGACTCTAGGTGTCACAGCTTGTGATCCCTGCTTTTTAAGCCTTCTAAAATAATTTTCTCCCAAGCAGACTAATCCACTGAGCATTTACTAACCTTGAAAGTAATATCTTTTTTCTAATATATTTTTAGGAACCTCTTCCAGCTTGGCATACTTTTTATTCCCTTCTCAATTATACCAAATAGGATATACTTTCATTTTGGAGAAATAAAGACATAATTTTCAGCACTTGATACACTCAACTGATGTAGCAAGAATAAACTGTCCTCATTCAATTTTTAACCTAGAAAGATCTGCTGACAAGTAGTTTGTCAAATTCTGTCATTTCATAGAAATTTACATTTTGTATAATGATCCCTTGTCAATACAGAAGGATGAATGCAGCAGCAGGACATTTCTACATAATATTTAGTCCTATGTAATATTTAGTCCATCTGTATAAACTTTAGATCTCTTTTCCACTGAGATTATTTTCCTGTTGTTTTCCTTTCAATTCCTCATGCCTTTGTTGCCTTCTTAACGTGGTTTGTTTCAGAGGATGGTATAATTGAGAGAAACTAAATGAACTGCCACTATCTCCGTTTGTCTTTAAGGCAAGATAACCAATTATGCAACTTTCAGTCCAGTTTTGGTTACTGAAGCATTTTACTGGTTCTGATTAGTCCCACGGAGTGGGAGCATCCTCATCTTGTCAGTTCAGCGGAGTCATTAAAACCTGTGTAAGCTGTGATGATGCATGAGCTAGGAGTATGTAAATTCCCTGCTAGCAAATGCATTCTTCATCATGTCAATTTTTTGCTACCTGCTGTTAACTCTGTAGGTAACTCCGTGCAGCTGATAGAGGAAAAAATTTGGAAAGCAGATTGGTTGTAAAGAAACAGCAGAGGTGATCCTTACGTGTTCATAATTAAGCATCATCGGAAGACTTTGCACTGAAACTGATCGTGATGTAATTTGGATAGAATAACAATGCAACGTAGTGTCTAAAAATGGGTTATCACAAATTTCCTCTGGGTATAGAAGAGAAGAAAAACAGAAGAATTAGCACAACAATCAAGTAATACGGCTTACTAAAAAGATATTTTAATAGGAAGATTCAAGTAATATCTTTCTTTTGAGCTGTTTTCATTTGTTCTGCTGGCACTCAGGGCATGAGGTTGTTCATCTCAGCTGACACCAATGTGGAGTTACAGGGGTGTTGTGCATTCAAGCTGACCTTGAAGAATATCTTCATTGCAGCTGAACCAAACAAACTACTTAAGGGATGGTTTTGTTGTTTGCTAGTGTTTTAATTTTGTTTTTTGGTTTTTTTTAAACTTGCAGTGCTTTTGAACAGCTGTGGGTTTTTTTTCTAATAAATGCAAGTACTGTTCTTTGTTCACGTTTTAGCTCTCCAATGGCTGTCCATCAGCTTGGCAAGACAGTGATACTGCATAATAAAATTCCATACAGAACCCTACCAGGATTTGACTTAATGCAAAAATATTTGACAATACATAAACTTGAATGTTGATGCAATCCACATCATAAGAAAGAACAAATGTATTTAAACTGATTAGTATTACCATTTTGCAAAAATGTTACTGTGATAATTTTTCTCAGTCCAAATAATTTTCTAAGAGCAATCCATTAAGAGGTATCTAACAATTTTCAAGTAAATATCTTCGTTGCTCTTGTAATGCAATACCATCTGCATTGTAATGTCCTTAAAATAATATTTGAATAAGTACATGTCTTAAATCAAGGCTTTTTATTCTTTTTCAAAAAAATAAAAACAAACTTTTAGTTACTTTGAATCAGAAATTGTGGGACTGTGTGACTTAAATGTCATTAGTGATATAAACAGCAGAACTTGACATTTTGAATTTATCAATATGTAGGATGGGGGATTTTGCACTGAATTAGAATTCTTGCACTGAAAACTAAATTTGCTATTGTAAGAAATTGTTGTATTGCTGTATGTTTAAAAATGATTTTCAGAGTAAATTTTCAGATATTGTGAAGTATTTAAAATAGTTTCTTGTAAATTATTAATTCACAATATAGCGGAGACTTTCTCACTGGACTGTGTTGGTTTCTCTGTAGAATTTCAGAAGCATAAAAGTACTCCTGCGGTAGTTAGTAGTGACCTGCCATATCAGTAATTTCTTTTCCAGCTGATGAAAATAGGATTTCCTCTTTGCCATAATGATCCTCATACACATAGTGAATTCCTATCAACAAAAATTTTATGAACATGATTTAATTATTTCAGTGTTTTCAGAAAAAAGTACATAATTCCTATGATTATCGCTTGCTTACTAGCCTTTGATATTGTTTCTTTCAAAGAGAACTTGTATGAAATTCGTGATGATTAAAAAGTGAAAGTGAATAAAGCACAATTGTTTCCAGCTAGACAAAGATGACTGCACTCCCATCTAGCCACAATATATGCTTTTTGCAGTCATTCCCTTACCAATATATTTTATTTAATGAAATCTAGGTGACTGGTTTTTATAGCGGAACTGTGAGAAACTCTGCATATGCCTATCTGGTTGGTCATAGAAGAGCTCCAAATGGCAGGTGAATATTTTACAAGAACTCTTTATAGTTACTGACACATTACCATACAATTATTAATAAATCAGAGCAGAACTGCATGGCAGTCAGCAGATCAATTTCAGAAGGTTTTCTTAAAATGGTTATTTTTTACAGAGATTATTCCAGTTATTAGCATGAGGATTTTTGCACAGCTGGTGAATGCTTCTAGGACTATGTGTGAGTGACTGTCCATCACTCATATTGCTTAATTGGCAGAGACAACTCTTTTTTATTCTATTTGGAAATAAACCTAAACCATTTTATACTGGAAAACTCAAAGTTTTGTCAAAAGAACATTGAAGTGAAAACCCGTCTGACTACATTCTTTGCTTTTGTTGATAGCTATAAATTAATGAGTGCACATGTGTATTTTTCTCTCAAAATCTTGACATCTGAGTTGGCTGAAGAGGGACTAAGCTTTTTTTTTTATGCTGTGGTTTTGTAGTTATGGAGTACTTAGTTATACATTTAAAACATTTTTAGCTGATATTGAGAGCAGTTACTATCAGGTTGTGCAGTACTTCGGACCTGAAATTAATCTCTTTGTGAACACGTCAAACAAATGTGGCTTGAAAATAAGAGTCGTGAAGTTTGCCTAGGTGTTTCCTGATGACATGAGGAAAAAGATACTGAACTCATATTAAAGAAAACTCTGGTATTCTTTGATTTCTAAAAGATTAATTGCTTCTCCTAATTTTTATTATCAGCTGTCCATTTTTCTTCGAATGAAATATCTTGGGATATGTGCATGTTTGACCACAAGATTATGCTAGACTTATTTGCTATCACTTGCAGACTCTTACTTAAAGTTACTGGGTATCTCTTCCATTTTTAATCATGTCTACATCAGTGTCTTTTTTGAAGGTGACAGCTTTTGGAAATGAGGAGAAAATTATTGGTATGGTAAAGAAAGAAGCTGCCTAATTTAGGAATAATAGAATTTTGTAGAGCAAAATTATTACCAAAACTCTCAGTGTTATGTGTCTGTATGTTTATATAGTAAACTCACCCTGTAATTAAAATCCCTTATTTAAAAAAAAAAGAAAAAATAAACAATGAACTACATTCTCAGCAGTATTTTGATTAATTTCAGCAAAAGTTAAGCAGGAATTTTTTTTTGAAGTACTGTACTTCATCTTGAATTTGGTCCTTCATCATCCCTAGCCAGTGGACATTGGAATAACTTAAAAACTCATTTAAGCCACAACAGTAAGAATTGTCCTTTTGGCCAGATCTAGCCTGTTATATGAGTAAGTGCTAGAGGATATTGCCAGGCACTTGAGCCAAGGTGGCCATAGTGTTAAACTGTCAAAAGTTCCCTGACTTGTTTTTGACCTGAACAACTTTCACTGTCCTAAACAGGAAAATATTTTACTGGAATTTAACTTTTATTAGATTTCAATTCAACAAATATTGAAAGTTTTCTTGGGTTTGCATTCTGTGTGAATTCCATAAAAACAATTAGTTTATATCAGACTAAATGCCTTCTGTGACAAGTCTTTATCTTCTAGTCGCATCCTACATGAAAAATGAAAATGCTTCCTCAGATTAAAAAAAGGAAAGTAGTGGTTTCAAATGGTTTATGAAATTATTTCCAGTAACACTTAGGCTATGTGAAAATTCAGCACTGATGTATAGTTTTTTCCAATGTTTGCATATCACTGTTATTTTTAGGTCACATATTTAAAGCTGAATTTAATTTCTGCAGTTATTATCTCTCTATGTCTTTATGTGTGCATATACACTTTGTTACAGCAGAGAATTGTAATTTTCTTTCTATTGTGAGTCCATCTGTAATTGTAGTGTATTGGACTAGGAACTCGTTGATTGAGTTGTTAGATTTCTTTGCAGTTTTCATTCTGTACTTTACTGTACAGTAACTGTCAGGTGATCAGAGATAGCACAGGTTTAAGTGTAGTATTGGGCTGAAGGAGAAGATTGGCAAAAAGAGCACATAAACAGCTACTGTTCTCTTGAAAAAGGTCTCTTATATTACTGAAAACCTCTTGATTTCAAGATCTCTGTGAAAGATCTTTACTTAACATGAATTCATTGTAATGACCATGAATAGCTCTGTTTTATGTGCGTTTACATGATGGAACTTTATCGTGTATTGCTGTATTAAAATAATTCTCGCTCTGCACTTGGCACTGGTGAGGCTGCACCTGGAGTACTGTCCTCAGGCTGTGCCAGGGGAGGCTGAGGTTGGACATCAGGAAGAATTTCTTTATGAAAACGTTTGTAAGTGTTGGAATGGTCTGCCCAAGGGAAGTAGTGGAGTAACTACCCCTGGAAGTGTTCAAGAAACAGCTAAACATGCCACTTGATGCAGTGGCCAAGTTGACATGTTGGTGTTTGGTCAGAAATGGGACTCTGTGATCTTGGAGGTATTTTCCAATCTCAATGATTCTATGATTCTATGATAATCTTTAGCATTACAGGGAAGTATTTCCTTCACAAATATTTTATATTGTATGATAGCTGCTTAACATGCTTTTCAAGAATGCTCAAAGGTTATTGAAGATATTCCTCCATACAGAGAAGGAAAGAGTTAATGAAATAGCATTACTGAATGGTGTGTCATTTTTGGACAGTTTTCAGAAGAAGGATCTGATGTTTTGAGGCATCAAGCTTCTGCAGCACCTTTTAACTTTGCTGTGTTTGGAGGCATTAAACACATTGCTGGAAGAGAAATAATTTTGTTTTGATTTCTCTTAATCATAAAAAATAAAAGATAGCCTATGCTGTGATATTAATTGTCTTCTGTCACTTGACTAGTCAAGTTATTTGAGATATTAGTGACCCTTTCTCTGCCCTACCTTTTAAGCTTGGTTTCATTCTCTAGTTCTACACTAGTAACTGTGCAGAGGAAATGGTCTTGCGGAACTGGCTTAATGTTTCTGCGTAATCATTTGAAAAAGCACTGATGTCTCTGAGCATGCATCACTAAAACTGTTTGCTGCATTTCAAACCTCTTTTTATTCAGAAAAAAATATCTTGTTTGCAGAAAAGAGATGTTTCAATGAAATCACTTTTTTCCCTTCAAAGTTCTATCAATGTGTCAGGTTGCCTGAAACAGTGCAGTGATGGGCATAGACTTGGAGCTGCAAAGGCTCAGAAGTCAAGGAATATCTGTGTTGGTAATTTCCCTTATAAGCTGTCCTTGAGTGTCCTCAGGAGCGAATTGTCAGAAAAAATTTTGAGACTCCGGAATTTCTTGAGGACTAGAAGTTTGTGCAGAGTGTACTGAACATGGAAATCGAAGCCAAATGTTTTTCTCACAGAATCTGCGTAGGTTAGAAAATGTGGAAGTGGAAGACAAAAGTCAAAATAAAATAAAAAAGAATGTTCTCCTTTGTAATTACAACAAAATCATGGTTGCAAAGAGAGGAGAAGATAATTAGGAGGTTTGAGTTTTGTTTTGTTCGTTGTTTTTTTTTTCCAGACAGGTCTTTAAGGGAAGAAATTTTTTGATTATCTTTCAACTTGTACTCTCCCTCCCTTTTTTCTTTGATTTTTTTACTAATTTCACCAATTCAGCACTGACCAAAAAGCGAAAGCATGTTTTTAAGGGAATTGTCCAAATGTCTCTTTAACAGTGACAGGCTTGGGGCATTGACCACGTCTCTAGGAAGCCTGTTCCTGTGTCTCACCACCCTCTCAGTAAAGAAATTATGTCCAGTCTAAACTTCCCCCGGCATACCTTTGAAATACTCCCACGTCCTGTCACTGGATACCAGGGAGAAGAGCTCAGCACCTCCCTCTCCACTTCCCCTCATCTGGAAGCTGCAGAGAGCACTGAGTTTACCCTTCAGCCTCCTTTACTCCAAACTAGACAAGCCCAAAGTCCTCAGCTGCTCCTCACAGGACATTGCTTCCAGCTCTTTCACGAGTTTTGTTGCCCTCTGGACTCATTCAAGAATCTTCACATCGTTTTAAAACTGTGGGACCCAGAACTGCACACAGTTCTCAGGGTGAGGCTGCACCAATGCTGACTGCAGCAGGATAGTGACCTCTCCTGACCCACTGGTTATTCCGCGTTTGATTTGCCCCAGGATGGGTTTGCCCTCCTGGCTGCCCAGGCACAGGGTGCTGACACATGCTGAGCCTGCTGCTGACCAGCACTCACAGATCCTTTTCTGCAGGGCTGTTCTTCAGGCACTCCTCTCCCAGTTTGTATTTGTGCCGGGCATTACTCCATTCCAGGTGCAGAATCCGGCATTTCAGCTTTTAAAATTTCATCCCATTAATTATATCCCAGTGTTCCAATCTGTTTAGATCCCTTTTGCAAGGCCTCTTGTCCCTCAGGAGAGTCAGCTGCACCTCCCAGTTTGGTATCATCAACAGTGATACCAATGGTGCACTTGATAATTGCTAAAAAGTTATTCTCATGTTTTGGAGTCTATTTAGATTACATTTTAAAAATATTGAAAAATATTTCTAATTAATTTCATAATTGCATTTTAAACATATTAAATCATTGGTATCAGTGCATTACTGTTGTCTTAGAACATAAAACAAAACTGTATTTGAAATATATTTGTTTTAATATTTAAGTTGTGACAACTTCTGACAAGTACGGGTTGAAATATCCTTTCTTGGAAGAGAAGAAGGTATGTTAAGGAAACACATCAGATATGTAATTTAAATTAATGAAATCATAAAATAATGTGAAATAATAAAAAACAAACCTAAACAAAAATCCCCTAGATTTCAAGTGAGTTTTCAAATAATAAAAGTACTTAAAAATCTCTGAGTAGTAATTTATAATCATACTTCATAATTTAATAATTAAGTTTCACTTTTTTTCCTGCTTTAATCAGAAGCAAAAAAAAGAAATTTCTTATATAGCAGAAGTTACTTATTTTGAATGGTTCCATTTTCAAATTCTATTGAAGAAAATTGTAGAAAGTATTAGGATTGAAACAAAAGCTGAATCTCCAAAAGTGGTGTAGAATGCAGTTAATAAGCAACAAGAAAAAGACTTCTTAGATAATTTGTTCTGTTAAACCATTTTTATGGTAAGCCTTCTATATGGCATATTGATAGGTTTTGTTTCTGTTTCCATGTGGGGAAATCTCTTCCTATTTCCAGTTTAACATTTTTTCTCTAAGTGTCGTGAGACGCCTATTAGAAAAGAAAGCAAACATTTATAATAATATGCTTGGTCATTAAAATCATGCTCTTTAAGGAGTGCAGTACAGGTAATCAGGTTCTAAGTAGGATATATGCTGTTTGAAATTGAGGTGGTGTGTTTTTTAAGCCTAAATTATCAAAGCTGTACCTCTCTATGCTTCCTCATCAAGACTTTTTACTGCAATAAATTTTTCTTTCTTAAAATTGCATTAATATTGCTTGATATCCTCACAGTATGTGAACCTTATGTTAAAGGTTATCAAATCAAAAATGACGTTGTTTCACTGAAGTAAGAAGTATTTATTTAAACAAAATATTTTATGCTTCTGAATTCAGGGGAGATTATTATGGTGAATATGAAAGAAATGTTAAAGAATCTGAGTAGCACTACAGTTGATGCAGCAGTGATTGCTGTAATGAATTTTCTCCCCAATATTTTCTTCAGAAAACTTACACCATCTGGCTAAAAAATTTCCCATTTAGCTCTGGTGGAAAGGTGATATTTTGTCTTTGAAATAACAGCTAATTTGTCTCTCGGTATTGCAGAATAATCAACTCTGTATTGCAGAATAATCAACTCTGCTCAATAGAGATAGGAGACAGCTTTGATTTCAGTGTCATAAAGGGTTTATAAGGTGTTCAGTGTCCCTGTGTTAAAAAAAAAGGAAAAAAAAGCAAAGTTTCAGATTTTTACACTTCTTGGCATGAAAGGAGCATGTTTGCTCTAGGATTCTTAGGAGAATTAAATGCAATGAATTTTGTTGTCCTAATTAGTCCTATATTTATTTGCTTCAGAAGTTAATTCAGTTTTGAATAAATGTGTTCAAACATAATATAAACACAGATTAACTACTCCACTTTATAATTTGTTTTAAATACATTTTTTAATGCCGCTATAAACAAAGCCTCAGTCTTTTAACTAGCACCTTCTTCCACAAGGCATCTACCAGTTGTTTATACTGGAGGCAGCACACGATCCTGAGCTGTGAGGTGTCCCCAAAATGGACAGCTCAGACTACTCAGTTGAGTAGCACTGTGTGCAGTGAAGGCTGTTGCCTCGTGGTTGGTATCAGTGCAGACTGCACTAGCTACAACACCTTTGTGGGTGCTGGGCTAAGCCTTCCAGCTGCACCCTGCTGGCAGGAGGCTCTGCAGCTGCTGTTCCTGAGTTATTTGCCTGTGACGTTTATGTCTATGCTCTCCACAATTATCTGTTGTGGATTTATAGCACTTCTCACAGGTATTCTGATGCAGCCAAAATGTCTCTCTCTTCCCTTGGAAGTCCAGACCAGAGTTCTTCTCCTTGCCTTAAGTGATCTGTATAACTCAAAATCTATAGTGAAGCACTCAGTATTGGCATGGGACAGTCCACCTCTTCTCGTTATCTTCCTCCTTATCTCTTGGCCTGGGCATAGTCCATGACAGGAAACTTAATTTCCCATCCTGTGGCTTTCAAGCTTCTTTATTAGTATCTCACATGTGCCTATAACCAGCACATACAGGAAGGCAAAATATACTCATCCACAGTTTTTCCAAATCATCTAAATATTCAGATATTTCTAGTAGGTTAGATATGCATTATTCAGACAGTGTGAAATAGTACTTCATTTTTTTCCCCAAAATACATTAATTAACATTCACTTGATCCATAGAATTCTTGGTCTTTGCCTCTATTTGTGTTTTACACTGAATTGCATGTTTTCTATTTCACATAATACCTATTTTTAACGAGGTAGTGTACCTTATTACCAAGGATTTGTAAAATACATTGTGAAAAACACTCAGCTCACAGTTGTAGTGAGGTGGTTTGCTTAGCTAGGTAGAAAGGAGAGAGTCATATTTTGTTCTTCTTCCTTCACGACACTTTAATTACATTTATTTGAAAAGTTATGCTTCCTTTCTTTGAGTTTTTAAAAAGTACTTTAGGGTAAGTAAGGAATTCATGCCTTCTGCCTTATAGTTTTATAATAGCAATCAATAATCTTGTCTCAGCCTGACAGAGAAAGAGATTTAAGTGATTAATATTTATATGTAATACCTGAAATGCTGAATCATTTTGTTTATAGGAAATTCTTTTACAATACAAACATTTTACAGGGGTTTAAGAGTCTTACAACATTAATCTAATCAAGATGAAACGATAAATACTTTGCTCTTGTATTTCATCTGTAACCCAGGCACACGTGGCTGCGTCTGCAAAAGCAGATCCAGCAGTGCCAGTGCCTGTTTGGCTCTGCTGCCAGCTCGTACGGTCCAGTCATGTCCTTAGCAGTACAGCTCCTATATTCTGTAAAAAGATGAATTCATAAAAAGTGTGTCTTGGAAATCATTCCTGGCCCAGTTAATTCTGAAGCAATGCTTGGAGACTGTTGGAGAGGGCTTGTTGACTGGCCCCAAAGCCTTGCCTGTGATGGCACTGGCATTACTGATGCCCAGCTACAGCGCTGAGTTTGTCTCCTGACACTGTGTACATGCAGATATGCAGCCTGCACAGCCTCCTCTTCTTGGTGGTTTAAAAATTTCAAAAGTTTAGCCCGGGCAGGAGCAAGAGCTACTTGACTGTGGAACCAAGAGCAGTGCCTCTGCCCACTTGTGCAGAGAAATGGAAACAGGTTTTGCAAATCTGCACAGACACATAATCCAGATGACAGCATGGTCATTGCATTGCAATTATTTTGAACAAAATGAGCTGGAACTCATCAACATGAACCTTTGAAACACAGAAAACAGTCCTGTATTGCATATGATATACTGTATAAAGTATATTTTAGTAATTCTCCAGTTTACAGTTTGTACACTAGTTCCTTTGGGACACTGCTCTCCAGTGTAATATACCTCAGTAATTCTTGGCAATTTTTAACTTCTTTGTATATATCTGTTGGAGCTGGTTTTTATTTTGCCAAAATGGAATAAATGGATTTAATCAGAAATCAGTTGTTTGAGTCTTTATTTCTGAAATTTATCCTAAATAGTGTTCTCCTTTAATAATTCTAATATGTAATGGGCTTCTTTTTAATGGTTAATGGGATTGAAATTGCCACGTCAACTGAAAGGAAACCAGTCTGATTAGATGTATTAGATGTGTACAGTCACTTTAACCAAGTAAGGATTCATAGTAATAAGCTAAACGTGTTAGAATTGCTAATGATACAGGCTAAGAAAAAGAGCTAAGAGAGAAATTACTTAAAAGGGAAAACATGCCTAATATATTTTTAATCAGTACATTTTTTTTCTGGCTTGTATTTTGCAGTAGTACAGGGAAATCTTAGTTATCGGTAACCATTTTGTATAGAATGGGAAGATATTTATAGCTCCTAATAAATTATTGTTTCTACTTAGTGCTTGATTTGTTTTCAGAGATGCTGTACTAAATTTTGCTCGGAAACATTGGCACATTGTTTGCCTCTAGCTTTCAGGTCAATGAGGACTGTTCCCTGCTTATAAAGAAATGAGAAGTTACAGTAAAAGATTTTTGATGGAGTTAATATAAGATACACAGACGTATTTGTATACATGTGGGTCTACTGACAATGGCATTTAAAAAATCCCTTTTAGTATAAAACAAAACATATTGATTAGCTGTGAAAGCTGTCATTTAGCAGTTTACAAGAGCACTTTGAAATCATTTACATGAAAATTAGGAGAAACTGAGTGCACAGAAGGTTTCATTAATTTTGTTTAATGACATGCATTTTTTTCCAAAGTATGTAGTAGACTCAGGTGGTGCAAATTAAGAGTAATTGTGATAGTGAAAGGATATTTTTGTCATGTTTTCTAAAGACTTGCCATAAATTCTGTGCTGTAAACATCTCTGAGTCACTTTCTTTTTGACTCATTCTTCATCTTCTCCATGTCTTATAATTTTATGTAAACCGATTTGTTTGGTATTATGTTAATAATTACCAGTTCTTCATCACATTATAAGCACCTCTGAAAAATAATTATTAAGAGGTTTGCCAACTACCTCATGCCCGCGTCTTATAATTGCTTCCAAACCCTCTCAAGATAGATTAAATATTAAAAAACCCATATATTTTCCAGATAAACCTTGATGTTTACATCTAATATCAAACACATTTTCAGTTTTTCAGTTTGTTCTGGTGAATTCTGTCATTGCAAATAAATTTGGTGCTTTTCAATGACAAAGTAAAAAGGAATTTTAATTAATTGCACTTCTTAAAAAGGCTACTTGACAAATGTATTTCTTTTGATTAAGCTATTAACTCTGTATCTACATTAAAAGGCTATAATTGAAATTTGCTCTTTGAAAATCAAATTTACCAGAGATGGATAATAACCTTTGTTTTATATTAACACTTACAAAGTATACATTAGATCAATTAATCATTGTTTTTTTAGTAAATAAAAAGAAAAAACAGGGAGAACCCCATTCTGCACTCTCCTTGGCTTTTTTCCATCTGAAGCAGAACAATATGAGTGTGAGTTGTATAAGAATCACTATTGAGAAATAATTCTATGACAGGGGTACATCCATATTAGTTACATTACATCCATTTCTTAGTCATGAAAATATGATATTTCCTGAGCAAACAGAGAAGTAGGATTAGGTCTTTATATGTTGCATTCTGAAGAAAGGCAAGGAATTAATTTATTTGTCGTATTCTATCTGGATGAAATAAAAAACGCACATTGACATCTCTTCCTGAATAGCGGAAGTAAACATGTTGCCATAGATGGATGTAATTAATTTTTCAGGACTGATAATTTATTTAAATAAAGAACATAATTTATTTAATTGCCATCACTTTTATAAATTGCTGTCTTTGCATCTGAACATAATCTTTAGATATAACTCTAGAGCACTGTCAAAAAAGTGTATTTTTAGAGCTTAATATTTGGATCAAAATGTACTTCAAAAATGTATTTTTTTTGTATTTTTAATGCATTTTAAGTCAATTATGTTTGAACTAATACAGAGGAATTCTGTATGTATGCCTGAAGTTTTAAAGGAGAGTATAGTATTCCATGTCAAAGTAAAATTTAGCATAAAAATATAATTATTTTTGCGGTATAATATAATATGAACAAAATGGGTTTGGGATTTTTTTATTTCTAATGTTTTTTCACAGTAACATTTTGGTTAGGGTAGTTTCTTCTGGTGAATCTGTCAATCACTTTTACAACTCAAATTTGGAGGATTCCTGTGCCGAAAGCTTTCTTTTGCTTGTTCTGAGACTGCTGCTTGATGGAATCTTCTGTTTCCCTCCAGTTGTTGTCCCGGGAGGATGCTCTGAAGGTCACGCCCAAGTGACCTTCTTCATGCTCATCATGATTTTAGGGGTCTGTTGGAATTCTCAATTATGTTTTCCAAAATCACAGAATCGTAGCTGAGGACTTGCTCAGTGATTCTTAGCTAGTCGCTGTTTATACAGAAACACAGTTTTTTTACTCAGGTTTCCCAGTCCTTCTATGGCCATTCTGAAATCAAGAGGCCATAACTGTAAATAGCTTCAAGGTGGTGTGGTATTATTGATTTATAAAGTAGCATAATGCTGTTCTCTGGTGGTTTTTTTAACTTCTACTGAGTTGTTATTTTTTCCTGATATAATCAGCTCATCATTTTGCTTATAAAGGTGGAATGTTTTTTCCTGTGTTTTACATTTATTTACATGGAATTTCAGATGTAATTTTATCACCAAGTATCATAAGATACGGTTTTTCATAGCCAGTCCAGCCTGCAGAACCATGACTTAACCTGAGCATCATCAGTAAAATCTTTTTTCTCACTGTTTGCTGCTTTTTCCAGTTTTGGTCTCCTGCTGGATCCCTGCACAGGACTTGACTAATGACTTCTTCCTAGTGAGAATAATGACCATTTACTGCAAATCTTCTGTATTGTTTAAACACATTTTTTCTTTCCATGAAAGGGCCTGCCTTCTAATCCCATGTCAGCCTGGTTTATAAATAGCCTTTGACAAAGGACCTTATGAAATGAATGTCATTTGGAAATCAATTATATGGTATAAGTTCACTTTCATTTCCATGTTTGTTTGTTCTTTGGAAAACACTGATGGCTGAGAAATTGCTTCTCTTTCAAATAGCTATCTCAGCTCTTCACCTCTCTAATGTATTTATTTGTCCGTTCATTAAATGTATTGTTTATTCTGATTTTTAGTAATTTAATTGGAAATTCTTAGAAAATTTTTCTTGCACTACCTTCCTCCCAACAACCTGTTACAGGTTCCTCCTTTATGAACCCAGATGGAGATAAAGCATTTTATTTTTGCGTTCTGACCTCATCTTTCTTGAAGACTCCTTTTATAGCCGGAACAGCTGTTAGCCCTACCAGCTAGTCTGGCTTCCAAATCTCTGAATAATGTTTTATTTTCTTTTTTTATACTTTCTCCAAGTTGTTCCTCAAACTTTTTCTCTTACTTGTTCTTTGTGGATTTGATTTTTTTTTTTTTTGGTAGCCTATGGTCTTTTTTGTTTTCCTTACTTGAATACAACTTCAGATTTTAAAAAGATCTTTTTTTTTGTATTTAGTATTTGAGTGAGTTAAATATTAATCCATATCCTGTGCATGTCATCTCTTTGATTTTTAGGCATATCCACGGCTGTATCCCTTGTACTTCAAATGAGCTCTTTTTGTGCAGAATCCTTCTATCCTTGATGTGTCCTCAGTTCCAGGTGTATCTCAGTTCTTCCTCTTAACACTGCTATTTCAGCCTGTGATTGTACAGCACATCCCTTTCTCTCTGAATCTGCACATTGTAATGGGAATGTTGCAAAGACTGCTGCCATGCAGGTCCTAGCTCTCAAATGACCTGCATTTGGCCTCTGGAAGTTCTCTTTAGCATTCTTCAGTTGGTTTTGTTTTGTTTTTTTTTTATATAAGGCCCGCAAATTGCTGCTGCCAGCATGTCTTTGGAGTCTGCACAGACTTCTTATGAGGTCCACAGGATGCACGTTCTTGTCAGAGCCACAGTACGGGTCTCTGTCCATGTCATGGTAGCTGAGATGTGGCATGTTATCATTTCAGGCGTTCTACCTGGCCTGCCTTAAGAACATGAAACATTTTACTTAGCTGGGTCTGGCAGTTTCTCTGTACAGCTTGTCCTCTTTTCCACTGCAGTCTGCAGATGGACATCCAAGATAATGCATTTCAGTTTGGTTTTTTTCCCTGCTTACTTCCGTTATTCGGACATAGGGTTTTCACAAAACAATCCTTTTCCTAATCTATTATTGTTGCTTTTCACACAAATTGTTCTTGTCATTTCGTTTGTCTTTTCACAGTACTTTTTCTGTGTGGATGTACTAAATCAGGAACTTCAATGTGATAAATATTCTGTGATATTTCTGAGAGAATAGTAAAGTTGTAGGCTCACCAAGTTTGTCTGCTGTGACACTGGAATTCGCCAGCTGAAAGCCCCTCTAGGATTTGGGCATCCATGTTTGTTAGAAGGCTTGGAGCTCATTTCATTTCTGTTTGCTAAAAATTAATGAAACAGCAGCTTTCTGTTATTCTAAGTGGGGGATGTACAAGCCTAAGAACAACCAAATATGTAGTGCCCATAAGCTTGACAAAGATTAGTCTGGAAATTACACTTTTACAATACACTCAGAAATATCCATTTTCTGTTGTAATTATAAACAAAACACAGGATACTACAAGCCTTAAGAAAAGACATGGCAAGAATGAAAGTTGTCGTCTAAAGCAATTATCTATGAATAGATGCTTTACATGAAACTTGGCATTATGCACTGGCGTTTAAATAAAACAATCTTGTTGTAAAGCAGTTTCTTGTATTGATCTAATGATAAAAGTATATATACCCCTTTCATTGGTGTTATTGTTGGATGGTACTAAAATCTAAGAGTACCTTTGCTCGGTTGTCAACATCATTGTGTAGTGTTTCAAGTGGAGAAGATCACATGAATCAGTAGTTGTGTACTGATTTCATTGCTGTTTCAGGGTGAAGTGCACTGTTCTTGTTTTGGTGCAATATTATTTAGAGATGTATTCAATTTTAAGGGGAATAGGATTATTTTGTAAATAAATTTGCAGAGGGAAAACATTCGCAGAAACTTACACCTGGAACAAATCCTTAGTTTTTACCTTTAAGAATGTATCAGTTTGTTTCCTCTACTTTGATATAATCTAAATGATGGACTTTATAAAATAAAAAACTTGAAAGAGATTTCCACAGAATACTATGTTCCGCATAAACTTATATTTCCCTGCAGTGTCTGTTGGAAGTTAATTTTACTTACTGTTTCACATATTTTTGTCACATATTTGTTGTTTTAGTTCATTTCAGGGCTACTGCCTTTGAAGACAGTTCATATAAACACTTGAGTGTTGGAAATCAAAACATTTCATTATTTGTAACTCCATGAAAGCATTTGAGTGAAGGGATTTCCTGGAGTAATGTAAAAGGGTACTGGAAGGTGCAGGCTTACGAGAGGACTAGAAGTTGCTCTTCTGTTTATTGCAGGACCTAGACATTGAATATCTAGCTCCAGACCTGAAATTTATGGCATTTGTAAATGTACTCTGTGTGAGGTACCAAAGTTCATAGGTACTGAAATGAATGAGGCAGCTAAACTGGAAATTGAAAGCAGCCCACAAGGAGTGATAGTGGCTCAAGGCAGACAAGAGTGTGGCTTGAAATTCAGCATCCAGTCACCAGCCACACAGCTTGTTCAGGTGACACTGTGGAAGTGAATTTCAAAGCCTGAATCATCTTCCTAGATACAAGTTAATTATTTGCGTATGGCTAACTATGGCACTTTAAACCTTCAAGGGGAGCACTCCCGGCTCCCTTGAACACCTGGAGCTCAGAACATACTGGCTTGACAAGGTGAATGGAAAATATTCACTGCCTTTATTTTTGCATTGGTAGCTCTCTTTAATGCATATTTTGCAAACACATTTGTCCTTCTTGAAGATTGTAGATGTGCTGAAGCAAGGTAATTACAATGGAATAAATATTAAATTAAAACCAGATAGTTATTAAATATACCTGAGGCATTTCTAAATCTTTTGTTAGAGAAGAATTCAATATTACTTCTATAGTATTCTTTTAAGTGAGAATCAGATCTTAGCCTGGAGTGTGGGGGTAAGAAAAAAGATTCAAGTGAATAAAAATAAATTAGCAGATCATTTAATATTTTATCAGGTAGGAGCATACTAGCTGGAGTTTTGTTCGCTCTGGAGTTGTTGTATGGCAGTGGCAAGACTGTTGGGTATTACAGCCTGTATTATTCAAAGCCACTCAGGCCCTCCAGCTCATGCTTGCCAGCTCATTTGTCACGTACTGTATGTCTTGGTCTTTCAAAGTGTTGCCCTGAAAGTACTTTTTTCTGTGTTGCATTAACTGAGTCTGAAGCAGAGTTATGTTGCTTGCAAAGCAGTGCATGAGCAAAGTATTACAAATTAGTCT
This sequence comes from Cephalopterus ornatus, assembly GCA_013396775.1. Lineage (NCBI taxonomy): Eukaryota > Metazoa > Chordata > Aves > Passeriformes > Cotingidae > Cephalopterus > Cephalopterus ornatus. The sequence continues at coordinate 108,446 of VZRE01002412.1, read as the reverse complement.
CATATTTTTAGATGCTTTTGATGCTCAAATGCTATAAAACTCTGTAATTTCCATTTTTTTTTTAGTGAGACTGAGTAGGTATTCTGAGTTGCAATTAGTGAGTGCTAAGAGCTATTGACTTGGCAAATTATAAACATTTACAAGTCATAGAATCATAGAATGGTTTGAGTTGGAAGGGACCTTAAAGGTATCTAGTTCCAACCCTCTTCCCATGGGCAAGACACCTTCCACTAACCAGGTTGTTCAGGGCCCCATCCAACCAGGCCTTGAACATTTCCTGGGATCTAAAATTTTTCTTAGCGAGCTGTTTAAGTGTCTCACCATCCTCACAGTAAAGAAATACTGATAATGGGGGGGAAAAGCCATGTTCCTTGTATGGTTATTTAACACAGTGATTCATTCTCTACAGCTAGCAAATCTCTTGCATTGATACCAAATTACAGAGGGATTCATCATCATAATCATCAATCATCATCATACTCTCTTTATAGATATGTTAAGCTTGTTTTTGCAAACAGGAATGTTAAATTAAATGTGAATTCAGATACGTACTGCATTGGTTACTACTGTTGCAATTAGCCCTGTGTACTGTGGAGGAGGAGGCTCTGCAGACCCTCTGGTTTGCATGCTAAAATGCAAGTTGGAGTGTTTTCAGTCTGGAAAATGGAGAAGCTCTTTCTGAGCCCACTATGTTTGCTGTGCAAACCAGTGGAAAGCTATCTGCCAGATACCAGGTTAATGCTGGTTCTTTTCCTTCCATAAGCTCATCATTGTGCGCAAAAAAAAATAAGAAAAAGAGTCTGTTCAGTTAGTGTGCAGTTTGCTCTTGGAACAGAGTTCTGCAGTATGTAGCTTTTGAGAATCAGCTCATGAACAGAGGCAGTATATCTAATGGTATTTATTCTGCACTGTCCAGGTTTGTATTCTGTCCTGCTACACCTGATTGAACGGACAAGTAGAGGACGATATCTGTTCTCTTAAATTTGTATGATTTTCACTTGAAATGTAATTAAAATGGGACAGATGTCCTACATAAACACTTTGGGAACAGAATTCAGCAGCAGCAGTCTGAATCTCTGAATTAACACAGTATTAGTTATTTCCACCTTGTCAATGTTGTTTTGAAAGGCTTTGCTCCTCTTCAAATAATTCTTCGCATTACCATCTCAGATCTGCCAAGACCTCATTAAATAATCTTGAAGGATACTTGGGTTTCCTCTCTACGTATAGAAAAAGTAGAAGGTAAGGAGATAAAAGGAAGAAAGATTATATTTCCTTAAATTTGGCTTTAGTACAAAGACAAAAAAAAACCAACCCACTCCAGTATATAAAATGTAAGGGGAGAGGTAGAAGAACCAGAAGTTCATAAAATATGTTGGAGTGCTTTCTCAGACTGGTTTAATTTTCATAGAGCTCTGTGAGTTTGCATATGTCAATCACTTTAAAGTAATGCTTTCCTTTGAATATGAACGTGACTTGAGAATAAAACTGCATAGTTCTCAGTATATGTAAATTGATACTTAAATGCTGCTGTAACTATAATTACTTTAATAGCAAAAGGCAAAATCAAGTTAACTAAGAGAGTTTATAATTAGATTAACATAAGCCAGTTCTGATTTAATACAGTGCTGTCTACAAAATTAGATACTATTTGAATGTGTTTTAAATCACTTCATTAACACACGGGGGCCAAATTACCTGGTGTTATAATTTCCTTGACTGATACGAAATTTGTATTTTAAGCTACATTTGACAAGTCCACTACCATACAAGGGAAAGATGTATTATTTTTATGATTGAGCATTCAACCCTAACTTTATCCTGCTTCCTGTTGACTTAGAGCTTAACTTTGCAAATATGTCATCTGGCAAAGAGAAATCTTTCACCTAATATGAAATCATATTCAACTTAGTAAGAGTAAAATGCTGTGCATGGAAGTCCCGCTGTATTACAACTCCTTTAGATCTTCCTTTTACATTTCAAACTCTTGAAGTTAGAAGAAAGTTGGTAGGTTGCTGCCAGTTAGCAAAGAGCAGATGGTGTTTATTACTGTGACCAGTAAATTGTGTATCTGTGGGAGTAATAAGCCCAATTAGCCAAATGTTGGTTGTGCTTTTAAGTGTTGTAGTCTTGGTACCTATTTCCATACCTGTGCATATGCTCAATATAAACTCCTTTGTGCACTTTGGAAAAACCTTAGTGGTACTATTCTGCAGCCTGAATTGTTAGCATTTGAATAATTGTTAGCATTTGAGATAATGTCCTGCAAATGAGCCAGTCTTAGGCACACAATTTCAAAAACTCCTTATTACTTACTTTGTATTTTATTTTCCTATAAATAGTAAAAGTTGACTACTTCAAACTTGGCTAGAATGAATGTTAAAAGACAGGTGGGTTTGTGTCCTAAAGAATCCTTTTCCTCTTGATTCAATAAAATATGACTTCAATACAATGGAAAAATTGTGTTTAGCTCAGCATACTGTGCAGTTTTTAAAAATACTGCTCTCCTTGCACAGTTTTCCATTAAGGAGCAGTCAGCCATGAATCATAGAACTGACTCTTTAGAGACAGGGGTTGACATCAGTCGTGACCTCTGACTGGCAACTAGTTTGCTAACATCTGTAACCCCTCCCCAGCATGGGCAAAAGAAGCCAGAGAACCATTCCTGTTTTCCCTCAGCCTCCCCCACCGCCCCAACTGGACTGGCCAAATGGGGATAGCCTTAGGAAAAAGCAGTTTAATCCAAGATGCAGAATAAGAAAGACAAAAGCCAAAGATAAAATGTGACATAGAATCACCTAGTTCCAACCCCCGTGCTGTGGGCAGGAACACCTTCCACTAGACCAGGTTGCTCAGAGCCCCATCTAGCCTGACCTTGAACATTAGAATCCTCTTTCTCATTTCTGAGTTGAAAAAGTAGGCTCCAGCATGGCCTTTTTCTCAGCAGAACCTGTTGCTGCTGTGCTTACCTTGAGTAATACCCTTTTTGATAACATCCCAGTGATTTTAATGGCAGCACTTTGAGCAGTCACTTCCTCACAATCCAAATAACCAGTAGTAGCTATATACTTTCAACAAGGCCTGGTTTGTTTTTTGTTTTTCTTTTTTTTTTTTGTAAGATACTTGGCAGCTCTTCAGGGTCAAGATCGTGTCTTCTTGTATGTATATGCAGTGCCTGGTGCAATGAGTCTCTGGATACTTTTGCAGTTAAATAATAAACCACTTGCAATTAACAACTTGTTAATTGCAGATTTAATATAGATCCACAACTTTAATTGGTTCCTCAATTACCTCACATCAGACTTAAAAACAGAATCACTAAAAATAAAATGCTTGGGTGTCTGACAGATTAGCAGATTATAATAAATAACCCTGCTAATGAATGTATTAGAGAAATAGCCATTCCGATTTTCCTGACTTAAAAAGTTTAACTGAATAAGGTTATATCGACACTAATTCATTTTTTTAATCATAAAATTTATTTTAATTTTAAGGCTCACTTAAATTGCTTTATTCGAATGCCACATGTCGTTACCAAAATTCTGACAGAAAACTGCTAAAAACGAAAAGTGAGGAGATATTTTTCCTATCTCAGTGTGGACTTATATCTGGAAGATTTTTATGTGGAGTTGCTGACCATCTGTTTCATGGAGTTATGCCAAAAATATATTTTCACTGTAGATTTAGATGCTTGCTATGAGCTAGTAAATAGCCAGACGAGTATTGCAGCATCTTCTTCAAGCATACCACAAATATGAGCTCCCAGCACTTTTCAAGCTAAAAAAAGGTGTAATAAAAAAAAGTTATTATTTCTTAAGTAAATCTTCTACTCACAGTAGCTTTAATAATTCTAACTTTGTTAATCAGATTTAATTTATTCTAGAAGTGATTCCATTGATTTAAACCAGAAATTAATTTGGCCTGTAGTTTTCAAGAATCTGTATTTTCCCTTTGAGCATCTAATTTTGAGTCAATTTTTCTGCCCACAGCCTGGCATTGGGTTATAATTCAAAGCATAATGAAGAGGTGAGACCCAGTGAGCTCTGTAGAAAAGGGCAGCTTTCTTCTTTTCTCCTTTGGTTCTGGGACTGCTGCAGAGGAGTTTCAGTGGTAGAGTACTGTAAGAAAGCAGTAGCACGTGTTCTTTGCAGTAGATCTCCAGAGTCTCTCTGAAGTATATTCATTTTCTGTTTCTGCTGTTTACTGTCTCCTGACATGCCTTGCTGAAGTATAGCCCTGCAAAGTTCAGTCCTACCAAACGGGTGTCTTGGAAGCTCTTCTCCAGAGACAGCAAACATCACATCACATTGCTGTAATAAAAAATAATGTTGCATCCTTATCTTGAACACTAAGTTGGTTTTGCAAGAGCCAAAAAGTACTGGATATTGAATGGAGTAAGCAGCTGCATATAGAGGGAGACAAATTTTAACTCTACAGAATCTGCTGAGCAACAGAATAGAGTAGAGTAGAGTAGAATAGAATAGAATAGAATAGAACAGTTCCAGTTGGAAGGCACCTACAGTGCTCAGTTCAAATGCCTGACCAATTCAGGGCTGACCAAAAGTTAAAGCATGTTATTACAGGCATTGTCATGCTTACAAAATGTTGAGAAAAGTAAAATTTGCGTTCATAATCACGCACTACTGCGTTAACATGAAGGGAAGTCCCTTGTGCATATCAAAAGATGAGGTACTTTTAAAATAAATGCTGTTCTAAATTAAATGAACTATCAGAAGTCGTAGCATAGGACCAGAAGGAAATTAGTTTATAAGCAGGTCTCAATCAGTAAGATTTTATTCAGGAGTGAATATTTTTGTCTCCTCCCCTATTCTTTAGAACAGGGCTGAATTTAGAAAGATTCCTCCCCCACTCACCCACCCTCCCTGCTTCCCATGAATAAGGAAAGGATTTTATAAGGATAAGTAGCTCTGAAAATGGAATGACGCTTTGCCTCCCCACGAAGGAACTGATAGCAATGGTGAATAGAACACACTGAAAAATAACAAACCTGTTTCATGTTGTCAAGCCTGGGCTATTTCTGTTTTGCTGCTTCTAGAAGAAATTAATTTCTTCTCCTACTTCAGGGCTTTGTTCTGCTTTATCTTACAGCTGGAAGCATTTGTCTTATCCTGTTCCCTATTTATCTAGGTTTTTTACTGTTATGAACACTGATCTGTATATAAAACAGAAACAGTCACTGACACAAACGCTTTTTTTGAATGGTAAATATATTCCTTGTTTCTGCTTATAAAACCCTATTAAATTAGTGTTTATAAATAAGAAATGTTACAATTGTAGTAGAGATATATTTGGGCTACATCAAACAGGGAAGTAAATACTCTTCTAAATGTAAACATGCATTTTCTAGTAGTCCTTGTAGTTAGCTTGAGGCTTGGATGTTAATGCTGTAAGCTATATGTTAGATTTTTTGTACCTATGGTTTGCTGTCCTGAGGTAGTAAAAAATTCTTACTAATTTTAAATGGTTTTTTATCTTGAACGAATTGCAGGTAAGAGCTTTATGTTGCAACATAACAGCTAGTGATATTATTCTTTGCTTAATTGTTTGCCTGCATTTTTGTTCCTGTGTGCAAAGGGAGGTGGGGAGATGGATAGGTGTGCTTTTATGGAGGAGCACTTAGTCCTGCTATGTGGTGGAGTAACTTGGATGTGCTTTTGATGGTGCCATGTGGCCAGGCAGGCAGGGCTGTGTATGTGAGTGTTCTCAGCCTGACGCTGCTGCTGGCTTTGGGGAACCTCCCTGCCAGACACCCCTCACACCCCACCGGACCTTGCACCCTGTGTCCCAGCTCTTGGGAGGTTCACAGTGTACCTCGGCACACTTGGTCAGATCAGCAGTGCCAGCCCACCTCTGTGATGAGCCTTGCTAGAGAACTGACTATGCCTTTGCTTATTCCAAGGCCAGTTTATGACATACTGAGAATAAAGTGAGTCCCATGTATACAATCAAGGTAAGGATCAATGGTTGATTACAATTCCTAGCGCTAAAAGATGAGGTAATGATGAAAGTCAACAGAGTTAACAGCTTCTATCAGCCCAGCCCCATTTGTGGCTGTCAGGATGGGCTCCTCCTGAGAGGGCTGCAGTGCCTTTAAATCTGCCAGACCAGCTACAGTTTGTCTACAGCACAAGTTCATTATCTTGTCTTTTCCCATCCTTCATACAACACGGACACAATAGTGAAGCTGTGTCTGTTTGTCTTTGATGCCCGTTTCGAAGTTGAAGCTCCCATAGTGCTTGTCTCCTAGACAATTTGCTTTAATATGCCATAGACGGAAGAAACTTTCCACTGAATTTGCAACATGATATAAATCAGATATTATGTAAATACCATCTTCAAAATGTGTGTGGTTTTAATTTCAATTCTGTGGTCATTGAGGGGCCACCAAGATGATTAGAGGGATGGACCACCTCTCATACGAGAAGAGGCTAATAGAATTGGGTTTGTTCAGCCTGGAAAAAAGAAGGCTTTGGGGTGACATAGTTGCAGCCTTCCAGTACCTGAAGGGAACAAGAAAGATGGAAAGGGACTTTTTACAAGGGCATGTAGTGACTGAACAAGGAGGAATGGATTCAAATTAAGAGAGAGTAGATTTGGATTAGATATTAGGATGAAGTTCTTTGCTGTGAAGGTCGTGAGGCACTCAAACAGGTTGCCCAGAGCAGTAGGGGCTGCCCCATCCCTGTAAGTGTTCAAGGCCAGACTGGATGGGTCTTTGAGCAACCTGGTCTAGTGAGAGGTGTCCCTGCCCATGGCAGGAGTTTGGAACAAGATGATCTTTAAGATCCCTTCCAGCCCAAACTGTTCTATAATTCTGCTGATATTGTGACTTCTGAGAGCAACACTTGACACATCCATATTAAAGGAGGTAAATTCAGGCATGGCAATGAGAAAAAATGCATGTGGCAATCTTCTTGAGATGCCGCAGAACACGTCAGACTATTACAACGTCTTCAGTTGTAGGATATATTTTAAGAACTGGTTAATACATATATTTTGTTCACAGCACAGGTTATAATTAATCTCTCACATTTCATAAAAACCATGTATGGTATGTTGACACTGGGAGACAGACTGCCTGTCCTGTGGTGCAGCTTGACAACACCTGGTTAGTTTTAGGGATTCTTTTCTCAGTGCCTTAGTCCAGAACAAGTGAGGTGTGTTGATATGCACTGTGTTTTATTGCAAGGGGGTTTAATGATGAACAAGTCTGTGATTATACATGTATTCATGCATGGAGTACGACCCTAAGCTTTTGACTAACGTAGGCAGGTTTTTATTGTAAGAAATTTCGTGTAATTAGTTCTTAAGACTTCTCCATGTTCTGTATACTTTCTGGATATCTAAATCCTTGGTTTTAAGTATTCATCCTTATCATACACGGTTGAACAGAATGTCTCACACTGTCAGTAATTTTTCTTTGTGTGTAAGCACAAAGCTGTCTAGAGAGATGGGAACGGCGCAGGTAGAGGAAAGAGAGGAATTTCTATGTTTCCATATGTGCAGTATAACTGCTGGCTATATCCATATGAGTATTAAAAAAAAAAAAGTTTCTTGAACAAAACTTTGATGAAAACAGAGAAGCCAGAGTGTTGGCTTTGGGCACCTTTACAGCCTGATTGCTTGTACGGAGTGAAGTGTGAAAGTAATCAGGATGCAGATAAATCTAGTGAAACTGTGTGTATATATTGATTGGGGAGGATGTTGGGGAGACTGACTGTAGATACTGGAAAGATCTATTGAGCTATATTGTCTGACAGATTTTATTTTGCACCAGAGAAGGTTTATTGCACGGTTGTTGACACATGAAACATCATGTGCATTTGATTATAAGTGAAGCATCTCCTGCTTTCATCTGATCATTTTCTCCTGAAGACATGCATCAACTCGCCCAGACAAATTATAGAAAAATCTAAGAAAATAATGTACAAAATCTTTTTCATAAACCAGGAAGGGTTTCTGCAAGCAGACAGAAAGCCTAGTTCATGTTCATTAACAAGATTGAAAAGTTAAGTCTCCTATAAAAACATCTAGTATCACAACAATAACCATATTTTTCAGCTGGAAGTCTCTTTGCTCCCCAGCAATGGAAGCTTTCTATTAATACTCTCTCTTCTATATATCAGCATTTCTCACCTATCCTCTCCTAATATGACCAGATATTATCCGAGAGACTTAGAGCTACTATTATTTGGAGAAAATTTGTAGACGTGGCAGAACTGGATTGGAACTGAGATTGCATTATAAGATCTGCAGTTACAGCTGCTGTAGCAGGAATGTGTGTTTGTGGGCAAGACTCATCATTAAAAGCAGTCAAACTGCCTGAGTTTCCATATTTTCCTTCACTGTCTCTATACTGCCTAGGTTGTGTGTGCGAGTGTGTGGCTGTAACTGGAGGCTAAGACTTCCAGTAGTAAAATTGGTTCTACTCAGATCCTTGTCCAGCATATCTTAATAAAAAAAAAGGAATGAAGTTGTATTTCCAATTTCTTGTAGTTTGTGCTGTTCACTGAAACTTTCTTGTGGGCTGGTTTTACCTATATGTGAATATAAAGGATATAATTTTTCACAAGTTATTAAGTCAAATTTTCTCTATCAGTAGTTTCAAAGTTTGGGGAATTTTGTGATTAGAGATGGTACTGAGGATAGCCAGTGGCCACAGACTGAAGCTGGTAAGACCAAGCACAACGGTAGAACGGCTGCTATAGTGCCCTGGCTTTTCTTCAACTTTAGACAAACCCAAACTAAGAGCAATTCAGTTTTTCAGTTGTAAATAACTGCTTGCTTCCTGATACGTGTTTTGTAGATAGTGGATGAAATGTGAGTGCCTGTCTGCTACATAATCAATAGAATTAAAATCCCCAGCCACTTATTTCCTGTGAAGTGATTAAAATCCACTTAGTACATACCATAGTTTGTGCTGGCCATACCACTCCTTTGCAGCAATATGTCAAGGTAATGATTAGACAGTTTATGAAGTACTTAAATATAAATGGTCAACATAAATCTTCATAGAGTGTATTTTAATAGTTTTATTCCATTCAGAGAACAAATTCAGCTTTGGCTGGCCTCCTCATAACTTCCTCCAAACTTACATAATGTTATAACTCTTTCAGCTTTTGAGGGACAGCTTTTCTTAATACTGAGACACTAAAAGGATGCAGTAGGACACGGTTCTTGCCTCATTGGTGATGTATAAGTGGCACAAAAGATTTGTTGTTGTAACTAGTGACACCCCCTCATTTCTGCATATAAGGGAGTCCCTACAGAGGAACAAAAGCTTTGCTGTTTGCTCAGCCATCTCTGATAAACTTTCACATATATGGGATATGTAATTTTTGAATTCTTACTTCTATCAATAGTTTAAGTCTACAATCTAGTATTAAAGTCAAAATTCAATCCTTGACATTTCTTTCTCAGTCTTTGTTTTATTTTCATACAAAATTTAATCATCAATTTGAAGCCAGCAATTTCTTCTAAGCCACGTTTTCCCTGGCAGAAGCATAGCTACAGTTTGAAGACATAGGATTTTTGATACCTTGATAGCCACATCGTCTCTAAATCCTACCCCATTTTGAAGAGTTGATAACTTTTATTAAATCAACAGGTAGAGTTGGAAAAAAATAAAAGCACACAAGCTTGAAAACTCTGGTTTTGGAGTTTCAAAGCTTGCTGGATATTCGTGCACTTACTACCTCCCCCATAGACATTATCTTGCAGAAAGCAGTTATTTTGATTTAGGTGGCGGTAGATTTCACCTTATGTATTTATTTTTCCTGTGATTACATATGATTTTATTAGATAGTCTAACCAATATTTGAAGGAAGTGATTTGTAATTAAGACGCTGGACTGAAAGCCAGCTTGGGGTTTGGGGTATCTGGCGTGATTCAGAGTTTGGGTGTCACTAACATAGCTGATGCATTTTGTATTGTTATATTCTTTTGGATAAAGTAGAAACAAGAATATTTCCCCATTTTTTCCATTTTTAAAACAGAAGGTAATGCAAAACAAGATATAACATCTTTTTCGACATTTGTGAATATTTTGGTCAGCAGCATATTCCTGGTTTGTATTTCTCATTGTCATGTTCTTTGTCTCTGAAAAAAACCCAAGGAAGTCCTGATACAGTTACACTCCTTCTTCCTTGGCTAGCCTTGTTTTTCGGTGAAAGTTGACAGACCAGAATACTGCCTCTTCAGCCTTGAACATAATTTAGCAACGTCTTAAGCAAGTGCTGCTGATTCCCAGTCAACTTCAGAAGACAACATACTGTAGGTTTTTTAAAGATGTTGGAAATAATAAAAAATAATAAATTGAAGGGACTGTTGATTACAAAATAAACAGACTTGGGAAAGAACTTAATGCATTCACTGGATTTCACCTGGACCATCTCATGAGTAAATTTCTTGTTTAGCAGTTGCTAAACCTAATCAACCACTGGCCTATTAGTTCTACAGAGAAGCCTCCTGGGGTTCAAAGAAACCATGAATACTTTTAGTGTCTTTGACGCTAGATGAGAGGATACCTTGGTTCTCCAGTCTTGTATCCCATGAATTAGGCTCAGAGCTAAGTAGAAGTATTTATTTTAAAGGAAAGTAAAATTTTCTTTTTTAATCAGTTTGTTTATAAAGATTTATTAAGTTTTTGGAAAATTACCTGTTAGTCTAAAAGAGTTCTCTTATTTGCTTTGTAGTTCAATTTTGTTGGGAAATTGCTTGGACCAAGAGGAAACTCTTTAAAGAGGTTACAAGAAGAAACAGGTGCAAAAATGTCCATCCTGGGAAAAGGATCCATGAGGGATAAAGCTAAGGTACTGTGTCTGGATTCTGGTTGCAATTAGTGTTTAAACATATGTTGCTTTAGGTGTTACACTTAGATTGCCTGTCTACTTAGTAATGACTCAATTAGCAGGCCTATAATAGACTCCGACTCCAAGGCTTGTTTTTTACCAAGTTACGTCAATTGCTTAAATATGATTTTTCTCTTACTATGCCAACCTTGCTTAGTTGCTATGTTATCATTGTTATTTAAAAAATTCACCAGCTTAAAGTTCATTTGTTCTGAGAGAAGTCTGTTTCTCCTGAGAAAGTACAGCTTGTATATATTACTGCTGTAATATTGGTGTACATAAATAGGTTTTCTCTTTTTTCCTATTTCTTTAGAGATGGGATTTTTTAAAAATATTGACTATTTATCCAGGGCATAGTTCTAAAATAAGATAAAAAAGTGGATGTTTTGCTTAAATGTGTATAAAAATACACTGTAGATAAAAGAAAAAAAAAACAGTTTTGGAATCAGCCTGGTCAATGCACCTGAGTAATAATTTGCAGGTAAGTGTTGTTGCCCTTCAGCCACCTCCCCCCACATTATATACTGAGCATGATGTTCTGTGGTATGGAATGTCACTTTGGCCAGTTTGGGTCCTGGCTGTGCTCCCTCCTGGCTTCTTGTGCAGGTCCTTGCTGGCAGAGCATGGGAAAAAACTGAAAAATCCTTGACTAAGCATTACTTAGCAACAACCAAAACATTAGTTTGTTGTCAATAGTACTCTCATACTAAATCCCAAACACAACAGGGTATCAGCCTCTAGGAAGAAAATTAACTATCCTAGCCCAAACCAGGACATTAAGGAAACTTCATATATATCTGATCCAAAGAACAAGTACTATTTGTATTGTGATGTCTTCCTTTACATTCTGTAGAACAGCAGTCAACACAGAAATAATGACTGCTAATTTCACTATATTTTAACTGTATATGGCCTTCAGTAATTTTGAGTGGTATTTTGCTTTCTTGTCTGTTGCTTCTGTCATTCATCTCAGTAGCTAAAATAATGAAAGCAATAATATGCCAGAATAAAAGAAAAACTAATCAGTATTTTATGGTTGGCATTATTTGGTCTTGGTAGTGTGTATCAGCAGTCACATAGGCATTATGGGGTCTCCGATTGCAATATTTTAAAAAAAAATCCACAAAACAGACAAATTAGGCACACGGAATATATTTCATTTTTTCAGAGTTTTGTTTGTGACATTGACCACAGTGACAATTCAGTTACAATTTTAAGATAATAAATCTTGAATACAGTAACAATTTTTTTCCAGGTATTGACAGGTAAAATATTTTAATTACTTCCAGCTAACTTGTGGAATCATAAAAGAAGTTCCCCTGGATAAGTGTGTGCATGTGCTGCTAAGTAGCAGTAATTTGCATCAGTACTGCATCTGCCAGCTCTATTCTCAGCCACCCACTCACATTATTATTGCCAAGAGCAGCAATTGCCCAAACAGAGGAGTGTAAAGATGTTTAAACACATGTTATTAAATAGACTAAGTCTTCTGATTTTGAGATCGGTCACTCTTCTGATCACAGAATTTGACTTTCATCTTACAATAACGCAAAGTTCCAGCGTGACCATTATTATATTCACTCACCAAAACCAAAACTCAGAGTGTATTTTTTAACTCTTCATAGAGTATTTATTCCTTAAGAATAATCTGAAGTTGAGTATGAACTTCATGGAAACTCATTCATACGAGAGTGGTGTTAAAAATTAAGTTCTAGGGTAAAATGGCATTAAATATAGCGGTCATGACAACAACTTTTGTAGAGAAGGGCTTATAAGTGACTTATCTTAATCCAATTTAGACATTACTGACTCAAAAGAAAACAAAATCCCTGTGCAATTAGAATGAGAGATAATTCCTATCTGATCCGTGTACATCATTGTTACCAGTTCTAAGCAAAAGAGTGTGAGAATGATCTTGGGATGGGTAATAATTACAATTAGCATTTCAGAGAGGCTGTTCTAATTTGAGGTACTGGTAAAATAAGAGAAAATAAGTTTGACTGTGAGCATAGTAATGGTGTGAATTGCTACATTGCTAAGCAAAGTACAACTTGCTCTGGTTAAAATGGTTTTCTTGTCATAAAACAAGCCAACTAGTCTCATTTATGCAGTACTTTCTTACTGATTTAAATACAAATTACCAAAGTCTGGAGGCTTTTTGCAGTTATTTTGTACCATATGAGAAATCAGCTTATGTATATTAGCTGATGAATCTTCATTTTGGAGGAATATTCAAGAGAAATCTCTGTCATTTCTCTCTGTAAACTAGAATTTCCTTAAGGCTGAACCATAATAGTCCCTAGACAAACTACAGGCATGTGTGCTTTTCCCCTCCAGTCCAGTGCAGCTGGATGCTGAGCTGCATCAGAGCAGCAGAAACAGAATTTCTGCTGGAAAGTACTAAATACATTTATGCCCTCAATCCCTAGAAACTAAAGTGTTCAAAAAGAGCTGATCCCCTGGAACGAGGCTTTTCATTGCCAAAATGACAATAGGGAAGTGCTTGGCTCAACAGTGAACCACTCTGGCCATAGTCAGTAATTTTTGTCTTATGAAGGGGCAGTTTCCAGGTCTGGGAAGCTGACTCTGTCAAGGGAGATATATCTGCTTTTCAGAATTTCTTTATCTTTTTTTAAAGAAATATCTGGGTAAATTTTAGAGACTAAAGTATTTAGGTTGTTCCTTCCAGAGCCACAGGGAACACTTGTTGAGTGACTTGGGATTTCTGAGTATCTGCTGTGCTTACAGTGTGGGAAGGGGATAGATTAATTTGAAAAGGCAATGCAACTTACTTAAAATGTATATTATGAACAGCTCCAATTATGCACAAAATACCACAGAGCTAATGTATGTGTCACAGAAAGTTGTGTTAGAAATTATTGAAGAGATGCTGAAGGGTAACTGCATCAGTTTTGCACGATGTTATCTGGGGTATAAGGAAAACTTACAATTTTTCCAGAGTAGCTAATGTGAGTACTTAAATCTCTGTGCTGAAATTAATGCCACTGGCTCAACAGAAATTTAGTGTTCCATAACAGGAGAAAGATCATACAGTATTCTGACAGGAAAAACAAGCACTGTCATGAAACGTGCAAGTCCATCTGCTAGGCATAGCAGATGATGCTGCTACCTTTTAAATACTTCTTACTCTTGATTTGGCTTGCAAAAATGTAGCTAAAAGTTGAAGTCTTTATTAGCTGAAGAGCTACGCTGTCTTTTTATATCATAGAGAAGGTATTGTTCAACATACTGAGCATAGCCATGTCCCCTAAGAATTGTGCCCAGTGTGAGGGCACAGCCATTTTCTAATGTGTTTTTGGAACAGGTTGAGCTCTCACTGTCTTGCTCGTTTATATGCTGCCTCTAAAGGTTGTCATCCCTGTAGTAATATGGTATTATAAATATGCAAATACATTTTTCAGAACAGGTTGTGATGAGATTTAACATAGTCATGTTGATTTGCTTAGCTTTTGGTTCTTTTCCATTTCTTTTTCTTCTTCTTGCAAACAGCATGGGAGGTGATTGTAAAGTTAAACAATCAAACTGAAGCGACAGGAGAAGTCTCATTACAGGTGGAATGAATTGATTGCTTTCATACACAGATGCAGATTTTCTCCTTTTCAACCATGAAGTGAATGCTTTTCACTGTGCCATTAAAAAAAATAAGATGCATGCAGTGTCTGGAATAGCTTTTTGTTACATGAATTATAGCAGCAAGAGCATGGCTTCTCTTTAAAAGAATCAGAAAAATATGTAGCAGTGTTTCTTAAACACTTATACTTCTTCAGCTAGTTACCTGCCAGTTTCATAGAAGAGGACAGAGTCTTGGGGCTTGCACCATTTATCCATGCTCCCTAGTTTTAGATTATTTATCTGAGCGATATTTTTTTACATAATTTGATGTTTGTGTTTTTTGGAACTTCAGAACATCATGTCTGAGAAAGCAAAATAGCAATGATTTCATGCAGATGGGAGTGAAATCAAAATTTTTGTAGGAAAACCAAGAACATTTAGGGCCAGAGATAAAATACCACACTGGTGCCATTAGAACCGCTTTTAGGAGCTGCATGACTGAAGATTGCTGGAGCTTGGGGAGAGTACGTGGGAAGAGTCAAAACCATACTCCTCCTCTTCCATGTTTCCCTAAGAACCCTCTAGTGACTAGACAGAAAATACTGCTCTAAGGGGCACTGGGACCTCACCCTTAATAACTGTGTGAGAACAGATCAACAGCATTAGCCATAGTCCCCCCACGGTGTTTGCCTGCAACGGGACATCCTCGCTTTTTGTTACAGTTTTTTTCCAGAGGTGAACTATCCAGAGTAGATGAGACAGTATATGGTGAGGCTTGCCTGGAATGCCTCTATGTATCATTATACCACTAATTAATTGGTATGATTAGTACTGGTAAAAGAAGACAAATGAAGGCCATGATCCCAGGATAATAACTGAAATGGTGAATGAGGCATAGAATAAGCAAAAATGTGTTGAAAAAAGGGAGAGGACTGGCTTGAAAAAAGCCCAAATGGTAGGAATAAATCCTTCACCAAAGAAAAAATCCTCCTTGTACAGAATTTTATCTTTTGTCCTTTGTCTTTCCCATTGCATCTGTAACTTTATGGTGAGAACGTTCAAAGTAAAAGATGAGAGACATTTTCCAGTGAACACAAAATTATGTAGAAAAGAGGTATTTGAAGGCTTCAAAATTCTTAAACAAAAGTTGTGAAAGAAATGTTGAATATATGCAAGTGTTGTAGCTGAAAATTTTTAGGGTAAAATGTTTGTGCTTTTTTTTTTTTAAATGAACAATTTTATTTAAAGATTAACCTAGGTGACTATGTTTGAGAGAGCAGAATAATGTAAGAACAACAGAATGTTTTGATTTTGATTTCAGAACATGGTGTTACCCAGAGAAAGATCTTTGATTACTTTTCATTTTGTTAGAAAAATGAAAAATGGATTTTTAACCTGCTTATCTTTTCCTGAAAGCTCACTGTTCATCACCTTGCAAGACAGATAAGTTATTTAAACTGAAGAGGCTCACATTGTCTTTGCAGAAGTCACACACACTTCAAACATATTTTTGAACCACATTTTGCATACATAAAGCAGGATTTGGAAATTAATATATGTCCTGATAATAAGGTTATATATTAGACAGAAAACTAAAACATCAATTACTACAGTAGCACATGTGCTGTCAACCACACATGAAGGAAAACATAAGTCACAGTGCTTGCATTGAATCTTCTGAATACTGATGTATAGTTGCCATCCCAATTTAAAGCCTTTTTGCCTAAAGAAATCCTGTCAACACCAATTCCTGTTTAACACACTTTCTGTTTATTACCCATTTCTCTCATTGCTTAAACTTCAACTTACTTACATCTTTTGCCCTGGCTATTGGAAGGTTGGTGTTATTAAAGATGCATGCTGCTTTTCTATAAAACGTAAAAAATTGGAGAACACACTTGCACTGCAACTTTGAAAAATCGCATAAACTACTTGTTTGTGACTGTGTTTATCAGCTGAGTGAACTTTTAACTTCCTTCTTCTCCAAGTTTCAGTTGATGTTAAAACAAGTTGTTAAGGAATGTAGGTTCCATCACGGAAGAGTAAATTGCAGTTGAACTATCTGCCTTTCATTAATATGTGAGTTGGGTACTTTCCAAAGAAGGACTACTGCCACTGGACAACAGCTTGTCCTGTTAAACAGTATTTGTTGCACTGCCTTTTCTTTTTAAAAAATACCAGGTGTTAGGAACTTGTTTGCAACTAAAAAAGATGTGAAATCAGCATGCAGAAAATCTACTGATATTCAATTATTAGCATATTTGCTTTAGGGTGGTTTTTAACAGCTGCATTATGTGAGTACTGTAAAAAAGATTTTGAAAATATAAGTTAGTTGCAGTGCACACTGGTCTGTTCCCTGCAAATAGTAAGGGCCCCAAGTTCAGTCCTGCAACCTTTAAATAAATGCTTAAATGTCTTACAGGATTAAGTCCATATATATAATGGGAATAGTGCCCAATAGGTTTTTGGTTTGAAGCACAACGTGTGTTTTCATTAGATCATGTCTAACACAGGTGTAGTGTTCTACTAGCGGAGAATTAATTCTCTGATACGATTCTCCTGACTTCATTGTTTTTTCAAGAAGATTATAAATTAATGCTCAGATAGCCCACAAAGGAGGAAAAAAGCTGCAGGTTTTGTCTAGCAGAGGTTGTGATCCCAGTATTGCATTATATTCTTTCCCAATCCTATTGCTTTACTTGAACATGAGATCAAAAGTGTTATCTTTAGTGTCCAGAGTTTTAAAAGCCTTTGAGGGTCACTGCATGTTATAATGTTTAAGCTCATGCAGTATGGTTATGTATGCTTTTTTCCAAGTGAGAGTGTCAGCATTCTCAACAAGAATAAGAAATTACCAAAAAATTTAGAAAGTTAAAAAAAAAAAAAAAGTCACCAACCAAAAATCACCTAGTTGTCTGTTGCACCAGGTTTTACACTGGTGCCACTCCAGTCATGCTTGTAAGGTTGCTTGGTCTAGCTTATGGCAATGGTAGTTTAGCCCATTGTGTTGCCATGAGTTTTCAGCTCTTATAGTTGGAGCTACAATTTTGGCAATTCCTATAAAATGTCCATATTAGTTTAAAATGGAACCCATAGGTTTACTTCCAACCCACTGGGAATTTTGATTTGGACTTTATGCAAAATCTCTGAAATTTTAGTTTCTTGAGTAAGACGTTTCTCTTTCTGTTCCCTTGAACTCCTCCATCATCTTCAGCTGTAAAATCTCTAAGGGAAAGATAGAGCAATGTGCAGCACTGCATTTAGAAAAGTAGCATCTGAAAGCATCAGTAGCTAGTTTTAAATCACTAATTGGTGCTCACCTGTTTCATCTTTTTCTGTTAAATTTTTCCGTAACAGCTTACAGCCATTTCAGCCCACAAACAGGTTTTTGACCAAGAGCAGGATTAGACCCTCATCACACCTTCAAAATGTGAGCAGAAGTTAGAGCAGCATGCTGCTTCTGCTGCAACACATTTTTTCCCCTTCCTCAGTCTCTCCAGCTTCCTGATAGGAACTGCCATGAAAATGCAAGGAAAAGGAAACAAAGCACACCAACCCTTATTTTGAAACTGAAATCTTTCAAGGATCATTTGCAAAATTCTACTGCAGTCTGCATTCTCCCAGATTTTCCTTTAGGTGAGCATGTCAAAAGGTACCAAAGGCTTTCATACTCTAGGTTTTACCTGAAAAACCATTCCAAAGAAAATACTTTTTTCTTATACACTGAAAACATAAATCTGCTGGCAGGCACAGATTAAAAGAAGAGACCATCTTTATCACTGTTTCCTCCTGTGTTGCTCATATTCTAGCAACTTTTGGCTGCTCAAGAACCCCAGTTTATTTGCAAAATACCTCTGTGTATCACCTCTACTGAGTTGTAGAGTCCTTTTTGCCCTGATGTTGGAGGAAGTTTGAGGTAGATATAGATCACAAGCAATATTTCTTAGAATAGCTTCTATTCTATAAACTTTTACAAATTCTGTTAGGTATTGCTGTTTTTTAGGGTTTTGCTAATAGCAGGTAACTTCTCACAATACATGTACTTACTCAGTCTCACATCTGAATTGTACTGTCATGATAACCTGGTTAGAGCAACATTTGGGAGGATAATTCCAATTATATACTCAGAAAATAGAGGGAAATACTGGCAGGTCAATGATAGGTGTTCAGAAAGTCTGTCAGCAGGTCGCTTATTTCATCAGAGGCATATGTGACCCCTTAGCCTTCATCTGCATATAGCAGTTGTCTTGGAGATGGGCCGAGTTAGGAACCCATGTGGGCACCAGTGTGTGGTAGTTCAGCAGGACGAGTAGTCTCCAGGGCTTATCAGTCCTTGGGAAGCTTTTATGTGCCACCTTCTCAACACATACTTTTCATTTTTTTGTATTTTTTCTTTCGTTTTCTTGAAACTATTTTCCCTTTTAAACAGGTGCGTATAGAATCAGTTCATGAAAACTCACATAGATGAGACTTTCATGAAAAATGTTTTCATTTCTTCTCTTAGGTGTCTCATCATGTCCACACATTGTCTGGCCCCTCTTACGTTTCACCAGCTCTTCAGACCTTTGCAAATCAACTTGTTTCCAGAAGGGTGTTCCTTCTCTTTCCTTCCAGAAGACCTCTTGCTACCCAGAGTGCAACACCTACAAAAAAAGAGTCATCATCTCTGCTTTCCAGCCACATCCTTTTAACTAAATTTTTGTATTTTAGTATCACAGTAAACTGAGTATTTTCAGTCCAAAAGAAGATATATTCAGAAGACATATATCTTCCCTCTGGCACAAAAAGAATACGCTTATTCAGCAACCATCTTTTACTGCGGGAGTCGTAAACCTCTTCCTTTTTTGTCATATCCCTGCATATTTTGTTTTTTATCCCTCTTTCCTCTTTGTTCTCTATGGGAATGTGGTCTTTCCCAAGATGATTTCTGGCACCATATTCCTGGCAGACAGGAGCATCTTTTGTTTGATAGTTTTTGCAGGTTCCATTAATTACCTGCCTGTCTGACTTGCTGGCTGAGGTTGAATCAAACTTAAAAGTATGAAGCCATTGAGCCAAGACAGAGTTAAGTGGCCCTACTGGGATAAATTCGCATGGTCCTGCCTGCATACCTAATCCAGGAGATGCCTTCTGATAGATAGTCTCGTTATCTGTCAGAAAGCTTATCTATGTTAACAGGCATCTCTTAGTAACTTTGGGTTTAGGACCTGGCTAGAAAGAGTCTGTTATCCTTCAATTTATGCAGTTTCAAATGATCTTCAACAGAGTAGCCCCTGGCTTTTTTGGTTTGTGCTACAAAATTTTGGAGAAGTCCATTTGTTTCCATTTCTGTCAAATTTCTTTGTCTCTTAGCTGTACGGATTTTTCTTTCTGGAGGTAGTTTGTTCTATTTATGGCAAAGATATAAGATGCTTTCTCTGACTTCCCTCTTTGAATTTTGGAATTCATTTAAGTACATAGTCCATCCTGCTGTGGAGAAAACACTCTTTTATCCAGTTTCTCTTAGGTTAAGGACAGGCCTCCTTTGTTATGGCTGGATGGCTTAACCAGTCTGACCTTGCTTAGAGAAGTTAGTCTTGGGGGAAGCTTTTTGAAGTCTTTGTTATCTGTATGTATATGTGGAGAGAGAAGAAGATGTGTGTGTGTGGGTGAGATACACATGTAATTCATGGTTGAGCATAAGTCTCTGTATATTAGCCAATTCCTTCTGTTGTCTCCTGCACAGTGACTAGGGATGTCTATCTCTTATCAACAATTTGAAATTCCAGTGCTATTTATTCTTCAATTCCTGTATCCCCGAAAGATGCATAATCACTTCCAAAGTTTCAAGACTGATTTGTAACCCCATTTCCTAAAAGTTTTTTTGGATTGGTAGGAAATTTCTAATAGTTGACATAATTTTCATTTTATAAGGAATACAGCTGAAGTAACATTACTTTCAGATTAGAACCAAATTAGTTAAGGGTTACTTTCACTTTGATATAAAACTTACTGTCTTCTCAAGTCATACTTGAATAAGCCTCCAGATTATCCCATGTCCTAAATAGGGATGATGTGTCACCTTTTTTTTGTTTGTTCTGAGTTTCATGCAGCATGTAAAAAAAAGCCATCAATACCAAACAGTTCTTTATATCAGAAAAAGATATCAGTATGAATCTAAATCCTCAAACCCACCAAATTATTGTTTCCTGCCCTTATGTGAGGCAGTGCAACTCCTTGTCTCTGCAATAGTGACTTCTTGAGTCTCCCAAGATCTAGAAAAATATTTTTTCTGAGGTTGTGGCTTCTGGTTTATGCTGCCTGTCAGCTCTGACCTGCATTTCAAAATCTAGGTCAATGGAGCCATCTGTTAACTTCTCCAGTCAGGTTCCAGTTCTTCTCTGGGTCTTCTTCCTGGTCACTGTAGGAATATGTGAACAGGACTTTGTTGTCTCGTTAGAGAAGTCATTTATGTCCCTCAGTAAGCAACATGTTCCTGACCTGTTCACAGTGTCTCCTCCTGAAAAAGCACACAGGTTGTACAAGGAAGCTGTTGTTCCTCAGTATTGGAGTTTTCACTATTGCAAAGATCTGGATTACCATCAGAGTCAAGAATTAGCCATTAGGAATTGCTGGATTGAAGGAGCATCATGTTTATTTCCCAACCACCTCTCATCGAGTGCCTCCCTGAGGCAACTGTAACAAAAAAGACCTTGGTGAAAATTGCTATAGTGGAATTTGCTCAGTAAATATTCCGCAGAAGAGAAAAATCCTAAATTGAACAAATCAAGAAACCTCCCATGGCCTTTTTGTCTCTGAGAGACAAATTTTGGACTATAAATTTTGGGCTGTAAACACTGGAAACCGTCTGCTTCATCGATTCTGTAACTTATTTGTCTGTAATTTCTTGAAAAAACTATAAAAGCTATAAATACCCAACGATTTGTGCAAACTTGTATGCTAATTAAAAAAACTGATCTGAAGTCTCTGACCTTTTTTATATTCTAGTTTTAATGAATTCATTTGGTATTAAATAACAAAGACTTATGTTTCTGCATACACGTAGAATATCGGAGCACAAGCTTTTATTTTAAATTGGAAAATTTAAATAGGCAGAAAAAAATTGAGATTACCATGTCTCCCTACCCTAGACCTGTATTAATTACTGATGAGAAGCTAAATTTCATGGGTTGGTTGCATGCCAAGATAGGTTAAAACAACCAGGAAAGTGGGACACTCATTTAAGTACTTAAAATGTTTGTCATTTAAATAAAATTTAAAAATTATTGAATTTTTCTTCTTTGACTCCTAAGGAAGTCTGTAAAATCTCCTCTAACATTCTCAGAGTCCCAGAAGTGCTGAAGGCAGTGGCAGTTCTGCTACTGACCAGTGCAAGGAATAAATCACTCTTAGTATTTAGCTAAGTGAGCAAATGAAACTCAAGTGCAATTTCCAGATATTTCTCTATTAATTTTTAGACTAGAGCTCCAGTCTGAAGAGTGAGATGTTAGAATGCTTGCAGAAATTCAACAAGATATATCACTTTAAATATTTGGTTTAAACCATGACACCTGCTAACGCAATTCATGGAGTGATATGATGCTTCCACATAATTAGTGATGGCATTTTCAAAACAGAATAGCCAAAAGGGCAATTTAACTCAGTGTTAAAAGCTTTGTACTCTGAAGCTGATCATGGAGAAAATTGCATTGTCCTCACAGAAGAATTACATCAGACCCTAAGCAGATGCTGTTTTATTACTGATGTAAAATACTAAAAGTCCTCATCTGCTCCCTTGAATGTAATGTTAAAACAGACTTACATGTTTTGTAGCTCTGACAGGATATTTGTAAGACTTATACTGCTGGGTTTAAAAAGATGGGACACATCTTTCTCTTTCCACTAAAGTAGACTGCTTCCAAGGCGCAAAATGTTGAGATAGTGCTTCAGGTTTACTCTTTCTGAGTTGAAAGTGATGGAGGACCATGGAACTTTAAAGGAGGCAAGGCAAAGAAATGGCAAGAGAGGAATGGGGAAAGGGTAAAGATGGCCCTTAGTGAAAAAAACCCATACTATTTGAAATAGTGAAAGTCTACATGCTTTCTGTTTTGCCAACTTGTAAGTGTTTAGTAATTTTTTGACTTGAAAACAGTTTAAATTTTTTGTTTGACTACAGTAAGGTTTTCTAAATATCCCAGCAAAGTAAGCAAAGCTGTGTACACATGTATTATTCATTAGAAACAAGTTGCCAAGTAACTCAGCTGCAAACTCGTCTCTGTCTGTAATGGGGCCGATTTGACGCCCAAAAACCTGAGCTTCATATCCAGATCTGTGCCAAACTCTTGATTTCAGCTCACTCATATTAGTTGGCCAGAGAACCATGTGGTGCTTTGTTGACAAAGTTCCATTGCTGCCACTGTCCATGGGGGACTCCAGTGCCTCACCTCTTCTCAGGTTTGGTTGTGACCATGCACCGAACTGGGAAATCCCCTTCTCCTGCACACGGCATTTGCAATCCTGAATGGCATAGGCAGGGTGAGTCCTGACAGTGATGTCACTGTCCGTGGAACAGGCAATGAGTTTGTTTTGGTTTGGTTTTTTTTTTAAATAAACACAGGAAGAAAAAAAGCAGCACATTCCTGTGTGAGAGAGGGCAAGATAAAAAAAGAGAGACAATGAAGTTATAAGTAAATTACTCAATTGCTTACAGCAATTTGGGGAACTGTATATCTTTTCAAACTGATGTTTTTTCCCCTGTATAATTTTTCAGAACAGAGATTTATATTCCAAAGTATTTTATTTATGTACATGCAGCTTCATAAAGACCAGGTTTGATCTTGCGCAGTTTTGTTTTATGATTATTGTTCTTCCTGTTTTATATATAGATAAATGCACAAAGAACCACTTTGAATTATTTGTAGCAATTACATTAAATCCCAGTTTTCCATGCATAATGTTATCTGTACTCTTGAGGATCATGATAAATACTTTTAATATACTTTAATGGTCTACTGTTACAAGGAATTTTGCATTGCCACAATAGAGGCAGCATTACAGTAAATTAAATTACTGTGCACACAATTAAATAGAATAATGAAAAAAAGTCAGACTTGGAGCAAGAGCTCTTTGGAGTCCACTGAAATTCAATTCCACAAGAAACATAATAGAAGAAGATGTTGAGTGGAATTTAGATAGCTAAGTTAGATATTATTTTGTTTGCAATATCTCCATCAGGGATTAATGTTCAGAGACATTGATTACTGTCTGGATCGTTTTTCAGATTGTTTACTGTTGTAGTGTAGCATTCCTTTTTCATTTATCTACCCAACATCAATATAACTTTAGAAATATAACTTCATCACAGTACAGTTGTTATGCAATCCACAATAATTTGTACCTTCTCAGTAACAGCTTTAAGGAAATCTGTACAGATTTGAGTTTATAGCCATGTATTACAAAAAAAACCCACCACCCCCTCTTCCTTTTATCTTCTCTGAAAAAAACAGTTTTTCTCTGACGGAGAAATATTCTCTGACAAGCTCCTCTCCAAGAAGACTTGAACATGAGATACGTTTCTGTTTTATCAAACATAGCCAAAGTAAGGCACGTGTACAGCTCTGGACAGTTATGATTTTGAATATGCAGTGAAAGATACAGGTATGATATTAGCATTGCAAGTGATATTATTGAATTGTTCCTTATTTTTGTATTTCTGTTATGTTGATTGGAGGTGAAAATGCATTAAATCCAAGATGGAGCTGGCATTTGGAATCTGTGGGAATATATATTTTTTGTTTAGTTCCCACCAATGCATGGCTCTGGCTTTATTTTCTAAATTCTTACTTTCCACACAATAAAGGATAACAGCTCTCGCCCATCTAATTTAGGGGTGTCTACAGAGAATTACTTTGTTGATAATTATAAATCTTTTTACAAGCACTGCACGTTATTGCACTAAATTCAAAGTTTTCTGAGTTCAGATGAGTGAACTGTTATCCCTACAGAATACATCCCATACCTAAGGACATCTGTGGATGTGCTCAAGGCTTTCAGGCTCTTTTACGTTTCTTTTCACTTGTATGATATTTTACCTATTTATGAACTCAGATATTTCATTGGTTTGAATCAGATCAAATCCATTTATAATCCAAAATAAAATGAATTTTTGTTTTTGCAGAATTTGTGAAGGAGGTCGGAGGGGCAGTGGTTAGTGATTAAAATGCACACAAAGCCTTACCCTAATCCCTGCCTTCTGTCAGTTTTGCCTTTCACACTCCATGAGAAGTTTCATTGAAACCAAGTCTTTAGATGTAACCCTGGCACTTACTGGATCCTGATCTCATAAACTGTGTTTAGAAGACATAGGAACACGGTTGGAGTTTTTTAGCTTATGAATGTACAAATGTTTTGCTGAATTTAGGCCTTACAGGCAAATCTTCTCTTCGGGTGCTTACAAGCTCTGCTAAGTCAATAGATCCGTGTTGTGTATTTGTTCTTCGGGGCACCAACAGATGAATGATTTAAGGGGTATCTCTAAACTCTAAAGAATTCACTTAAGAGTCATTTTTATGAAGTGAGATGAAAAAAATTAATAAAAACCTCTCCATTCTTCTGGTCGGCTACAGGTCGTGCTTCATCTCCTCTTATATTAAAAAAGTCTGTTACGAAATGCTTTTTATTGGGCAGGAGAGAGAAAGAAAAAGGATGTTTCCTTTGTATTATGTTGTTAATCCTTCTCCAGAGGTCCACTTATAGAATAGGGAGATACAGGGAATGACTAGCAAGCCTTACTTCCTTAATTAAAAATATAATTAAGCATCCATATAACTCTCTCAAGTGTAGTGTAGCACTGGTTATATTGAGTCTCCAGCTTGAGACTTGATCCACAGGTACATACATAAGTCCAAAAATTATGTTTCATATTTCTTTAAATTGGTGTAGAAAATGTGTACTGGTGAATAGTTTGACAATAAATTATTAATTCTGTTTTACCACTTCAAGGACAGACCCTTAGTGTCAACTGTTGCAAACAGAATTAATATTTTAGTTTGTTCTATTGAAGATTTAGCTACAATTGCTAAAACATGCTCTACAGAAATTAATCTCTTGCAATCATCACCCAATTAAATATAGGAAGCTTTTTTTTAAACTGGTTGTAAGTAGGAGGCCCAATCATGGTGCCAAAAAGTGTGTGGTAAAAAATAATGTAACACTAAAATTCTGAATCAAAATCTTTTTCTTATCCTCTTCATGTTCCAGACCCCAGATAATTTGTGATAAGGACCTAATTGCAGCCTTCCAATACCTGAAGGGATGGAGATGGAGAAAGAGGGAGAGGGACTATTTACAAGAGCTTGTAGTGACAGGACAAGGAGGAATAGCTTCAAACTGAAAGACAGTCACTTTAGATTAAGTGTTAGGAAAAAATTCTTTACTGTGAGGGTGATGAGGCACTGGAACAGGTTGCCCAGAGAAGTTGTGGATGCCCCATCCCTGCAAGTGTTCAAGGCCAGGTTGGATGGAGCTTTGAGCAACCGGGTCTAGGTGAAAGGTGTCCCTGCCCATGGCAGGAGGTTTGGAACTAGGTGATTTTAAGGTCCCTTCCTGCCCACATCATTCTGTGATTCTATGATATGACCCTCCATCTTTTACAGTTACTGTACTGAAAATAGCTACCTTTATTTTTGTCTGTTTTCTGCCACCTTCTCTCTCATCTTTCTTATTACGTAAGCAGAGCAATGTACTGAATCTGCAGATTTGCTTTCTCCTCCCATGATGCAGGCAGCTATCACTGCTTCTTATTTTGAAGTTTGTAAGTGAAATATTGCTATTATATGTTCTCCATAAAAAAAAAATGTAGTGAATTAACTTAATAAAATATAGGGGTTTTTTAGGGAGGTTCTCATACAGTAACTGGTAATCTTTTTTTTCTTTAGGGTTTACCATTTATTACTTTTCTTCTTAGTCTACCAAATATACAATATGTGTAATTATACATACTAAGATACAATAATTTTAATGCAAAATCATGATTAAATTAAAACATTGCATTCATTTCATTGATGTATATTAGTGTTAAGAATTTCTAGAATAATTTATAAATAAGGTTCCAAAAGTACTTCAAGTGTAATGAAAAAGATGTTATTCAACATCAGGATTGTATGGAATGTTGTCCTAATAAATATACAGGAATATACTTATACAGGAATACAATATAAATGTATCCTGGCAATCTATTAATGAAGGGCATAGTTCATAATTAAAAACAGATGAAAGTCTTTTGCAGGTGTAAGATAAGAATGCAGGAATAAACCCTTCTATATAAACTTAAGTTTAATTTTTCATATGGGCTTCAGTGAGAAAGGGCTTATGATAGATCATAGACCATGATATTTGTTGTATGGACTTTTGTTTCCAAACCGGTCTTCTCCACGTCTCAGCTATAAATTTTGCTCATATTTTATGGCAATAAGGGCAAATTTTCCTGTTTTTTGATAGTATTGGTAGAATATAGTACAGCACTCAAATCCAGAGTTACCATACTACACTGAATTATTATTTCATCTCTGGAAATAGTATTCAGTGTTTTATAAAATTGAAAGAGGAGAAATAGGAGCAAACAATATTCCTGGATAAGTGAAAAAGTAAGATGATTGAGAAGAGAATTTGTTTTCCTCACACGGAAGTTATCACTGCATCCCATGAAATACAATATCAAATGACCCTTCACAGTACATTAGCTAGCATAGAAGCTTATGTTATGAGTCTCCATTCATCATGTCTAATTAAATTTTGCTAAGCTATTTGTGCTAAGATTTCTTGTTGCATTGTATCAAGAAATGTCATTAGGGAAAAAAACCCAAAGACCCCAACTCTTTTGTGTGTTTGGAATATATTTTAAGTACGAAGTAAAAGTATGGGAGGACTATTGCAGGCAAATATTAGAAGATATTCCTGATACCAGAAAGAAAATCTAAGAATAGATAAGAATTGCAACAAAGTTCTGACAGGTGATACCAGTCTAATGGGTTTCCATATCTTGAGTTTGATTTATTTCTTTCATTTTCTGTAAGTTAAAGAAAAGGGTTTATAGACTTCAAGGAAGCGTCATTGCATTAAGACTTAAATATTATGAGGCATGAAAAATTGGGACTTATTCCATACACCATGACATATTTGTGATAGTTTGTTCCTTTATTTCTGTGAATGATTTGTGATGTATGCTCTCATTTTAATTTTAAATGTAGAAAAGTCATTTATTATATGTTGGATTTGCCACAGTTGAGTGTCATTAAGAAGATGCATGTGCTTCTGGACTGATATGAGTGTATCTGAGTGATTGGAAATGTTAGAAATTACTCTGTCAGCTTCTGGTGTCTCAGGGGATAAAAACAAAAATGCTGAGACTACACATGAAGTGATAATTTTGTATTGTTTATTTTTTAATACTTTCTTATGATGCCTTTGGTGTCTGGATTGCTGTAGTCGGTTCTTTGAGCTTCTTGTAGTGTTTGTTTTTTTGGGGTTTGTGGGGTTTTTTTAAATGTAGAATTTTGTGTCCTATTTATTCTAAATTCAGGGAGGTTCTGTTATTTAGTCTGGACGATTTCTAACCCTTCAGATGGCAGTTCTTTTTGTACCCTCACAGTCCCTGGTGTGGGCCTGACGTGGAGGTGCTAAATTCTGTGAATGACATGCATGTCTCTGAAGTTTGAGGAAGCTCAGACATAAAAGCGGGGCATCTTCAGCTTTTCCCATGCACTGTTACTAACATCACCATAGGTGAGTGAACTCACTCCTGCATTGTGCCATCCTGCAGGAGAGGCCATTAGTCTCTAGTGTCCAGCCCGGGAGCGATCAGTCTTCTCATTTAGCTCGTTTAAGCCTGAAATTGGGTGGTGTGAATACTACTTCAATGTGTGGAACACCATATTTTTGTAAAAATGAGCTAAAGCTACTTCTTTAGTCTAACAGTGGTTATATATCACTATGGTGTATAGTGAAATAGTTGGATGAAAAATTGGACATGAGCTAGCAATGTGAGAATTAGACATGAGCTAGCCCAGAAAACCATCAACATTCTGGGCTGCATCAAAAGCAGTGTGGCCAGCAGGTCTACCCCTCCACTCTGCTCTCATGAAACCCCACTGGGGGTACTGTGTCCAGCTCGGACTCCCAGCATGAGAAGGGCATGAACATGTTAGATTGGGTCCAGAGGAGGTCAGAGGGCTGGAGCCCTCTGCTATGGAGATAAGGCTGAGAGAGTTAGGGTTGTTCAGCCTGGAGAAGAGAAGGCTCTGAGGAGATCTTATTTTGGCTTTTCTATATATGAAGGGGTCTTAAAAGAAAGATAGAGAAATACTTTTTACCTGAGCCTGTAGTGCCTGGACAAGGGACAATGTCTTTAAACTGAAAAAGGGGAGGTTTAGACTAGGTATAAGGAAGACATTTCTTACTATGAGGGTGGTGAAGAAGTCGTGGATGTCCCATCCCTAGAGGTGTTCAAGTCCAGGCTGGATGGGGCTTTGAAAAACCTGGTATAGTGGAAGGTGTCCCTGCCCAGTAACAGGGGTGTTGGAATTAGAAGATCCTTGAAGGTCTCTTCTAACCCAAAACATTCTATTATTCTGTTATATATATATTCTATATAAAAATGCAGATTTAATTTGAAAAGGCATGAAAGTACCTGGGCATCCAACAGTCAGCTTGAATGTTTATGTCTTTCCTAAAGGATAGTGACAACATAAAGCTTGAATTTGAATTCGAGCCCATATTTAAATAAAGTCCAGATATGGTCGGGTAGCTTCTTCAGTGACTTTAGAAGGGGTTGAGTAGAAAAAAATACCAAATTTCACTTATTTACATTCTGCTTTTACTGCTCAAATAGATACTGATATAGGAAATCTCTATTGTCTCCAATTTTTTTGTCTGAAAAGAAGTCAGCAGTATTGTTTTCAGTTCTGCACACAATTCTCACATAATTGCATTATTATTTTGTTATTATTTCCAGAATACTTTCCCAGTCTTTGTCCCATAACATAGTTTTTAATGTATTCATATGCCTACCAGAATCTCATTACGAGATTTGAGTGGGATTAATTTTTTGACAGGCTATAGTGTCATCTTTGTACAAAAGTTCTTTATTGAGCCTGAGAAAGACATTAGTTTTGTTCAAAAAAAGGAAATTTTTTTCCTACCTTAAACAGACATTAAGATCAGTGCTACAAAGATGAGTAAAAATTATAGTTCCTAAGTACTGATTACTGTTTATAGTTTTCTAAATTTTCATTTTAAAAAAGTAGGCTAATTGGCTCTTATCAATTATGTTCATGTGCAAAATAGCGTAATAAATGTCACATTGCAGTTATTACATAATTATATATAATTATTATATTTTTAAAAAATTTTAAATGTCTTATGCAATGAAATACGTCCTGGCCTTTATTTTTCTGTTCTTGTTCCAGAATTATATGAATATGAATATAATTTTGAAAGTGGTTGGAGCATTCTTTCTAGACATTTCATAAACATGTTTCTGGCAGATTATTGGTTTAGGTGATCAGTCCTTAAATACTGCATTCCAATTTAGTTTTGATACAGATAGGAAAGACTTGTCAAGTAGTTTTTTTAAAAATTACACCACCAAGTATTTTGTGAAACATAATACAAAGAGAACATTGAAATGTAAAGTGATATTTTCCTAGAGAATATGAAGATTGAAGTAACATATAAAATATTTTGCAGAACAGCATATAATTGTCTTTTGAATTTTTATGTGAACTCTGAAACCAAAGACATTGCTAAAAGTAGAAAATAATCATATTTTTAATGACATCATTTTTCCAAGAGAAACTTTTGGGGAAAAAAAAGAAAGTATCACAACCAACATGTTTAGCTGCAGTAAAAGGAAGTACATTAATTAATATAGATTCAGTATGATCTCTGCCATGGTACCACAGAGAACACAGATTTTTAGAAAAATTAAATGAAGCTAGTAATGTATGTGGATTTCATCCAAGAAAAAGAATGCTGTCTATTAGAAACTGAATAATGTATAGTTTGGGAAAAAATAAACAACCCTCTACCTGCCAAAGTCATGCAAGCCTTGGCAATGTTGTTTATGTCAGGTTCCTGCTATACTTTCACTTCTGCAGTCCATCTTCTGCACTGCCACTAACCAAACTAAATTTTGACCATCTCATCGAAATTCATGCTGTGCATAAATAAAGCTCCTGTTTCAGATGCCTAAATATAGGTGGCTACATGGAAAAAAGGTGCATAAACTCCTTTTGGAGTAGGTAGAGATTTAATGAGCACTGTCACTGGGTTTCAATGATCTCTTCATCTGACAAAATACAGGTACCTGTCTTAAGGCAAGCTGAATTGCTGTCTGGTCAGTGTTGAGTATTGATTTGCTTAAGCATGAGAGTCTATTGCCATTTAAAGGGCCTGAGGGTATCTCATGTGCCCTGTACGGTGTTTGACCTTAGCCTCCCACACATTTCCGTCCCACTTTTTATGTTTGTTAAACTTTGGATATCCACTGGTATGTCCTGGCACACTCCATGTTACATGCCTCATACTGCCTGCATGATTACCTGTAGTATGGCTTGTGGCATATGCGTAGGACTATGGACCAAGTATTTTATCAAAATTGAGGGAGTTGATGTTACTCCTGTGTCTACCATTAATTTATTAAATTCTTTTTAATTTCTTCATTTTTTTTCCCCAGTTACTCTCTCCTGGACACAGCTTTGTTCCATATAATGTTCTGACTCAGGAATTTCTAAATCCTTCTTGTACCTCTGATGTCTACTATGAATGGCAGTTTCATCATGTCTGGATGTTTAAACAGAGTTGCTTTAATATATGGTTCAGCTGTTTCTCAGTGTTTTCGGTCCCCAGTTTTGCTGCTAGACTGAACTTCTCAGTCTTTCACACTGAGGGTTTTTTAGCAACTATTCAGCAGTATTCTTTTCAGGCCACCAGCATTGCTACTGTGTACACAGCAGTTGTCTTTCTTGCTGTGCCCTTTCTTGTTGTGCTTGAAAGCCCTTTTCTCTTCTCTAATCACCGGGCTTTGGCAGCCTGGGGCTTAGAAGAGAAGGCATGGTGCCAAGCTCTCACAAGCTGTCAGTCTTGATTTCCAGAGCAAACCCCATGAAGAGGGTGCTGTGGATATCACAGCTAGTGTTAGGAGGCACAGCTCAGTGTTTTCTCACATACACACGGTATTCACATTACCAAAACCCAGCATTGGTACCTGTGATGTCAGTTGAAGCAGACACAGCAGTCACTAGGGATTGTGCCACCTGTCCTCTCCCTGGCCTGAGGGGGTCTTCTTCCAAAGCACGTGCAAGAAGACATGGCTCTGCGTAGTTCACAGAGTTTGTACTTTCATTGAGGAAGTAGATGCATATAAAATTGCCTTTTAAAGTGTAATATTCCTCATGAGAATCTAGATTTTCCTCCAACAATTTGGTGCTTAAGAAAAGAGGTCCAAAGCAGCACTAGCTTCTTTGGTGAGGAGGGGGAAGTCAGTCCGACAGTTGCCTGCAGCCTCCTGATAGTGCCATAAAAGTCCCATTGGGAAACTCTGGAAATCCTAGAAAGGTGAAGTGGCAGAAGATGGCTTAAGTGGTCAAATTCAGTAGGTATGAGGCGCTGTTCCAAATACAAAAATATACATATTTTATTTTATATACAATGTAATATGTATATTTATGTATAAATATACCTATACAAATAAACATCAAAGCCCTGTCAGAAGTGTCTTCTGACATGAGCCTGTCCCATGGATGAGCTCTTACATATTACGAGTTTCAGTTTCTCAACAGACACAAAGCATTTACTGTTTCCTGGCCGCACACTCGTTCTAGAAACTTCTAACTTATTACAGAATGTTTAATGAATTGCTTTTTACCTACATGGAATAACTGTAAAAAGCTAACAAAGAATATCCTAGGGGACCGTAGTCAGGAAAATCTTCATGACATTTGCTTGGGAGGATGGCTGATAAACTATTCTGGTGAATTAAACATTTTTCTGCTTGCTTTAGTTTTGGACAATTCTTCTCCTCAAGCATGCATCAGATGTTATACTGTCTTTCCAGTCTGAGTAGTATAGATAAAAACTTTTTTTTTTTCAGTAAGTTGAAGTATTCATCTGAATAATCATCCTTACTGCTTTTTGCTATTCCCTTTAAACAGGAGGTGGTGAAAGAGATTTTTAATGCCTGTTGGTATATACTGAGATGTATTTCTCTCTGAGGAAAACTTTCATGCCATGATTTTCCAGTATTTATACTGGAAGTGGTCTGACGTGCCATGTCTTCGCAACTATGGTGTAAGGTCATAGGAAAGATTCAGGCCTGTTCTCCTGACCCTTCTTTTCTGGTGGTTTGAAATGTGTTGTAATAAAGGGATAACTTTATTACAAGAGAGGGAAATCTCCTCTCAAACAACAGGCGTGCTTAGGTCAGAAGATCCTGGGTTTTTTTGCACCTAGTCATTGGTTTTCTCCTAATGCAAATCTGCCATGTGTACATTAACTCTGTCATCCCCTTCCATCCCACAAATCATCCAACAGGCTCATTGCCCATTGCAATGCTGTGCCTATTCTGTTATTTCCCTTGCATTTTCTGTAATGTTTTATGTTATGTTTTTAAGTCAAATTTGGATTCATTAAGAAAAAAAAGTATGGTGTATGAAAAATATGGATTCATAAGCTTAGAAATGAGTACAATAAAAATCCTTGCATGATTTTAAAAGAGGGCTTTGCCTTTTTTAAATAAGTGATTAGAACTTAACAGTGAAGAGTTAATGACCATGGACTATGTTCACTAAATTTCCAGAAAGCTGATGGCATTCCATCAGAGTCAAGGGGAGCTCAGAGTTTTGACATCTCTATGAGAACACATGGATTTAGAGAAGCAGGTACAAGGCAGGGTGCTGGGGAAAGATAGGCTAGATATTTATTTAAAAAGTGTTGTGGTTTAACCCCAGCCAACAACTGAGCACCACCCAGCTACTCACTCACTCCCCAACTGGTGGGATGGGGGAGAGAATTGGAAGGGTAAAAATGAGAAAACTTGTGGATTTGAGATAAAGACAGTTTAATAAGTAAAGCAAAAGCTGCACATTCAATCAAAGCAAACTAAGGAATTAATTCACCACTTTACCATGGGCAGGCATGTTTTCAGCCATCCCTAGCAAAGCAGGGCTTCATCATGCATAATGATCACCTGTGAAGAAGCTGGAGAGGGACTTCTTAGAAGGCCATGTAGTGATAGGAGAAGGAAAATGGTTTTAAACTGAAAGAGCGTAACTTTAGATTGTATATTAGGAAGAAATTCTTTGGCAGTGGTAAGACAATGGAACAGGTTGCCCAGAGAAATCATGGACTCCGCATCCCTGGAAGTGTTCAAGGTCAGGTTAGATAGGGCTTTGAGCAACCTGATCTAGTGAAAGGTGTCCCTGCCCATGACAGGGAGGTTGGAATGAGATGATCTTTAAGGTCCCTTCCAACCCAAACCATTCTGTGAAGACAAACACCATCATTTCAAGCATGTCCCTCCCCATTTCTTCCTCTACTGCCAACTTAATATGGTGAGCATGATGCCATATGGTATGGAATGCCGCTTATGTCAGCTGAGATCAGCTGTCGCAGCTGTTTCCCCTCCCAGCTCCTTGTGCACCACCAGCCTCCTTGCTGGTGGGGTAGGGTGAGGAGCAGAAAAGGCCTTGGTGCTGTGCAAGCTCTGCTCAGCAATAGCAAAAACGTGTTGGTATTACCAACACTGTTTCCAGCACAATCCAAAACTTACATGGATAGGCACAGGATGAGCTAATAGGTCTTCTGTATTAATCCCTTTCCTAGGACTTGTTTAGTGTTTGAACAATCAAGTTTTGCTAGAAAATTTTAGCATTGCATCCAGAAATACTCTTGATAGTCCACTTTTGCTAATTCCTTGTGTCTAAAATGCTCATTCTCTCAGGAAAGTGAAGTAATATTGGGGTCAATAAACACTAGGGAAACAGCCAACCCAGGAACATAGTATTTGTGTTGAAAATTGCAGCGTGTGGAATTTCATTCATTCCTGCTTTTACAGCTTGGTATGTTGTTTCATATTTCCTTGTGCTTCTAGTGACCGGATAACTTCCAGGCAATTTAAGAAATCATTTAAGAAAGGTTAGCCATTTAAGTGGAGATTTTTTATTTTAGGTTTTTAAATTACTGTTGACCTTCTCTGCAGTTAATGTATTGGACTTTCCTGAGTGCTTAGATGGTAATTGGGTTTTGGATTTAAAGAAAAAGAGGTATTTAATTTCAAAACCTATCAAATATGGATCCATTCACTTCTTAAAAGGTAGAAAAACTTCTCAACAAAAATTTAATGGCATTTATCCTCTGGAAAATAGCATTATGAAATGAGGTCTCGGGTGACAGAGCTCGGAGTCTGTAAGCCCACCCAGCAATGCTGTGACATGGAGACTTTTCCTGTTGTGTTTGTACACAGTCCAGTTTTGATACTGTGGCATTGCATTCAACATAGACTAGATCCAGACCTACACCAGGCAAGTCTACACTGCACCAGATTGTCCCATGAAATGTGGAGTTCCTTTGTCCAAGGAATTTTTTTCCACAGTACACATTCTCTGGGATCTAAAAGAAAGACAGGAGTTGGACTGGGCCTGCTTCCTTTCACATTCATTTCATAGGGAGGATTTTGAGATACCCAGCACTGTGGGACACAGCGGCTGTGCAAGGTCCATGGGTCTTCACCTCAGTGGCACTTCATAACTGCAAAGCAATTTGGTTGTGTTCAGATGAGAAGAAGAGTGGAGGATGAGGTGGTCTATGGACTGCTTTTTAAGTCCACGGGTGATCACTGCTGTGGATAGTACTGTGGTTGTACTGATGCATGTTTTCCTAACCACCCCTTCCATCCAGTTTTTCTCCCCAAAGGACTCTAATGCAGGAGTAAGGCTAACACACAGGGTTGTTTGAGCAGGCAGTTTTCCATCCCCTGCAGCTACACACTGTTCCTTTTGCCTGCTCAGAGCAGGCAGTGCCTTCATTGCCAGACCTCTAGCTGGAGCTGGAGGGCTCTGTGGGCTGTGCTCGTGTCTGTGCCCAGCCCTGAGCAATACTCCAGTCCCTATGGGCTCAAAAGGTAAGAGTTCAAGAAGAAGTAATAATTGAATGCATGACTGATTGTTACATGATCAGTAACTGGCGTATTTAGGATTGCTCTATTTTATGAATTTTTAGTGCAGAGGTTTGTCTGTATTCAGTAGTTCTATGAACTGGTTTAACCTTTCAAGTAAGCTGTAAGGGATAAGCTATTCTCTTAATAAATTCTGGAAAATCAGGGTGCTTTAGCCAGGCCATATCCAGTACTACCCAGGTTCTACACTGGTATGGGGAAACTCACATATTTTCATTACCGAATGCAAATATTTTGTAGGAAAGGCTTTTTAAAATAAGTAAGCATGCATCATCTTAATGCGCATAGTGTAAAGAATAATTATGGTCTTTTGGAAAGCACTCAGTATTGTAGCCCCTCTTTGATGCATCACTGTATAGAAAATAACTGCCATGAAAAATGCTACTGTTTATTCATTATCACTGTGTGTTTCTGGCGCTTTCCTTGTCTCCTGCTGGCCACTCTTCTTGCTGGTTTTCACCCCGCAGACAGTCCTCAGACCATCCCCAAGCAAATCTAAAATCTCTCCTCAGAACAGATCTAGATCCCTACTGGAGGAACTCTCACCCAGAGCAGTGCTCCAATTCAT
This sequence comes from Cephalopterus ornatus, assembly GCA_013396775.1. Lineage (NCBI taxonomy): Eukaryota > Metazoa > Chordata > Aves > Passeriformes > Cotingidae > Cephalopterus > Cephalopterus ornatus. The sequence goes on along the minus strand of VZRE01002412.1, from coordinate 72,226 downwards.
TTTGCCTTGTTTAAAGATGAAATGTGTAAGCATTATGCGCTACACAGTATTTTTGTAGGCAGTGTCGGCTTTTAAGGCATACCTATGTTTTATTTCTCCACATACAAGCAGAAAATTTTCCCATTACCTTTCAACAAAAGACAGAATGTGCACCAGCAGTTTTCTTTCCCCTAAGGATGGCAGCCTGTCATCTCTATTAATCTTCCACACATTATCGTCACCTGCATGCTTTGTTTCAGTCTGATGAATTTTTACACCAAATATAGAAAACTAGCCATAGTTGAGAGAAGGTAATCCCCGTGACAGAAGGTTGTGGACAGAAAGATGGAAGTGGTCAGGGTTAAAATTGTGCCATATGGTGAGTCCTATGGCCTTTTTTGTTTTATTTCTCTGTTTTGATTACTGAGGGATTTCTGAATCTCAGTGGCAAAGTTCCAGGAAATGTTTCCTCATTTCTTTCTTTTTCTTGGAGGTGTTTTTATATACTTTATAAAGTCATCCTGTGAACTTTCAGGTGATGTTTGTCCATTTAAAGTTGTAAACAACCATTAGAGACCACATTACTGAGGCCATTCTTAGCACAGCAGTCAAGGTATTTAATCCAAATGGGAGCTCTGAGCATCATCAGGATAGAAAATGATGAATAGTGCATGTTCCCATCCACATTGATATTTTTCTTTCACAGTTTGGGAGTTTTTTACATTACTTTGAATTGAAAAAGGTCTTGATTGTTTTTGTTATATTGTTAGAGTTGGCTAGAGGTTTACAGTGATGTGTAACAATGTACCTTATTATACATTACACCACTATGTGCCACAGCGTTGAGATCCTATTATTTGTTAAAGACATTTTCTGAGATGCTGACTTAATACCATTTAAACAATGTTTATGTGATTTATGAAGTAAATTGTCCTTGCGTTTATATTAGTACTGCCTCTAGCTGAAAGAAGTGTTAATTTTCAAAATTAAGAGGAAGTAGTAAAACATCTTTTTCCACTAAGTTGTTTACTATTAAATTTAACTATTAGCCACATCAAGTATTCTAGTTAAAAATGTTTTCCTGCTTTTTTCCCTGGCCCTGGTCTCCTACCTGTCATTATTAAAAATATGGTTTGGTTAGGATGATTTTTGCTGAGGTTTCAGTTATAGTGCCCTACTGACTTTTTTCATTGCTGAAATTGAGCTCAATACTTATATTCCAAAATAGTGCACAGATATTTCTTAAAAGTGTCATTCTCTATAAAAATATAATATTTTCTTGGGTATTTTGCAATCTACTGGTTTAATAGCAAGTTACAGAATTATTGCTCCTCTGTTCCAAGTTGCAAGAAACTTTTGTTAAAAACAGAGAATTATAAATGATCAGTTATACTTCCTTGCGGTACTGCAAACTTGAAAACTTCGGATGCAAATTATTTGTTTCAAAGATGTAAAGTTTTTTGTACCAGCTCCTGCCATTGTTACAGAATCAGGTAGAGACCACTGGAGTATTTGTAAAGAATGAAACCTTAAAATGGCAAGTGGAAGGCAAGCGTTTAGCTTTGATGTTAATTGTTTAAATTTTTTCTTTGTAATATGCAGATATAAAATTACCCTCCATACCCATCATTTGCCTTCCACACATTTAGTATTATCCCTTTGGGATTAGAAAGCCGATGAAAACTCTGAGGGAAAAACAACATTAGCAAACTCATCAGGTTGTACATTCTCAGTCAGGAGACGTAGAGCCGTCCTGGAGTGTGTGGCTCAGGAGGGAGGGTTCCTCTCCTTGTGTGGAGGAGAGTGTTCTCCATGGTGACGCTCAGATGACTCGAAAACAGATGTATTGTGGTTTCCTGTTGGTAGAGGGTAGCATCAAAGCATTTCCTTGTTGGGATGGAAAATAGGGAAGGAAATTGGCCCTCAGAAGTAGTCTCTGAGACAGTGGTTCTTGGGGCTCTTCCATTACCAGAGCAATTTATGGTGCGCGCTATGTTCCCATTGACAAAATCCATCACCCCTCGCTAAATCCCTTGTTCAGGACAACAGAAACAGTTCATGTCACTGCTGAGTTTAGAGTACAGATACTTTTAGGTCTTTGTCCTATGTTCTGAGTCTGGAAAATGGTAGGAAAACACCCCCAAACAACAATCCTACAACCCAACCATCTTTAGCACATTCACCTCTGTAATAAATGAAGTGAAATGGAGTCAAGCAAGCAAGAGACTTTTTTTAATGTAAAGTTCATTCAAACAGATAAGAAAATGAGGAGAATAAACCACATCCACGTATAAATATAATGGATTTTTTTTTTACATGTAATACAAAATAATAAAAGGTAAATAAAAGGTGTTTCGCTATCAGCTGAGGAAAGACACTATGTGGGAGCTCACTGTAAGTAGAGTTACTTTGACAGCTATGTGTGATTATGTGTTTTAAAATTCCTGCCATATTTTTCTAATATTTTCATGAAAATGAAACTCAGAGGCACTTGAGTCTTTTGGTTCCTACCAATTTCAGCTGCTGGCAGTGAGTGCCTGTTTTCTTGGCCTGTTGATTCGAGAAATATTAACTAAAAGAAGTAGCCAAATTAAATGGTTAGATTATGTATTTTTAAAAATTAACATAGCCTCAATTTTAAAATTGAGCTTTCACCCTACAGGGAGCCTATTTTTTTGAATCATTCTGTATAAAGCTAAGCTAAGATAAAATGAATGCTATAAGAGGTGTATTTACATAATATGTAAGCCCTCTAAATGAACAAAAGTAGTATTATGCAAATGATATTCTATTTTTCATTCTCTTTATTTTCTGACTATAAGTATTTTATATTGGTAAAAATAAAATTAAAATATCAAGCATATAATGTGACTCATATCCTATATAACATTATAATGTCCTAATAGAATACACTTGAAAATCTGATAAATTTCAATTGTTTTGTTTCATGTTGGAAAAAGAGAAGTGTATTCAACATAGATCTAGTCATAGACTTATCACTGCTCCATTCTGCAAAAGAAACAAATACTCTGGTTTTACTTAGCTGGCATACTGTAAATCCTTATTCCTGCCAGTTTTGTTGGTCTAAACAGTTATGAAGGACAATGACTTCCAATAAGTTTGCAGGTTGCAGAAGTGGCGTCATAGTTGCTTAACTCATTTTTATGTTATACATACTGGTATGCTACATAAAATAGTATTATTGTTCATCTTGATAATAAAATAATTACTGTGATCTTCTAATTGAAAGAGTCATTCTTTAATGCCAGAAAGTTGTCAGCTTTGCCTAACAAGGAACATAGAAAGTCACAATGGACATTTGGAAAATTCAGTAGCAAAATAATTGGTGCAAAATGGCAGCTTCAAAAAGCACTAATCACGGTGTGTGTAATCTGTTGAAATATCTATTATGTCAGAATCACAGAATATTCTGAGTTGTAACATCCACTTTATGTTCTGCACTTAGGCTTTACCGATTTATTGAGGGTGAGATGTGAGAATCAGCTGCACAGTGCATGCCCAGTGGTTTGCTTTAAATCACAGCCCACCTGTGGTCACTGACTGGGGTAAACAGAGCGAACAACTGTGCAGTGGCGCAGGGTGGGCTGTGCTGCTCGGGCACACGCTGCCCATGAGCTGAGCAGTGTCAGGCCCTCACGGTGACCTTAGTTTTATTCTGGATGTGCAACACGAGGTTGTTCTGCACAGGCTCAAACAGCAGGCATCGTGTTTGGCATCACTGAGAAGCTGGCCCAGGAAAGCTCACAGGCCGGAAGGATTCAGTTACAGGAGGAGACGAGGGTGACCAAGGCCCAGACAGGCACTTGCTGGTCCTGTAGTGAACAGTACAAATTGATTACATGTTGTATATCTGTGTGCATGTTAAGTATACTTTAAAGAAGTACTCAGAGAGAATTTGATTCTAACATTATATTTAAAATTACATGCATCAGTCTTAAGGTTTACTAGAGTTTCTCATTCTGCATTTTATTCAATTGCATGTGTCTTAATCTTATTGCTGCACTACCATCCATTTTGCTCTTTTCTTCAAAGTTATGGGAAATTGCACAGTAAAAAGAAATTTATATATGTATATGTGTGCATTTATATTTTTTTTCTTGTGTTTTGCCAAAATACAAATAGAGGAGGAAATAAAAATACAAATATTTTGGAAAAATGCAAACCAAATCAATGTCTGGCCTTTTTTTTCTCCTAACAAAAATATTTCATATTTAAGCAGTTCAGATGTCAGTAACAATAATCAAGTTACTCAGCAGCATTCTGGCAATGCACTGCTTCTAAAAAAGAGTATACAGCAGCTATCTCATTAACATGAAGCTCCAAACGCTCGCTGACTGACTGTCCTGGTAGGCAACAGAGATTGTAAACATTCAAAGAAATCAGTGAAGCTTCAGCATACATTTAATGCTGAAGAACCAACCCAAAAAAGATGAAGTTAGGAAGGAGCATAACAACTCTGTCAGAAGATCACACTTCCCTGCTCTAGAGAGGGACTTGCTGCTCCAGCTCTATCTGTAATCATATTACATGGCCATTTTAATGACCTGATTAAACTCATTGTGAGAGTTTTGCTCCCATTACTGGTATCTGAAGGCTGTCTCCAGACAAATATAGACTATAGTAGTTAGAAATATAGTCCTTCAGTTTCATTTTTCTTTCTTTTTCTTTTTTCTTTTTTTTTCCTTATTTTTTTCTTCTTCTTTTTTTAGAGAGAACACATGGCTTTGGCTAAGCAAAAAGCTCAAGCTATTTGAATTTCATCTCCTGAAACATACTCCCAGTACTTCTAAACATCCTAGTTGATTATCTTTGTACCTACTCCAGCTTGAATCCTAAACTTATCCATGCTGCGTTGGCTGCAGTAGTTATTTTCAATGAAAGATTTTTGATCAATATGTCTCACTCTGCAACAAACAAAATTCATTATAAAGAGTCCAATAAACAACTCATTTCATTTATTGCTTGGCTTGGAAACACAAAGCCAGATTATACCAACATTTACACACACAACATTTTCCAAGGATATAAGTAAATGACAGTGCTTCTGCCAGGAAAATTACAAAAGTGAATCTAAATAAAAATGTTTATTTTTCAATGCAGTAAAATTTACATAGAACACAACAATAAATAGGAATTCAGAATTAAATACAAAATATTACATTTAATAATGCATAATGTTGTTGGGAGTTCCAGTATTTCTAAGCTATGAATTTATTAACGCAGTATGCCAAGTAAAATATTGTGTATCTTTTTTTACATTTATATTTTCTGAGGCCACTTGCAGCTTTACTGCTATGTTAATTTTGTAGATATGCTTTCAGAGATGCAATGTCTATGAAAAGAGGGATTTGGGTGAGAAAAAAGTGTACTGATTTTATCTATATAAGCCTAGTAAAGCATTGCATAAGTCCTTTTAGTCCTGAAATAGTGTATGCAGATGCTTTCATGGACTGGCTGGGAAGAAATTAATACATTAAGCACTGTGATCCTGAGCCCTCCGGCTGCTGTGTTGCTGAATAATGCAGAGGATATAGCACATTTTGTTTCTGGCCTTTGTGATTTCTCTCTGATGCCTCTGTATTTAGATCTTTTTGGTTTAGAAATCTTCTTTTCCTTTAATTAAACCCTAGCACAAGTGGCATATTCAAAATAAAAGCATTTCAAGCTCTGGTAGAACCTGAAATGTAAGTCCTTTATTATTCACTATCTTAAGTGTTTTTACTAATTCACATCCAATCCTCAGCCATGGTGTATAATGAAGCCACTTTCCTCTCACTCCGTAATCTCACTCTCTTCTCCCACATGGGCTAAATTGGTAATGACAGTGTAAGTCTGTTTTCAGAGTCTGTGCTTTTAAAGAACATATCATGGTTTATTTTTGAAAAATAGTTTCATCCAGTCACAGAAGGGGGACTGAGTGCCCTTAATTCAGGAGGTTTATCTATAATTAATGGAGGCGGCAGGACAGGCCTCCAGAGGAAAATGAAGCTAACCTAATGTATCTGTATTTTTCTGTTCTTAGAGTAGGAATGGATGGGTCATGGTACTGTGCCTAAAGCCAAGCAGAAGATGACAGTGGGCACACTGAAATGTCTGAATTTATATCTAAATTTGTGTCAGATGTTGGGTTTCACAACTGATACTACTATCCAGTTGAGATTTAGAAGCTGCACTATCTTTGGTGGAATAAATACATCCCTGAATGAAAAGAGCATCCTTTGGGAAGTATGGATGTGATTTGGCTTTGACAGACAAACTTGCAGCTGTGCTTTTTAGAAAAGTCATGTACCCATACACTGGAAGAAGGACATGCTTGAGGAGCTTTGTAAAGTAAGGAGGAAAAGGACTTTTTCTGCTTATTTTTATTTCTTTCATTCTGAAAGAAGAGATGCTCTAATTGTGCCATGAGAGAGAGAGAGAAAATAAGAGAAAGCAAGACTAATTGTGGCTGTGGGGTTTATTTTTATTTTTGTCTAAAAGCAGGATGCCAGCTTTACTCCATTAGTGGAAGTGAACTGTGGATGGAAAATATCAGTGCTGTGCTGAGGGTGACATAAGGAGTCCCCCTTCCAGCAGACAAAATTAGTATGGGGTCTCTGCTGTGCTTGTTGCAGCTATGCAGCACCTGGCTTTCAGCTGATGTATTTGAGTTCATGTCGGACTGTGGGCAGAGCACACCATTTAAACATGTTCTCCTTAGCCAAGTGAAAAGGTGACTGCTGGGAGGATGAGTTGTGCCTTCTGGTCACTCTGAAAAGAAGTTTCTGTTTATCCTAGTTATTTCAGGTGCCTTCAGAAACCAGGTGGTGCAGCCCAGTCTGCTCTTTGAGAGCTTTGGCATTCCACATAGCTCATCATGTCCTTCCTTGCCTTTCATTTTCGAGTAATGACAACATTAATGACACATGAGCTTATAACGTGATTTTTCAAATGAAAAGCACAGACAAATATATGGGTATAGCTGTCACTCATAGTTACAGATTTATGAAGATCCATGTCATCATATTCAGTGGAATTATGTTAGACTACAAAGAGCAAGAAGGCATATTCAAATAGAAAATAATTCTTAAAATCCTTTTAAACTTTAGAAAGTCGTGTTTTTGAAGTCAAACTGTAACTCTTTTTCAATATTCCATTGCTGTTCTTAAACTTGTCTTTTAATGCCTAGCCTTGCACCAACAACGCAAACTGTCCTAGAACTTCTAGAACTTGTTTCTCATGCTCCTTAGTTGGGTAATACCCTTTCTACTTCTTTTAGAAGTGAAATTAGTATCAATTTTTCACATTGCTTACAGATAATGTGTGCCACATGCTCTTTACCTAAACATAATATGAATTAGCAAACGGGCAGTTTTCTTGTTCAGAAATCCAAGCTTTCTTTTAAAGATCCTACCTCCAAACAGGACGTTTTTCTTTACTTCCTCCTGTGAAAATTTTCATGACTCCTGTGTTTCTTGCCTCTATTTTTCTTTTTCTGGAAGGCAAACAGACCCATTGGTACAGCAAAATGGGTACTGGGTCCTAAATTCTCTTCTGGCTTGCAGGAAAAATACCACACTGGATTGTTTCATTTTTCCATTCAGGAGTCTTGTATGCCTGCTGGTTTTAACCTCTTGTTAGTCAGCGTGCTAATTACATATTTGTTGTTGTAGCCCAAATGACTGATGTCCAGCATGACCACCAGATCTGATAGCCACTGGTGAAAGATACAGGCGTTGGCAAACATAAGCTGTATCTGGCACAAACTGCATTTTGGTGAGCAACTGTTGTAGCTGTTCTCCCAAGTTTGGTTGGCAGTATACTGATGTCTGTCAGTGCTTTGGTCTCCAGCTCTCTCCCCAAGGCTACCACAGAGGCTCTGCCCTGGTGCTTCTGTGGACGCCAAGCAGCCTGCACAGCAAAAGTGCTCCACACAACCTGATGGCTGCACCTGATCAATATTTGATGGTCTTCAATTTGTCAGAAACCAGAGTGGAACAGAGTTAATTCTCAGATCAAGCAACAGGAAAGTAGCTCCTCAAAAAAACAGCAAAAGATGTGAGAAAATCTAGCGCTGTGCTCTAAAACCACCATTATCTGTTACACAGAGCACAGTCACATCCTTTTTCTAATCCACTAGGAGCAGAAAATCAGCAATGAGATCTTAAAACCTTCAGTAAGCCTATACAAACCTAAGTAAACAATGTACCAAAAAAGAAAAACATATTATTTCCTGCATGCATTACTGCATTTTATGTACCCTTTCCTTCTAGACTTCTCTTTTTCTCATGAAAATGAAAGCTCAATTTCTGTGAGCAGAGAACAGGAGGATTCTGTTTCCAAGTCACCTGTTTCTTTATGAACACACTTGGGAAGCCGCTGAAAAGATTCCCCAAAGAGTATGTTTGCAAATATGTTTGACCCATCTGGGTAGAAGAAAATGAATGGAAATAAGAGAAATAAAATACAAAGCAGTCCACTGAAAATAGGCAAGAAAAAACTCACACTATTTAGATGAGCACTGTAATGAGCTATACCGTAGACACTAAAAGAGACTGCTGTGCTTAAACCATTTGTCAATCATTATGTTGACCAAAAGCTGTTACAAACTTAAAGGATGCAGATTTTCAAATGTGAAACCAAAATGCTTTGATTTTTCAGTGCAGAAGACCAGGTCTGAATTAAAACACTTGCATGCTGTGCTTAGATTCAGAAAGTGATAGAAACAGTGTGTAGCTGGCTCAAAAGATATGGCATGGATTGATTACAAAACTAGTCAGCAGTCACAGGCCTCATGTACTGGCAAATGTGATGATTTATTTCATCTTGGACATTGTTTCTATACTGACCCTTTGTACTCAGGCCTGAAAATAAAAGGTGCTCAAAATCACGCTTTCAGGTTTTTTAACAGCGTGTTTCATAGTAGTTTATTATAAGGGGGGAATTATAAAGCAAAGGAAAATCCTCCAGAGTTAAGATTATTGCATGGCACTTTGTAGCAGTACCTAACTCCTGTGTTCACACATTAAAACGAAACTTAAAGCTAAACCAACCCGTCACTTCAACACATACTCCAAAGGCTTCCTTGGGATCTCAGGGAATCTCAGGGTGCCCTAGCTGTTGAGCTGGTGTAGGACTGAGTGGGTCTGGCAGGCAGCCGCTTCTCCCCTTCAGCTGCTGGGACTTTTTCTAACACAGCCTTATGGGGTTTTTTGGTTTTTTTTTTTCCCCTAGAAACATGTTATGCAGCAGCATGCAAAATATTGTGTAGGAATAGCAATAATATTATCTGGCTCTACATTAATTTCAGAAAACAGATATTGTCACAGTTTCTTAACCTCTTAGATCTTTCCATGCTGTTGTTACCAGTACGGCTTCATAAGCTAAGCAAGAGGAAAGCTGACTGGACCTCCTCCAAGTTACAAGTATTTCAATCACATGTGCTGATGCGGGTAAAAGGACTCTGAACTTTACAGATAAACCTGTAAATACATTCATGCATTCCTATCAATACCTATGTAATCTGAAAAACCAGCATTTCTGCTTTCTTTGCAAAGGAAATTTGGGGGGCCTCAGTTTGGTAACCTCTGTTTCGTACTCACTGTCCAGACACTGGATCATCCTATGTGATAGGAGAGGTTAGCAACACTTACTCAAATATATTCTCACTGTAGGAATGAAAGAAGAGCAATTCCTGAGCACAGAACTAAGCACAAAACCACCAGGTTTGGGGCTTTAATTCTGCCAACAGTCTGAGCTTGTTTTTAGACAGTCCAGAATCATTGCTGCGCTGTAGGCAGATTACATTTATTTTGCATATTATTCACCTGAAAGCGGCATTTAATTTATCTGCCTGCACAGCAGGATGCTACAGTTGCTGATCTGCATTTCCACAGACACAGAAGAATCAGATCTCCTGTCTCTATGGCAAACATGATGGTTCATCTCATTTGTCAGCCTCCCTTGTGTCTGAGGAGACGGTGGCAGAAAGACTGAAAAGTAACACACGAGGGAATTAGGAGGTTTGCTGTCGATGGACTCTCAGGGACCCTGTGCCCCAGGGAGAGATGCTCCATTGCCCTTGTGCCTGTCTCCCCATGTGCTTGCCAACCTGCTGCCTGTGTGCTGCTGGCAGCAGGGCCAGGCAAAGGCAGGCAACACAGCCTGAGGCAAGCACTGGTGAACACAGTCTGCCAAAACCGCAGCAGCAAGGAATGGTTGACAATAAGATTTTTTTTCCACTGAACGTTTCTAGCACAGAAATCCCATTCTGACAGAATGGGATTCAGAGAGGTACTGAGAAATAGCAAAATTTAATTAAAAAAAAAAAAAAAAAAAAAAAGAAGAAAGGGCAGGCAGGCAAACATCTTTCCTTCCTGTTAGCCACTTTGCATATAAGTCCCCAGCAGGTAGAGGGCTCTCTGTGAGAATGAAGGAAGGACATGCCAAGGAAATGCACGTGCAGTCTGGTGTTGGAGGGGGCACTGCAGCCACAGGAGCGGGTTGCAAGGACCAAAGGAGGGACAGTGGAAGACCAGGAGGCAAGCGAGCCAAGGGATCAACAGTCCCCATTGTGGCGAGGGGTAGAGGAGCACTGTTAATGGAAATCTGTCATGCTCTTGTTACCAGAGAGGCATCTCAAGCACTTTTTCGAGACTGCTCGTGCATCTCAGGTGTGTGCGGTAATATAACACGATGGCCACGGTGCCACTGTTCAGACTGCAGGGGGGCAGAACCTGTCCTTGCATGTCAGATTATTGTTGGCAAAAGGATATAATTGGTAAACAACAGCTGAGAGAGGGTTAATTAATCAGCTGCTGTGGTGCAGCAGCAATTCTACAGGTCCCTGGAGTCTGAGCACCATGTGGCTTTTCTGCTGGGGAACTCCATCACTGTCAAATCCCTCCGTAACTTAAGTTAAATGAAAATAGAACAAATGGAGTTTCTCATAATTAGATATATCATCCCTTTTAAATCATACCTGAATCTGTTGGCCAGTGTTGCTTTTGCAATCACCAACTGTTTCAGAGTAAAATAAGAATTACACTGTGCAGCAGAAAAAAACAGGTATGAAGCTGGTAATAGTAACATCTCAGCCAGCATTTGCTTAGGTTTTGAGCTCTTTCTTTGCTCGCTGTGTCACCAGCAGCATAACATCTAGGTCAGTTGTAAAATACTGCAATTTTCATCCAGCATGCCCAGTCAAAACAGGTGTTTGGAGGAGAAAATTGATATATACAATGTTTCAGAATCCTGCTGGATATGTTATCTTTTCCTGAATAGTTAAAATGGTGTTTGTGATCCTTCAGCCAGTTTCCAAAATGTTGCCCAGCAGTCTTTAAACTTGTCTAACGTGGCTCTGGTACTTTTTTTTTTTTTAAACTTCATTTTTATAAAGTAATCCAACGAAGCTTAGGTTTTTGATGGGGTTTTTGTTAACATTTTCATAGTTAACCAATTATATTTTGATTTCTTCTTTATTAACAAGATTTGGGCAGATCCAAAAAGATGTTCAAATCCTTCAACTGACTTATTCACCTAAACTCCCAAATAATCTTGAACACCAGCCTCAGCTTGAGATAAATCACACTGTGAAAGTGCCTGTTTCTTTCCTTTGAGAGCTCAATGTGACTAGTTGAGGCTTAAATATCTGGCTTCTGGATGCCTAAGTCAAGGTAAATGAATCCCACTTACGGAACACAAATAATTGTTCAGCTGTCCTGTAACTACCTTTTCATACTGGGACCTTTGTTTCAGATCCAGCACATCAGCAAAGACCTGGGGTTGAATACAGCCTGTTGTCCTCAAGGAACTTGAGTAATTTGGTCTTTGCACACTTCAACTCAGAAAACCCAGCATTCAGATGGACAATGGAACACAAGGAGCTAGATCTGCTAGGAGTTGAAGCTTTGCTCAGTTTCTGTGGTGCACATATTCCTGATTTAGGAAATATTTTTTACTTTTCCCTTTTTTCAATATAGAAGGGAAGGAGAGAAAGAACAAGAAATTTAGGGTTTTGTCGCTATTTGATATGAGTCGGAGCATTTGAGAATGTTCACACAACAATAAAAATATCCTCATCTTTTGTCTCAAAGCTGTGGAGAAAGTCTGTCATAAACAGGGCTGTTGTTCAATTTTAGTTTACATTCATTTGTACTGGTATTCAAAATGAGCAACAAGAGAGACCACAGATGCTAAAGCACTAAAGAACTCTAAAACAAATAAAATGCTTCATTTTATGCCAGAGGCAGGTTACAATGTTTCCTGGGAAAAAGCTTTTAATAGAAGGAAATTTTGTTGTAAACTGATGGTGACGTTAAGTAGAATTGACTATGATTGATTAATGTAATCTGCATATTTTGTGATTATCTGAGATATGGCTACCATGTAATGAAAATTTTGCAATACTCAAAGCCTGTGCACAAGGTTATTTCTTCTCCCATAAATCTGAGCACATAAAGGGGGTTGGAGGAGTGCTTTAAATTGCCAAGGATGATCTGGATGGTAAAACTTGAGTGCAAAATGAATATTAATTTTTAGTGCAGTAAAATTAGCTGACTCTTTGAAGATTGCAGGTACTTAACCTTTTCTGGAGTACAGTTATCTGTTTAAACTGAATTTTTAAATTTTTTTTTACTCTCGCAATTTTATGTTTGTTTCATGTGTTGACGATAGTCTATTCTGTTTTGGATGCTCATGGGAGATGGGAAGGTCTGGGTAGAGAAGCAGGAGCAGCATGCTGTGAGCTTTTAGAGGGGATGCCCAGGCTGCACTTGGGTACTGACATCTTGTCCTGGCCAGTTTAGTACCAGTCACTCTTCAGCCAGCGGTAAGCTCCTCTGAAATGAAAAAAAACCCTGGTGTTTTTTTTGGGGCACTACAAAGAACAGCTTGAAATTCTGCATGTTGGACTTCCCACAGGAAAGCCCTTGACATCCTTCAGACTACTATTTTTGTGATACTAAGATTTGCATGTACTATGCCAAAGGAGTCAGTCGGCCTTCCAGTGAGAATGTATCTTTGTTTTTCTTAGGTAGGTAATGTATGCTAAAAATTTGCAGTGAGGAGCGCTGGAGTTTCTGTTGGAGTCATAGACTAAGTTAGCCCAGCCAAAAGCTACCATCATCCCCCCCAGCCAAGTTATCTCAAGATAAACAAACTTGACAGAATTCATTTTGACTTCCTTTACTTTTCCTTTATGAGTGGTAGCTTCTTAAATTATTCTCTCATAATACAGAGTTCAGGTCAGGTCTTGACTACACAGCCAAGGAGCTGCTGTTACCCAAATTGTACATGGTCTGAGTACTTTGCAGATTCCAAGAAAATGAGCCTTCTAGTAAATCGCTGTTAGAATTGCTATAATCACTACTCATTTAAAAAATCAGGTTTTTTAGTCAAACTCATTTACAGCTTATAATGGACTAATATCCTTACATATTTCCATTATAAGAAAATTAGAAAATGTGTTTTTCCATCTTTGCAGAGCAAATCCCCATCATTGCTGAGATGACCGAGGATCTATTTGTAAGCTATTTTATTTGCATTCAGTAAATCTGTCAGACATAAAGTCATGATTGGTCCCCAGCACAGGAAGGACATCAGCCTGTTGGAGCGAGTGCGGAGGAGGCCACCAAGGTGATTAGAGAGATGGAGCACCTCTCCTATGAGCAAAGGCTGAGAGAATTGGGATCATTCAGCCTGGAAAAGAGAAGGCTTAGGGGCGACTGAATTTTGGCCTTTTGTTATCTGAAGGGAGTCTACAAGAAAGCTGGAGAGGGGCTTTTTACAAGAGCATGTAGCGAATGGATCCAAACTGAGAGTAGGTTTAGATTAGATATTAGGGAAACATTCTTTACTGTGAGAATGCTGAGGCACTGGAACAGTCTGCCCAGAGAAGTTGTGAATGCCCTGCTGGAAATGGTCAAGGCCAGGTTGGGTGGGGCTCTGAGGAATCTTGTCTGGAGGAAGGTATCCCTGCCCATGGCAGGGAGTTTGGAACTAGGTGAACTTTAAGGTCCTTTCCAACGCAGGCTATTTTATGATTCAATCTATGATTTTATGATAAATGTAATATTGCCATAACATACTTGTCTGTTAACTGTTTCTGACATTTTTATGAGAAATCACCCAAGAACTTGAAATTTCATTAATATTTATTTATTTAAATGTGAATAGTTAGATTTTCTAGATAGCAGAGGGACAAGCAATTTTGCCATTGAAAAGTGCGTGTGTGTTCTTTGTCATCATGCAAGACAAGAAAAAGTAAGTGGAACCTGTAATAAAACCTGGAGTTTGTTCATTGCATAAGGGTTTATACATATAGGATTATTTTGAGGGGTTAAAGTTTGAAGTGTTGATTGTCTCTGACTTATGTGATTGTCTCTGATTTATGCAAATAGGTGATTGTCTCTGACTTATGCGCATGGTAAACCCACAGACACTCTGTCTTGCCCATGGGGGACGGTGAAGAAACCAGGACAGGGTTTTCCCCTTCCCCCCCCCCTTTTCCTCATCTCTGTTCCACAACTGTCG
>VZRE01002412.1:0-57473 GCA_013396775.1 Cephalopterus ornatus | reverse complement strand
CTGAAGTTGTGGATTGTGGACCGATTGTCCTGGTCAGCGGTTGGAATCTCTCGGTTCACATTTGTAATAACTATAAACAGCTATGATTTATATCACAAAAATAAAAGAAACAAATAGGTTGATGCAACCTCAGGAAAGGAGAAGAATAGATGGTGTATAAAGACATGGGACAGATCACTACCTCCCCTACTTTTCCTAGACATGGGGAATCCTGGGATTTGTAACCTTTTTAGAATTTATAACTTGTAAACTTTATAGGATTTATAAGTTGTAATCTTGGAATTTATAACGTCTGATAGATAATGTTAAAATTTATAACTTGTAACCTGTGCTGTATGTTGAATACCTGAGATAGCTATGTAAAGGATGTGATGAATATGTATGGAGTGTCTGAGGTAAATACCGGACACATTCGCGGCTTCGGTGTGACAGGTTTTTGGAGCAAAAACTCCCCTGTTCACCCAGCGCTGCTTGCTTAGCCACAAGCCTGCTAATAAACTACGGACTGGTGATCCTCATTGGCTTTTGGATCTCCCTTATTCGCGTCTATAACAGAACCTGCAAAGTCATGTGTGACTGTCACATGTGAGAGAGAATGTGTCATTTGCAAGACATTAAAACTCTGGCTCAGAAAAAGGGTATATGCTTGTGCAAAACAGTGACACACTGGTTGTTGTTTCAGTTATTTGATTTATCTGTTATTTGCAATACTTTCAGAAGTTACTGTGTTTTATAAGTCAGTTCAGGTATTGAAGCATTTTCATCTGAGTAAATGCCTGAGATAGAGTGTTTGCCAATTATTTATGAACTTCCTTTTCCTTGTCCATTCCCCAGAGTTCAGTTTGTCTCTGCCATTGTGGCTTCCCTCTACTGATGTGGTTTCCACATCACTGCATGACAATCAAGGGGATATAAGAAAATAGTGGTTTCTTCTAAATCTGTGGTAGGATACTTGAATCCATTTACTGCTTTTGTTTGCAGTGTTGTGGTTAATCAAAGGAAAGCCTTTAGGAAATAATTATTGACAATCAGCCAGGAAAATGAACTTTATAATACAGTTTATCAGAGAGGTCTTTGAACTGCTGAAAGCCATATGATACCTGTTATCCTGTAATAGGGCACTCCGGGAGAACTCCCTTCCCTCATATCAACTGATTAGGGAAGGACCTTTCCTGTCACGGATTCTATTGTGTTTCAGGGTGCAGCTCGTTAACATAGAAACCTGCTCAATGATGGAGACTCAGTAGAAAAAGCAATGAGGAGTTAAATGGGATCATCAGTTTGAGCTTTTAAACCTTGCAGGTTGGACTTGAAAGAGTTGGTCAGAGACACAACAATATTATACTTCAAAAAGTCCTGCTGCATGGAAGGGGTGGGGGAGGAGGTGAATGCAGCAGGCGGTTCTCCACTCATCTTGCAGCAGGCACCATTCCTGAATTAGCAGCTGAAAGTGGCTGTAAATCGCTCTCCTCTGCACTCTCTCAGCTGTGATTGTAATGAGCAATCAGAGTGGCTCAAGTGTTGCCTTGCTTTTTAAAAGAAGCACCTGTAATACTACTTTGAGCTCATTTGAATGCTAATTAGTAACAGGATCTTTAACATCAGAATTGAGTTCCCTATTTGACACATAACCGCCTTAAGCATGCACATCTATGTAATAGGTGATAAAAGATACACCTGACACATCAGCAAGCAATTGCAAGTGTCATAGGACAAAAATATATTAGATCTGCATGTTGTTTTTTTTCTGTATGTATCCAGCACATCATGCCCCACGTTCATGGGTTCATGTTCCTGAATGTGACAGAAGAATGTAAGAATGGCTTCAGTCTGGAACTCCTGCAAAAGGTTGAAAAGTTTGGGTAAGAACATAAGAACTGGTGAAAATTGAGAAGCTTTCTAAGAATTAGTTGTTTAAGGACATTCTGAACTGCAGAAACATCACGACTGGCAAGATTCTGGTATTTAGCCTGTCATATGAAAATGCTTCCATCCTCATAATCATCGTTTTCATCTTGACCTGTTTTGTTTCTCTGTTTATTTAAATTGCGGCACCAGAATGTCTCGTACAGGTTTTGCAGTTTCATTTCATTTCCTTCTTAAAAATTACCTAATAGACAACGCCCTTTTAATTGATATTGGACACTGAACAATTTCTGTTCTTAGATCTTAATGTAATGCCTTGAAGATCTTTCTCCTCAAATAACGTCATCTAGAGTCTGTGCACACAGATAAAGCTGGTCTGTATCACTGGAGAATTTTTATTACTGTTCGGCTCATTTTCTGGATCAGTTATGAATAGTTTAGAAGAACACGTCCCCAAATGGTTCTTGGGGGACTCATCTAGCAGCTTCTCTAAAATGAACACCTATTTCCTATCTTTCGTAATGCGTGACTTGATGAGCTCTCCAACTGCTCCCTCATTAAGGAAAAGGGCAGCAGCGCTGCCTTCCTATTCAATAGGAGTGAATTTGGAACATCTGTCTTACTTACTTCCTTGCTACTTTATGAATCCCAAAGAACCTTAAGCCTGAAATAATTATCAGATCTCCTTCACCCTCACGTGGCATTGCTGTCCAGACACTTTAATCTGAGGAGTATTCCTATGCACCACTCTGGAATCTATAGATTTCAGGATAGGAAGCAACTGAACAGGAAATCAGATGACCACAATCTGGTGTTTAGAATCAAAATCATGCCTAAATCCTGGGTGTTTAAGTTCTTTTGCAGCTATAAGCTAAGTGAGTAGGTTACACGGGTTGGGAAAGGCTTGGAAGTCTCTTTTTGTAGGCACCTACACTAGGTGCAGTTAGGTGTAGAAGTAATACCTTTGTGCATCAGTGGATTTATTCTCTAGGCTAGTATTTGGGGGAGCATCCTTCCTGAAATGGGTGGTTAAGAAAGTGTTTACCTTCAAGTGGGTACTTGGAGCCTTCATCATGAAATTAGTTTTAAATACACAAATAAATGAATTGCTGAAGGGAAGCTTCAGGTTCCTTTATAGTCAAAGGTGAGTGTACATATTAGACCTCTTCTGATCGGCTCTTTCAAAATACAAGTTTTTTAATTTTGCTTATGCATAAAATAGCTTAGACATGGATTTTTCCTTCCAGAATTTTCTCTATATTCTCTATATAGTAGACATATTCTTTCTACTGTTTCCTTCAGGTGACTAAAACCAAAGTCTCTGAAGTACTTAACTGTTACTCAACTGGAGTTTACTTATATTTCAGTTCAGTAGTCTGTAGCAAAATAATTCATTCAGAATCTGGAGAACTGCAAAACATTTCTTTTCATACTTAAAGACAGAATGCCCTTTTGAATCTTGTGATACAAGTATTCTATTTATTCTTTGGAGAAAAAACTGTGTTCTTGTAGGACTGATATAATAATAATAATAATAAACCTTAATGACAGAGAAGGAATAAAAAGATGATACATATATTTAATTTAAATTTTCCTGTTTGTATATTTAAAATTATTAAACACAGCTTTTGAGAACGCTTTATACTTCACCAATGAATGTTTCCTTAATAAGAAGAATTATTGAAAAATAAATTGTGGTCAGTTTATGGAATTCTTAGCAAAAATTCAGTTAACCTTCTTTTCAAGACAACTGATAATCTGTCATCAGCTACCTTGTTGAATTACCTAAAACATTAACAGAGCTTTCTAGTGTCTATAATATGTGTATCACTTTAAGGTGACTGTTCACCATTTCTCTCTCTGTAATCTCTCAGATTAAAATTTATAAAACTAAAATGACCTGGCTCCAAACATCATGAAATAAATAGAGCTAGAGTGATGGAATAGAACTGGTTAAATGATTTCTGGAAAGTAATAATGACAGCACAGGAAGAGAAGGTATGTTTTCCTCCAACAGTGTAAACAGAGTTATGTCTCCTTTGCTCAAAAATCTGTTTCTCTTGTGACACGGGCTTGTTGCTTTATTTTTGACACAGTAAACTCTTAAAAGTCTTACAATGCCAGTATAATATATCTCTATTCTTCAATTTTAAAATCACTAAATAACTGTATTTATCCTTGTGAATGCATTGTTTTGGCATTGGCTGTCAGCAGGCTGCTGTAATTGAGCAAAACCCTGTATCATAGTGAGGAGCCCTTCCTACAGGGATGGTTTTGGAATACAGTTTGTGCTCATTAGTTTTGATCCCTTTGTGCAGAGACTCATCCTCAGCAGTAGCTGTAGCCATCACAGCTTACACTGTGGCAGAGCCCAAATGGTTGTGTTTATACCCTGAAATAGTGTATAACCTAGCATTGGTTGAACTAGGGAGTGCATTGGAAGCAGCAAGCCTCATGCATTTAGGTTGAAAATTAGACATTCATAGCTGAAAAAAAAATCTTTATATCCAAGAGTGTTTTTCAGACCTGGTCAGCAAAGGTTATTAGTCTAATCTACTGATGCTGGTAGCCCTGCGTGTCAGTAAATACGGTGTTGCCATCACTTGTCGCAGGCTTTGTGCTACAGCTGGGACCTCCCAGCCTTGCTCTGGGCTGGCTGGGGTCTGCCCCCATCTCCCTGTGAGCTTGCTGACTCCTAACAGCAGTTGTCTAATGACTGAATGATTCTTGCCTATGTTGCTTTACCTTTTGCCTAGGTTTGTACTGTATCTGTAATAAATGGATGGCGATAGCAAGTCATTATTCTGTGTGTAGGATGATGTTATAGCCCTAGAATAAAACTGCAGCACAGGGGAATACAGGGGTGGAATGGAAGTGCAGGACTGGAAAGCATGGGGTGATAAGGAATGCTGCAGGACTGTAAACAGGAGCTTGGCATCAATGTCAGTGACGGGTTATAAAAGGAACGCAACCTTGGGATCTGGGTAAAATCACTTCATCAGTAACTAAGAGAGCAAAGTAAACATACTCAGCATATGTAAAACTTACCATATCTGTGAATTTGGATGGGAAATGGAGTTGCTAAACAGTGAAGAAAGAGCAACGCATTTAGCTTGTTCACAAGCCTAAAAATATGCCCAAGTGCTTCCTTGAGAGAACAGGAAGAAATTATTGCTATCAGTATTATACATCTCACAGCAAAGGCCTCAGGGTACTGCAACTCACGTGAATGTCACACCCCCCCAGCTGAAGCCATTAACCTTAGGACCCCCAGGGCAGTGGAAGGGTAAGCATAACACAAGGGAAAGGGTCAGGCACTAGAAAGTTTTTGTTACTAGGAAGTGTACATTACCTGCATGGAATTAGAGCTGCAATTGTTAGTGTGGAACAAGACTACTAATAATTCTTTGATTAAAAAAAAAAAAAAGACGATTTCTTAGATGGTAGATTTTTGCCCATAGTAGAAGTGTAACATCTTGCTGGGAGTTCAAACAACCTACACTGTAACTTGGTTGCAATAAATTGCTAATTAGCCTCTCATAAATAAGAGCATGATTTCTACTGTAATTAATTAAAGCAGAGTCTTCTTCCTGAATCTGAAAGCACCCTAACTGCAGTGATCCCTGGTTGTGATCTTAAGTTTTAAGATGAACCTAGTCCTATGAAGCATCTTTTGGTATGATAATGGTGCATTTCTTGACGATCTTTAATTTCCTATCTTAGCTTTGCAAACTTGCAATTCATTGGTTGTATTCATTGAATATTGTCAGCTTGTTTAGTTCTAGCAGTAATTGTGTAATGCCTGAGTGGTTCTTAACTGTGCTGTTTTAGTTTCTGCTTAGATTTGTACAAATGTAGGAACATTTGTAGGTTTGTGAACTCTTATCTCCGCTCTTAGTTTTTTGGCAAGAAATTTATACAAAGAGTTGTTGGTCGCACTGTTCACCAGCTGTTGCCTCATTTTTGGCACATACCACTTTAATGTGTTAACTTTTCTCCTAAAAATTTATTTTTTTCACAGAATTTATATTTTTTCTTCATTTAACCTTCACCCCTGGTTTTAGGGTTCTTTCAGTAGTTGCTCAGTGGTTGTGCTCTCATCACATTCTTCTGCTGATTTGTCTTTGTTTTCCTTTTCACCTATCTAAACACAAATGTGATCTAGGTACAGCTTAGTACCTCTTAGCCATTAAGATGTTGTCATATTTCATTATGAAAAGCATCAGGAAATAAAGCACCCTTGAATTGAAGGGCCTGTTTGCCTAAGGCAGTACTGAATGTACAAAATTCTCTGCTTCATTTCACCAAAGGACCTATGAAAATTTTAATGATGCATCAAATATAGAAAAATAATTGTTGTCACCTGTATCTTCAATAATTTCCTCTCTTGTAAGCAATGTTCTTTCTACATGCCTATATTTCATTGTGGGTATTGTATATGCACTCTCTTTGCTCCACTGTGTGAACTCTCCTCATGTACTTACCACCTCCACTGATACTTTCTTCCTGGAGTGAAAATAACAGGTTTAAAAACAAAAGTCAAGGAACAGCTAAGGTCTTTTAGCTTCACTCTGTACCCTGCTGAATACCATTCCAATGCTTCATCCATTATCAAATTTTTCCTCTTTTGTTCTCTGTTTCTTCACTAATGTAACCTAGGACTTGGAAGTTTTTTAAATCCAAACTAGTACCACCAAGAAATTATATCTATTCTGATTTACTTGTTACTTTTCACTGTTACTTTTACTACAGTGTGGCAGACGGCATCTTGATTTTTTCATTTGTGTCCAGATTAGAAATTAATAGGTTTGCGTTTGTCAAACTCTGTGCTCATTAATTTTATTCTGTAGCATTGATCTTATGAATAATGCCTGTGTAGCAGCAGCACTGTGATTATCATCTTTGTCTAGTCCCTGCACTATGCTTTTCTTTGCAAATTCTTGCAAGATTGCAAATTCACTGCAATTCTCTTGTTGTTCTTCAAGTACACGTTGTTTCTTTTCATGACTGTATTTGTTACATTGTAGAAAGTTCTGTATATTGCATTGATGAAATTTATCTCTGAGGTCTACACAATTCCTGCTGCAGGTTTCTTTTCTATTGTTCTTCAATATCTTGTTATTTTATTGTTATGAGGACACTTCTTATTCATCAATCTGGATAGTGTAACTGTTTACCATGCAAACTCCATTTCTTCTTTCAACTTTATTCCAGTATTTTTATTCAAGCATTTTGGCCAGGATTCCAGACAGAAAGTAGTTCTCTGTCAACATACTTTCTTTTTTAAATGGTAAGGCTGCTTTCACATCCAGACATAATTCATCATTTTTCTTGGCCTTTATGTTCTTATCACTCACATCCTTCACTTTTGCAGAGGTTGGTAGTCCTGATATTTCTGCTTTAGAGTTTTATAATTCATTATCTGTGCTTTGGGCAACTGAAAATTATAAAACACAATGGCTATTTCAAAATACCAGTCATCTTTTATGAGGGAGTGGGTTATGGAGCCGTGCATCAGATGGAGGATGGATGGACTTCAACACCATGTGACAGACATGCTGTGAGGCAGCAAGTAAGGATGAAGGAAGCTTGAAGCAAATAATGTGGGGTGAGCTGGGTTCTTTCAGTCTTGAGAAATGAAGGGAATTGGCATGCAGAAGGAAGTGGAAGAGAATCAAGACAAGGGGGAAGTTGTCTATGGAGGGTGATGTGCTCAACCTGTAGTGAAGTTAAACTTCATCACCATGAACTAAATAAGAACATTACTCTTAACCTGAGAGTGAGTACTAAGAGCAATTGCCATCACTGATAGAGAAGCCCAGGAAATTTGTTCCATTCATTTTATAAATCAGAACTGATTGTGTCCCAGCTTTGGTTTTTTCCACTTTAAGATCCAGTACCTAAGACTTAACTGCATTTTCATTGTTTTCAGGGTTGTTCTCTACAGTGAATCCATCAGTCTTTCAGTACGAATCACCTTTCAGTGTGATTCGGCTCATGTCTACATGAGTTAGGCTTAAGCAGTTATAATTTCTGTGCTTGGGCTGTGGGCAAACAACTTGGCTGCTGGATAGACCCTGGCCAAGGCTGTGCAAGCTGAACAGAGTCTAGAAAACTGCTGGACATGATGTGGGGAATCATGGAACATAAAAAGCTATGAGAATCTAGCAAAACTTAAAGACAGCACCACAGAGAATACCTGGCCTGCACAGTTAGTTAAGGCAAAATTATACAAGAAACAGCCATAGTCCTCAGGTAATTGCACTGGTGTGTTAGAGACTGTCAGGGCCCTGCAAGGCCATCAGCATCCAGATAGCCTTGTAAAGAATACCATATAAAATAGATTTATGATGATGTCACCTATTCTGCCTTGATTTACCATGTGCTAGAAAGTCTCATAATGCATCTCAGTCCTTGCCAGTGCTACGAGGTGTTTATTCATTAGTGTTTTAGTTTGATTCAGAAGCACAGCTTAGAGGAGAGTCTCCTGATCATTCCCAATTCCCATTACTTACAGTGAGCAGAGCTTACAGGGCACTAATAGGACTCCTCTCCTAGGAAACTAAACCAAACCTGAGCTCCAGGAAGGCTCTCTGGCTTCTAATGGGAACTTAGTTTGTGCAACAAGGCTACAACAAGCAGGAAGCAAAACCCACTGCAATGCCAGAGAAGGGGCAGTACTTTCATCCTAAACAGAAATAGTGTGCATGTCGGGTCCATAGCACTGACCATTTTGCTGTGCAGTTGGGATGTGCTGCTTGCTAATGAAGATTTACAAAGGCACTGTCCAACTTTACTGTGCTCCTGGGAGAGCCATTCATCCGTACTGTGCTTGGAAAGCTGTATTAGCTGCCAGTAGGTATAACCTTCCATATTGAGGAGTGCCTCCCCAACAGTGCGAGTTATGTCTGTTGTTTTGCTTGTTAGATGTTTGACACCTAACATAGAATTAAATGTAAGGTTACATTCAGTCTCAGAATACTCAGTTATATTCACTGGCTTTGGGAAACAAAGCTTGGTACAGTGCTCACATGGTCTATGAGTTCTTACTCTTCCATGGCTTTCCTTAAGTTTCTTTGTATCCGCACACACACTTGCAATAAAAGAAGCATTATTCTGACATTTTACCCTGTTGTGGGAAGAGGTACTGTGGGAAAATTCAGTCTTTATCCTCATGTGTTCCACAGGAAGAAACCTCATTAGATATCCTCAGAGAGGAATGTTGAGAATCTCGTGACATCAGCCTGCTGTTTCTAACAGCTACAGAAATGACTTCCAAGTAGTGACAGGAAGCATGTGCTGAACCCAGGAGGCAAGTTATAAAATTATGTGTTTTAAGAATTCCTGGGTTTGTTGAGGAAATAAAAGAGAAACATAATCATTATTGTTACCACTGTAGAAGCATATACCTACGTTTCTGTAAGATAGGTCTGTGTTATCAAATCATGTTACTGATGTCTTAGCTGTGCAAAATCTTCATCAAAATAATGAGCCAAGCATTGTTTTATTTTTTTTCTACATTTGAAAAAAGATCCAATATATAGTTTTTACAAAGTCTATTGGCAGTCTTCTCCTGAAAGATTGGTTTTGGGGCTTTCTGGTGTTTTGGTTTCTTTCCCAGAATCTTAAAAAAGCAATGAAAGAAAATTCCAGCAATTTCTAGGATGTCGCTTTATAACTATTAACACTTAATTCTGTTGAAATACTTTGTGTCATATTATTCCAGAAGCAGCAATCAAATGTGTGGGGATTTTTTCAAGAAAAGTGAAAAGTACTGTAAAATATCATGATGGACTCTTACATTATGCTATGGTTCTTATGGACATTTCAATGATAAGCTAAAATGCCAAAGATACTTTAACTGTAAAAATAAAAATGCTCTGTCATCTGTGCTGCCTAATTTTTAAGTTTCAGTTGAAGACAATTATGTCAATTTTCAACTTTAAAAAAAAAAATCATAGATCACATTTACTGAGTTATGATTTTATCATCATCTGCAAAATGTTGACTTAACCTGGAGTCTGGTCTAGGGCTCTGGAGCTGAAATGTACAGGCTGCAGAAATTTGTTAAAGGAATTCTACCTTTGTGTATTTTGTGAAAAATCAAAAAATTATTGGTGCAGGATCTTCTACTGTGGATAAAAAGAACTGTATGCCTATTGTTAGAAGCATAGCATCATGCAAATATTTTTCGTGTCAAAAATTGATGTAAATTAGTCAGGGCTAAAATAAGTGAAGTTAATACATAATTAAATAGGCTAAGTCAGTAAGAACTGTAATCTGTTGTTATAATTCTTATATCTTAGTTAAGTGTTCATAAACTATTATTTTGGTATATACTAAAAAGCTATAACTTCAACAATTGCAAGTAAATTAGTTTACTTCTTTTTCTGTTATTATGTTTTCTATATATACATACTTTATTCTACATTACATTTCTCAAAATATTTTTGAAGACTGAGATTTCAACTCATCATATCTTTAGCATTACTTATGGCTATCTTGTGTAGTAATGGCATAAATTTTTCATTATGTTGTCATAACCAGTGCCATTAACATGATCACTATTTTCTATCTTTGCTTTTTATGAAGTGGTTACTACTATGCATGTGTATTGCAATTTGCATTTCCTATCTCAAAGCTTTGTGTAAGAAAGTAGATTGATGTTTCAGAACATTACTCTAACATGAAGTAGGATTATTAGGCTTGTTTTATATGTGGAAAACTGGGACACTGGGACCCAAAAATGGTTGAGATAAATCTAGGGAAGGTGATTCACCATCTTAACTGATACACACTGGCTTGCATTGGTATGCTGTAGCAGAACTAGGACTGAAACTCAGACAGAGTGCACCTCTGTGGTCCAAAGGAGGACCACAAAGATGATCAGTACTAGAGCCCTCTGCTATGAAGAGAATTTGGGTTGTTCATCCTGGAGAAGAGAAGGCTCAGGATAAACTTAGGTCAGCATTCCAGTGCCTGAAAGAGGCTACGAGAAAGCCAGAGAGAGACTTTTTAGAAGAGCATATTGTGAAGGGACAAGGAATAGTGGCTTTAAACTGAGAGTAGATTTAGATGAGGTATTAGGAAAAGGTTCTTCACTATGAGGATGGTGAGACACTGGAACAGGTTGCTCAGAGAAGTTAGTGATGCCCCATCCCTGGAAGTATTCAAGGCCGGGTTGGATGGGGCCCTGAGCGACCTAGTCTAGTGGAAGGTATCTGTGTCCGTGGCAGGGAGGCTGGAACCAGCTGGTCTTTAAGGTCCCTTCACACTCAAACCATCCTGTGATTCCATGATTCTGTGTCTCAAATAGAAGTACTAGGGCATTTTTCCCTTTGGCAATACTGAAATGTTCAGGCTGCAGAAATGCATTAAAGAACCTAAACACATTACTAAACCATAACATTTGTTAAAGTGTTCCAAAATGGTTAAATGGATCTTTAATTTTTATTTTTTGTTAAGAGCTAAGATTTAGATAGATGAATGCAGCTTTTCAATTATGGATTTAATATGTCACTACTTGCTTTTGGAGTATTTAGCATTTTTTCACTGTGCTGATTAAAATCTGTTGTAGATGATAATTATGCTGGTTTTATCATTCAAACACTCAAAATTGATTTTTAAATCTTTAAGTGGCTTGTACTAGACTTTTATTTCTCAAAGGATTTCAAAGAGTGCTTATATTATGTCCTTCTGTCATATTCTCTGTAAATGCTAAATCACTGCAAAATTAGTACATTTCCAGTTCTAAAAACCAAACCTACCCTTTTCTTGTAGGAGGAAGAACTAAGGAAAAGTGGAGAAGCCAAATACGCGCACTTGAGTGATGAGCTTCACGTATTAATTGAAGTTTTTGCCCCGCCTGGGGAGGCGTATTCTCGAATGAGTCATGCCTTGGAAGAAATAAAAAAATTCCTGGTTCCTGTAAGTGACTTGTAACATTTTTCTGTGACTGGTTATGGTTTTGTTGCATTGAATTTGTGCCTTCTTTAAGCACTTTAGATCAAGGAAAAAAAAATGTTCTGTTGAACTTTTGTCTCTCATTCTGTCATTTCTGAAGGAGATGACAAACAGGCCATTAACTGTCACAGTTGATGCCCTAATATATTTTCTAGATGTTTTATTTTTTCCATTTGTCAGTGGGTTTTGTTTTTCTTACTTGGTTTCTGGAGGGAATAGTAGATTACTTTTTTTTTCTGATGGCAGACAGTAGTCCTTAGTTTGAGAGTACGCCTTCAGGATTTTTGAGTATTTAAGTCTGTAAAAACATTTTAATGCACGTAGAAATTTATCTAAAAATCTTGCTAATGAAGTTAATGAATTTCTTGTGGAGCAAACAGCATGAGCAAAACATTCCTAAGACATTTCTGTTCAGATAGCTTATGACTCAGACCACAGTTTAGCAATGCTCCATCAGCCGGGAGAGCACAGAAACATACTCTAAAGCTAGTAACCTTTTCAATTTGATTTATGCTAAGTATATAACTTTCTGCAATATTTATCTTCATGTCTATTGATTTTCCTCAAATTCTCTGAAATATATTTTTCCACATTTTTACAGTTACTCCATGATATTTTCATACTAAAATTTGTCCTAGAATTGAAGCATATGTATACTAGATATTAAGTAAAGTACTACAAGAGTTACGTGAGTTGTCATCTGAGGTCTTAGCGTCACCTGAGAGCTCTTAGCATTCTAAAAATGTCCAGAACTTGTATTTCTTAAAAGGAATATGATGACAGCTTGTTTCTATTTGTGATAAAAAAATGAAGTGCGGTAACTGTTCATGTCTCTTGATAATAATGGAAGAATTCAATTAGTGCCTTTTTGTTATGAGTAATATGAAACCAAGGTAAGAGATGTTCACATGAGGCATATGCATATTTGCCTGGAAGAATTTTAGTGCTTTATTTGGTGTGGGCTTCATTGTGGAGGAAAAGAAGAATACATTACGAGTAAAATACTGAAGTAGAGTATTTAAAATGCTCCAATTTTTTTGAGCAAAAAAATTTTTTTTCCCAAGAATACAAACTAAGTAACTTAAGATTGTTGAAAGTAAACATCCGGATATTTGTTTTAAATAAAAAAGTTTATTGGCACCAAGAGAGTGCCCAGAAATGAGCTACAAGTTTTAAACAAGTTCAATGTATCTTTCTGATTCTCCCTTTTCATCCCCTTATTATGCTTCTAGTTTGGGAACACTGGTAATAAAGTACTATTTAAAATTCTTTGAAATACTTGTGAGACAAGAAAGTACCTTTTTTTTTTTTTTTCATGATTTCTGATGAATGTATGTTGAACATACAATACAAGGTACAAATTAGGTCAAATGTTGTAATGTGGCAGCATACTGTGGAATGACATTTTGGCTGCACGTTAATGGTAAAGATCTTCCAAACCATTACACTGGCAGTAAAGTTATCATTAAGTAATATATTCCTGAAAACTCTGGACTGTATTAGCTAAAAATGGTAACAGGGCCAATTATAAAGTTTGCAGTCTTTGTCCTTTAGATAACTCTATTTCCAGTTGTTTGTGATTTTGCCAAACTACAACAAGTTTCTTGTTTGAAGTTATATTTTTATGTCCTTCTTGTTCTGGAAGAGAGCTCTTGCATTCTAGCATGACACAATGATGATGGCACCCTTTTCCTTGTGCCACCTGGATTTTTAACATCCATTATGTATTCCGTCCAGCCTGAGAAATACTGTTCTGAGTGAATAAGGGAGAGAGACCAGTGGGTATTGAGAGTAATACTGAAATTTGTTGTATTTACATCACCTGTGCAAGCATATATTTTGTGTGACACATTATTTATTCATAAGGATTAGATGTATTTTCCAGCACAAGTATAAGAGCTACACTGGAGGAAATATAAAAACAAGTTCTTTGTTACGAGATTTTGAACATGGTTGACAGTGGCAATAATAGACCCTGTCTTAGAAGGCCACCAGATTTGTCAGACATGATTTGCCCTTAGTGAAGCTGTCAACATTCACCTCCCTATTTTCCATGTGCCTTAGCAAAGTTTCCGGGATGATCTGCTCCATGGCCTTGTCAGGACCCAAGGTGAGACTAAGAGAGCTGTAGTTCCCCATGTCTTCCTTACTTCTCTTTTTAAAAGTGAGGGTTATGTTTCCCTTTTTCCAGTCAGTGTGGACTTCCATAGACTGTCATGATCATGATTTCTCAGATACGATGGAAGCTTAGCCACTTCCTCAGCCAGTTCCCTCGGAACGAGTAGATGCTTCTCATCACATCCCATGGACTTGCACCTTCAGGTTTCTTAGATGTTCTCAATCCTGATTGTCTCCTACAGTCAGTGGTTCTTCATTTTCCCAGTCCCCACCTTTGCCTTGTGCGACCTGAGCTATGTGGCTGGAACAGTTTTTGGTGAAAACCAAGACAAAGAAGTTATTTGTTACCTCAGCCTCCTTCATGTCCGGGGTAGCTGGGTCTCTTGTTTCCTTCTGGAGATGGCCCACATTTTCCCTAGTCTTTCCTTTATCACTGATGTACTTTTCCTGTTGCCCTTGACATCCCTGTCCAGTTTTAATTCTCTCAGGGCTTTGGGTTTCCTAACCTGGTCCCTGGCTGCTTGGACAATCTCTCTGTATTCCTCCCAGGCTGTCTGTTCTTGCATTCACCCTCTGTTGGCTTCCTTTTTGTATTTGAGTTTGTCTAGGAGCTCCTTGTTCATCCATGTGAGCCTCCTGTCATTTTTGCCTGACTACTTCTTCATTATGATGCATCACTCCTGAGCTTGGAGACTATGATCCTTGAACATTAACCAGCTTTCTTGTGCCCCTCTTCCCTCTAGGGAATCATAATCATTCCAAACAAGTAACAATTCTACTTTATGACTTGTTTGTTAGTTTTATCCCCACCGCTTCATTTCAGATTTACAAAGCAATTATTAACTGGCTGGTTGCAACATGTTACAAGAGGTTTGCACTCAAAAAGATTGCACTAGATAATTTCCTTTTTGTTCCCTATTTACAGCATCTCTTGAATTTGTTTTATGATGTTTTGTTGTTTATAAGACCTAATTTATTGCAGCAATGAATATTGGAATTGCATGACAGGGATGAAAATAGTAGAATGTATCAGTTTTATTTATACCAAATCAGGGTGTAATAAACTATTCAAATGAGTTCTCACATTGCTTATGAATTTTGTGACGTTTATGTGAAATATTGCCCTCAGAAATTACACTGTGTCTGTAAAATGGAATAATGTTTTTATACCTTATCCATAAGTTTTAATGAGATTGAATTTTAAAATAAAAGCCTAGAAAACATAGTAAGAGAAAAAGAGAAAAATGTAGAATAGGACTAAGGAAAAAAAATAGTTGAACATTTATTAACTGAAACAAAGTCTTAATGAACAACAACTTTTGATTTAAATGTGTTTACTTAATTTTCACCTTCAACCTTACCCAAGAACAGGTTTCAAAATTTTTACTAGTGAAGATTTTGCCTCCAAGTCAGAGTTAGAAACAAAGTACTGCTACTTACTCTGGCTGTTCCACAAGTTAACACGTTCCAAAGCTGCAGGCAGCTTGGTCTCAGGTGGTGCCTCGGGATCCCTCCAACAGGCATTTCAGTGCATCACTGAACCCCCAGCGTCTGCAGCCGCCCGGTGCTTTGCCAGCCAAGGCGCTTTCAAAGCCAGGCTGCTTCATTTAATGTCTGCTGCTTCCATCTTGCAAATGGCTTGAGGTCTGAGTGGGAGCTGCCATTGGGACGTTGCTAACTGGTTGTTAAGATTTAATTTGTAACTGACTTTGGTGGTTTTTTGGTGTATTTTATGCAAAATTTTGGCTTTGGAGGATGTAATATCCAATTACTAGCTAGATTCTGTGCTCCGTTTTGTTCTGATGTTTACTCTCAGTATGAAAATTTGAATATGATTTAAATATGACAAATTAAAAAACCCACGATTAAGTAAATAGGATTAATTTCAGAGTTTTTAAACACAACTGCCTGCTCAATTATTTTTCTGTCAACCTAGTAAAAATGAAAACCAAAATGTGCTCTCCGAAGTCAAGGTTTTACGTTAAAGATCACATTTGGAACTGATGTTAACATAATATAAATTATCTTGTATTAGCTATGTGGAAAGTCCAAAGAGTAGGGATGCTTAGGAGGAGAACATGTGTTTTGCAGATCCACCTTTGTATCCAACACAGAGTCAATAAAATCGATAGGTATGTGAGTGCCAAGCAGTTCTGACCCCAAACTGCCAGGGATCTAGGTCTGGGTGAGGAACCTAAGGCTCATGTTGTATCTCAGTGCCTCAGAGTGGGATGCAAGGTCAACAAACTAGAAGGGGAGATTGGGGACGTGGGGGAGGAGGGTTTAGAAGCTTTTCAATCTTTAAAATGTGCTGATTTTAAAACGTTCATACCTATTAAATGCAATGAATTTTTTTCACTGTTAGTGAGCAAAAAAATTTTACGTCAGTCTTATTATATATATCATTTTGATTTACATCCAAACATTGAAATATGTTTTCTGAACAAGCTCCTATTTCCATATATTAAGGGATTTATACCATCTTTAGGAGTTCTGTGCTTTCTAACACATGCAAAATCTTTTTCTGATTCCCATTTTTATTCCTTTAAGCAAAGCATTTTTATTTGACATGGTTAGCATCCCTTGGGAGAATGAGAGAAGCAGATAGTGATAATTCATTTTATGTGTGAGTGCTCTGTATTAAGGAGCTATTATGTACAGGGCAGGTTGCAGCTGTGGTGACATGACCACTTTAAAAAGATTGTTTATAACTGTGCAGTCAGATGATCAGAAATTGAACCAATTA
Organism: Cephalopterus ornatus; assembly: GCA_013396775.1. Taxonomy (NCBI): domain Eukaryota; kingdom Metazoa; phylum Chordata; class Aves; order Passeriformes; family Cotingidae; genus Cephalopterus; species Cephalopterus ornatus. Next base: position 40,780 of record VZRE01002412.1, on the reverse strand, counting down.
CCCCTTTAAAAGCTGCTGTTCAGCATATTTGCATACATTTTGCTAGCCACTTGTATCTGCTTTAGATTGAGTCATGTTGGCACCACTCACAGGCTGGGAATAGGCACGTGGTCATTTAGTACAGTCCAGTTGATGGACAATCACTGGGGATCATCTGCCTCTATAGTTTTCTGAGGGTGTTCATCAGATCAGCTGAAATCAGGTTCCATTATTAGGAATCCGTGTCATGTGGCAGCAGGTGAATGCAGGGTTTTATATCTTGTTGTGAATTCAGGCTACAGTGCCTTCCAGACTTCCTTGTAGGTGCCTAAATATCATACTGAGTAGTTGACTTCAATCCTTTTATGTCACCTTGCTCCATATCACTGATTAAAATAATTTTCTTACTAGCCATTTAAGAACATTGTGTTCTCATTGATCCAGCTAATTAAAGATGAAAAATTACTGAGGAAGAAGACCCTAGAGTGAAATAAAAATTTACTATTTTCAGACTGAAAGGTTAATTATACCAGAACTATTTATGAAAAACTGAGGTTTGTGGGAAATTGAAAATGAACTTCAGTACCGGTTTGTGTCAGTGGTAACAATTAAATAATCTCGAAGTCAGGTTTGATACCTTGAAGGTCTTTGTCCATCTAATACTGGAAAATAAATTCTTTTACATCAAATATACATTTACTCTATATATAAGTCATATATAGTACAGACTAAAGTTACATATAATCTGTGTATGTACAGCAGACAGTAACAATTTTGTCACTTATAAACTGGTTTATTACAAGTATATGTAGGTATATGACATTTATTTTGAACGTTTTTCATTAGCCATCTAAATTTCTTCTGTGCTACACTATAATATGAATTCTCTACTTACATACCATTTCATTCTACATGGTTTTGTAATCTTACGGGTTTTTTATAAATAAGCTACAGTGTAGGTGTGGGTGGGGGGATGTCAGTCATTTTTTCCTCTCAGAAACCTCAACAGACAAAATATTTCCCTAAATATGACACTGAGCAGCGGCACAGCTACATCTCTAAAATACATCTTTTATACCTAAGTAAATAATTTATACTTGCACATTCTGCAAAAATAATTGCAGTAATAAATAATTAGTACAGTAACTATTTTAAAACTGTGATAAGGAATTTTTTTAGCAACTGTTTCAGTTGTCCGAGTTCTGTTTTTTCCAGTGTGCATCTTCTCTGGCAATTTCACAGTTTTGATAACGAAGGAAAAAAAAAATCAGAGATTCTGTCTAAAATGTCACAGCACTTTACTTCTTCCCAGCTATTTTTCCTAAACACTGTTTATTAAATCAAATTATTATAAACATATTCAAACACTAGTGTGCTCAAGAGCCTCATCATAATTTGTGGACTGTGGTTCTTGACTTTTTACAGGTGCTGAAGTTTGTCCTAACCACAGTAATGGCTGATGGAGCAGCAGCACTTGTATTGTTTAAATCACTCATTTCAAGTTTGATGAAAATAACCCTCAAGCTTTCCCTTAAATCAAAGGTTTCGGGGTGGAGATATACACTAAAATGGCCTTTTTAATTGAAAATTAAAGTACAGTATTTTTCAACTGACTGAATTTTTTATGTACTTACTGATATACCCAATAGACTACTGGTTGTTTCTGCTGTAAGGCTACGGAATGGATAGCAATACAAAGAGCATGTAATTCCTCAAACGTCTTTACATTTGAGTCAGGAAGAGTGGGTCTTCTGTTGACATTCCAGACTAACAAGTATCTTTTTCCTAGGTTTAGCTCCCCTGCTGCCTCAAGGCAATACAGATACTTTGCAGCCTCTTGTGTGCTTTAAGTGTTGATACTCCCACTCTGAGTGGATTAAGACCTTTTTAGAATATTCAGTCTGTGAAAGCAATCCCTTGGTGATCTCTTTCTGACACACAAAGGAATCAATATAAAAGGCACAGCCTTACTGCCAGAGCCAGCCCTTTCAGATCAACCAGAGACATTAACCTGGTCGAGGATTTTACACTGACCATTAATCTGAGCATGCTGTTGAGATTTGGCTGCAGTTTAAAGAAATATTTCCAACTTGCTTGGCAAGTCTATATTCGTCAGCAGTTTTGAGCGTTTCTTGCTGCTTCCTCTTCCTAGAGTGGAGGTTTTTCACAGAAGAAATTATGGGTGTTGGTGATAAAATTAATGCAGAAAAATTTGAATCCTGCTGCATTGCTCCTGGTTTCTTAATTGCAGGTCTGTCATATGTAGCAAGAGGTTGGCTATGGTATTGCACATTAGACAGTGCCAACCTCTTCACCTCAGTGAGAGCACCAGACCCTCTTACACATCTGGCATTTCATTTTAGAGCTCTGTGTGTGAGTACAAATTTGGCCAATCAACTCATCAATAAAGGCTGGGCATTTGACCCAGTGAAGAAGTTGCAGCTTCATGGCCTGAAAATACAATTCCATGTGGTTCTATATAAAAGTAGGCATAAAAATTGTATCTAAAATAATTGTTCATCATGCAAAGAATTACTTTGTAATGATGATGAAAAAAATGCAAGATGTTGCTTTGTGTTTCCATCGCATATACAGTATTTTTTTTTTCCAGCCATCAACATGAGGAAGGCAAAGGACAATACTTGGTTATAAAAATAAGACTAAAAGCAAAGAGATCAGAGATACTTATTTTTACTCTTTCAAGGAATTGGTTGTTGGCATAGCCATGTTACTTTATCTCCGTTTCCCTTACATCAGCAAAATTACATTGCTTTTAAGGTTTAATTCATATGTGGAGGTACACCTAAATAAAAAAAGAATATTTTTCTGCTGTCATTCACATTGAAAAGCATACTGCAGATACTATCCAGATGGTGTGTTTGGGTTTGGTGTTTGTTTTGATTTTTTTTGTTTGTTTGTTTTTGAAAAATTGGGAAGATAGAAGACTTTGGTGGTATTTGTAAACCTTATATCTTTTTTAATTAATGTAGCGAAGGTCACTGTAGTTAATTCTGAGGGTGCTGTGTTATGCTTACTTAGGAAAGCATGAAAGAAAAAGCAGAAATGCAGAGTAATCTTTCCTCAGTTGTGTTCTTTTAACTTCCAGCAGTTAAAAATTAAATGTTTTCAGGGCTGTATCCAGAGCATTTTGCCTTATACCCTGTGGTAGCTGTTATTTCTCTTCCCTGAGTTTGTCAAAGGCATTTTCTGAACGTTAGTTAAGCTTTCAGGCTCAGAAAAACTTCAGGTTGCATGAGTTTGACAGTTCGGTTATGAACTGAGTGTAAAAAAATTAAAAACCCGAAATCCCACTTCCTCTTGTTTGTTTGAAAGCAGCTGCTTAACATTTTATGAGTGCCCTCACCTTCATGCGTGGTTAAAAGCAGAGGATAATTTTACACCAGTCCTTACTCTTACATTGCTTTGGATTTGTTTCTTTTCTAGCCCTTATCTTTTATTGTACAGAAGCAGAGATACACAAACCTGGTTTGTGTATCAAATTTGGAAGATAGAGACCTACACAGATGGTGCAATACTTAGACCCTGTAGCAAAATCTGTGGCCGTAAAACAGATGAAGAGATTCCTTGTGTGAGAGTGGTGCCTCCAAGTGCATCCCCAGCCATCAGCCCACTGACACGAGCACACAAAAAATGCTGATAACTAAGATGCATCTTATAACCTGCCTCCCTTCTAGATTTACACACTTAACTTTGGAAACGTCAAGATGAGAGACAAAACCTTCAGCTAAAGTAAGTGTGAAACTAGAAAAGGATTTTAATAAGAGAGATATCATACTGGAGCTGCCCATGTGCCATTGATTGCAAAGAGAAACTGATGGTGACTTGGATTAAAACAGAAGAAAATTCTCATAGGTACATAAGCCTCCTTTTAAAAGAAAGTCCATATGAAGCATAACCTTTCTGTAGAGTCGTATGATGACACTGGAGTCCTGTGATCAGTTTTGTTCAGATTTGACTGAAGACATTTTACAGAAAGAGTAAGGCAGTCTGGTACCCAAAGCTGTAAATGGGACTCAGTTGTGAATGATGGGACAGAATATCACTAGCTAGTAGAGGCAGGAGCTCATTCAGAGAGAAAGACTGAGCAGACATGCAGGAGTCAAGAAAAGCATGCTCAAGAAGAAATATCACATATTGCATATTTAAATGACTTGAGTACAGTTACTGTCTGCTTCCTTACCTGTCATTTTCTCTCAGTTGTTTGAAAACTCTTTAATGCATGCAGTTTCTTTTTGCTATCTAAACACATAAGAAAATTGGAACTCTCTCCTTTAGACATGTTAGAACAAGGCTTGTATCTGTTGGACACTAACTCAAGTGCTTCATTATTTTCCTGGTGTCTTAAACTTGTGAATGCCTCAGTGAGTAACAACTCAGTTACAGCACTGTTGAAAATTGGAGTTTTTAGAGCCAGATTGGAGGAACTGAGAAATTCTTGGAAGCAGACAGTGTAACAAGCTCAGCAGGATCTGTGGCTATTTCTGATTACGGTACATACTTACATGTCTGTTTGTAAGGGATAGTTACCATAGAGTTAGCTTGTGCAGGTCTCTACAAGAAGGAACTCAAAACAATGCAAAGTCCTTATTTTTCACAATTTTCCTTTTGATTGTTGATTCACTTTTGCAAACTCCGTTAAAATTCAAAAAATACTGAACAGTAGTTAAACCTGGGCTCTTAATTAGGCTGTAAAATTAGGATTAAGATTAGGACGTATAGTATCCCAGAGCTGTCAGTGGGACAACTATCAGGAAAACGCAGGCATAAGGTGATTTTTTCCAACCAGTGAGGGCTTTAAAAGGTTTTGAAGAACTTTGCAGAGATAAAAAAAGTATCACATTTAGAGCAATATTTAGTATTTGTTCATTGTTTTCTTTATTTGCTTTACATCACTGTTACTTTTGAGGAAGTGAACAAAAAACACCTTGTTCTAAAACCACTGTTTCTGAGTTGCTTTAATCTGGTCAGGAGTCCCTAGCCTGTAGGATTTCCTTAGCTGCCAAACACACATGGGCCAAGTTAAAACACATGGAGAAAAGCAATCAAGATCTGTACAATACTTGTAGTTACAGCAGATTCAGGAAAATGGAGCTATTATCTCAGAGGGGCTGAGAAAATCCCCTCAATGGCAGAAAGGGCAGTTGCATGTGTAACATGGTGCCAAATCACATGATAAACACCTGTAATCTCTGACCAGCTGTTAACCTTAAACTGATCAGTTAAAAATAGGTGAAAGAAAGCAATGTTAAATTAAACAGAGATTTTCCTCTGATTTGGATCGAGATTTCTGTCTACAAACACATCAGAAAGACAGATTGTGCCTTAGCTGTTGACACAATTGGTCATTTGGCTATTGACACAATTGGTATTTTACTTTAAAAGGCACTTAATAGATGTCAGTCTGTAAAACGAGCTGCATCCATAGTAGGAGATTGCATACCACACTGAAAGCAGGTACTGTTAAAGACAGAGGTGATACAAAGCTCTGAAAAATATTTGTGCAATGGGAGTCCCGACAGGCTGCTTCACTATCCCATCTTGTGTGGTACAGTGGGTGATTCATGTAACAAAATGTGATGAGTCCCTGATATGCTATTAAATACCTGCACAAGAATGTGGTTTTACCATCTCCATCTGTCTCCCTAACAGTGTGAATATGTTGCGCTATATTTAAAGAGATCTCTCTTTAATTAAATTTTGTTAATCAGTCTTCACTTAGAGCTCAATTTTTTGCATGGTCAGAAATCATACTTTCTGCTGGAATGCAAAAGCCCAATTTGTTTTGTAGGGCAATCATGTATTACAGTGCCACATTTCAAACTAAACAGCTGTCTGAGTCATATCTGTAGTATTAAAATGGGAAACAAAAATCTGAATGTATCTCATTTTCTGCCAAACCCTGTTTTTATATAAATTATTGTTTTCAGACATAGTTGAGGGCTATTTATATGGTATGTCAATTAAATCTCACCTTGTACCTCAGCTCTTTAATCAATTCTGAGCTAGAAGCAACTTTGTATAGTTTGGGTATATTATTATATATTATTATAGTGTATGTATTGTGTTCCATATAATGATACATATCACTATACTTACTGAAAAGTATGCTCCTGAAATATAGTGTGGTGTATTATTATATTATGTTAGCCTGTTAGATTACATCCAGCTACTTTTACACTGAGACCACCAGATTCAGTTGCACTTCTTGCTCTTAGGTCATCCAGCTGCTCTGCAACTGCTCTGCTACCACGGACCACAGCAGCACCCACAGCAGGTGAGGAAAACTACCTGAATGAGCTGCTGATGACTTTTATTTATGGAAAAATCAATCTTTTCAACCAGTCTCATAAGAGACTGAGAATCAGGAAGGGAGGGAAAATTGCTTTTTGTTACTAAGCTGGCAGTTTTCCTTCTCTGTGCAAGAATAAAGCATTATGTTATGCACCTGAGAGGTTTTTCTCTACTGGCATAAACTGACTGGTGTACTGTCTCTAAGGGTAGCAAGTTTCTTGTGGCTCACAAGTATTTCTAGGAAAATCGGTATAAGGGTAGGATAGAATGCATCTGCCTGGTATTGTATTGGGGTCAGAAAAGCTTCTTGACCCTTCTAAGAGACTTACACACATCTTCTTTAGGTATATATTGAGCATGATGAGAATAATCCAGGGAGTTCTGTATCCCTGGAACTTGTAAATAGAAAATCAAGACGGAACTTATAAATTCACAGATTCTGAAAATGAGAAGTTTGACTATTTCCTTCGAGTCACAGCCCACACAGGCGGTAGTAGTTCTTCTAAAAACTGTACTAAATGTATGTTTCAGAAAGAAATCAGATCTCATTTCAAGTGCCCCGTATGATCTGGAGTTCATCATCTTCCTGCTAAGCTTTAGTTATCCTTACTGGTAGGAAACTATATCTATTGTCAAAGCTGTTGTTTTTTGTCCCTATATTTAGGATGCAGTCTGTAGTTCTGTGTTTTTTCCACATTGAAAGCACCTCCTTCTCTTTCCAGCTATTGGTTTTCCCTGTGGGTCTCCACAGAAAACTGTCAAAGAAATCAAATGTTTCCTCAAACATGTTCTTCAGTAAACAGAATATTGTTATTAAGCCTCATTTCACAAGACTGTTTTTTTTTCTTTTTGACTGCCCTGTCATGTCAACTCCAATCCTGACCCCATAGTCAGAAGAGCCACGTAGATTTGTGACAGCAGCTTAGTCCTCACATTTTTATCACCCACTGGTTTATAAAGCAGTACCAAAAAAAGATTTTATATAATTGTCCAAATAGTTAGTGAGAATATTTAATATGGTTGAGCCAGGAAGCGACATTGTTCTGCATTTTGATTTCCCTCAAAAAACAATAATAACACTATACCATAGTATTAGTTTGCAAATCATTCAGTGCAATCCTTGGTAATTTAATACCAGTTTTAAATCAAGACATTAACTGATAAAAAGTTCATCTGTATTGCTTGATATGGCAATGATTGCATACAGCAGAAACAGTCTTATGGCTCATTCTATCAGAGGGGTAAATCTTTCTCTCCACATCAGGTGGCGTAAATAAAACCTCAGTTTTCAATGCAAATAGAGAACTGGAACATGACTTAAATACCTTTCTCACTGTTTTTCTGTAACAGTCTTTAAAATTTCATCTATAAACATAATTCTGGCCTTTTTTCTTATTGTAGTGGGATAGAGGAGAATTGAAAGGAGTCATCATTGTATTTCTAAGTGCCTGTATGATGCCTTTAATTGTACTGATCACTCTCACTTCATTGATGTCTTTTGCTTCCATTATCAGTCACCTACATTAAAAAAATACTTGTACATCCTTCTTAATATAATTTTTACTTTTTTTTTTTTAATTCTGAAAGAGGCATTTAACCTAAATATCTTATTGCTCCGTGCTGCTTTTTTAATATCTTTGGCATTTGGGTTATATGACTGCAGACTCACATTCCCAGACAGGTATGGCAAGAACAACTCAAGTTTCAAAGAGGTAACCTTTTTAAAATGTTGAATGTACGTAGTATTCTTATTAAAAATTATAGAAAACATATGAAGATCACTGTGTACCTAGACCTCAACTATTTTTTCAAGTTGAGCCTAGATTATCTGTCAGGATGGTTTCACTGCTGCCTTGAGAAAAACCTGTTCCAGCGTGAGCTTCCCCCTCCACAGGCTGCAGGTCTCTGGCAGGAGCCTGCTCCTTCCTGAGCTTCCCATGGGGTCACAGCCCCCTTCATGCATCCATCTGCTCCAGCATGGGCTCCTCCATGGGCTGCAGGTGCGTCTCTGCACCCTGATGGCCCTCCATGGGCTGCAGGGGCACAGCTGCTCCACTACGGTCTGCACCACGGGCTGCAGGGGCCTCAGCTCCGGCTCCTGGAGCACCTCCTCCTCCTCCTTCTGCACTGACCTTGGTGTCTGCATTGTTGTTCACGTGTTCTCACTCTGCTCTTCTCTGGCTGGAATTCTTTCCACGCAATACATTCTGTTCTTAAATATGTTATCACAGAGGTGTTACTATCACTCCTACTTGGCTCAGCCTTGGCCAGCGGCAGGAAGTCCGTCCTGGAGCCGGCTGGCATTGGCTCCATGGGACAGGGGAAGCTCCTGGAAGCTTCTAACAGGAGCCACACCTGTAGCCCCTCCTGCTACCAAAACCCAGCCACAGAAACTCACTACAGAAAGTTAAAGAAAAACAAGGGGAATAAATAAAATTAAATTTATTTAAATGAATTAAGAAAAAATGATGAATAGTGGGAGAAAGATACTATTTGTAGTTGTAGCATCTATGAGAAATTTGGGTGCCCTGAATTTTGTTTAAATTTTCAGGAAAAGTAACTTGTAAATGAAGTGCACCATAAATATTTGTATTAATATATTTATGAAAAATTAATTCCAAAGTGTATAAGAAAACAATGCTTCTTTTTAATTGTTTATTTTTATAATTTTCATTTTAAGTATGATGAGAGCATTTTCTAGGAGTGCATATGCAATAACTGGTTAATGCCATGTAAAAATTACACATTGCCATTGATTTTCATGTTCTTTATTTCAAAGAGAAATTATGCTTAATTATTACAGCATGCTCACACTTTTGATAAAATATTAATAGCTTTAGTTTCATTGAGATTAACAGACCAACTAGGGCTTCATTTCCCATTTGAATTTTTGCTCATTGCTATTAAAAAATCTATGTAAAATGTCACAATACCTGCAAAGCTGTTTGAGAAGATGTTGCATGTCATCACCTTTTCATGCATGTTGTTTGAGAAATAATTGGCCCTAGCTGCAAAATTTCTAAATAAAAAATAATCCTCCCAAATAAAAAATAAATCTCCCCAAACCACACCGTAATTGCCATATTTTCTTGAGTGAAGTCATGAGAGGGAGGAGGGTTGGAACAACAGGGATGGTGAATAGTCAGGAATAAGCAGGAAACAGTTGGCAGGAAAGATCAAACACACAATAGAAAATACTGGATGACAGAGAAGAAGACACTAAATGGCATTTTTTGTTTCTTTCCAAAGACATCAATATTAAATGTTTTTGGAGAAAAAGAGATGAACTTCTCTTATGATTTACTGTGCCTGTCTTTGTCATTCAACTGGGACTGCTTCAGCTGGGACTCCGTTTTCTCCTGGGAATGACAGTTTGATTACAAGGTCTTTTCAGAAGTTCACTGATCATCTTTGTTGTGTTTTCATATATATTTTTCTAACCCAATTCTTCCATAGGGGCCTTTTGCTTTTATAAAGAAAAAGAGAGGATTTGAAAGACTTCTCAATCTTAGGTCTCACTGCATTTTTGCAACAGTAATTCTGACTTTCTGGGGAAAATAGCAAGAAAATTAGGTTATTCCAAGCAATATACTGCAGTTTAAAGCTACCTGGTGATAGTTGTAGTTTGTGGGAAGCAAGTTAAACTGGACAAGAAGGAGAATGACTAAATTACAGTTTTACCTAGGATCACACCCAAGTTTTTGATGGAATTGGTGAGTGTAGAGTTCCATTGGATACAAATTCCTCCAGTAACGGTGTTAACAGACTGAGACCATGAGATTATGTTTTACGGAAATACAGGACTTGCTTTCATTTGTGTTGGAACCTTACCATGGGCAGTGTATAGCAGGAAAAGGTTTCCATTTTTATGTGTATGAATAAGGGATAAACATGTGTGTCCATGGGCAGATGTCATAGCACTGATAAGCAGCCCAATAGTCAGAGCTCTATTACAACAATTTCTTCATTATTTGAAAAGCTCTCACTGTGCTCAAAGGAGCAGTCAACATTACAGAGAACAGATCTGCAGATGGAGACAAGATTCCCTGCAAGGTTTTAGATATCTTAGGGCTGAGATATTTTAGTGGGGAGTTACTTGTTGAATTAAAATCAAAGAAGCAATATATTTTCTTCAAGGTTAAGTTAGAAAAGATGGAGCTTGATATTGCCATAAAGCATTGCTATTAATAAAAAGCACTCTATTTTCTAATTACTTTATTAGTGTTTGCTTATGTATATTCTCCTTTCATAAAATTGCTAGTTGAATTTATACATTGTAAGGCCATAAATACAAATTACTGAACAACTGAACAGTCTCTTTTCCAGTTAAAAAGCATGATTTGGAGATTATATCCTCAGGAAATTTCTGAGAGTGCTGCTGCTGACAGTTCATTTTCACAAAGTTCATGTGCCTAGGGTTCGGAAAAGGCTCTTATTTCCTCCTTTCATGAAAAAGTCCCTGCAAAGAAATAAGGTACTTTATAGGAAAGCAAGTGTAAACCCCTTCCCACATGCACGTCCCGCCAAAATCCATAATCCTCTATGTGATTCCTTTTTAAAAGTACTCAGATCTTGAACTGGCAGAACCAGACAGTAGCATACTAATGCACTGGCTCAAATTGTAGGACTGCACTTACCAAAGTGATATAGGAAACATCTTGTAGATGATGATGAGCCAATACAGAATTGTCCAAATTATACAAATTAATATTGAAAAAATAATATTTCTCTTCATATATAGGGATGTTTACACTTGTTGATATTTTAAACCTTTGTATCAGCAGCAAGTTATTAGTGAATCAAATAAGAGGTTAAGATTGTCTGTTTAACTAGAGTCTGTTTAAATATTGAACATTTATTCTTAATAATTTCATTGTTTTCTTCAGTGTGATAAATGCACATTGAAGTGTATTAATTTTCAGATATTTGGTCATTGCTTTAACATTTATCTCTCTGACTTTCTGTTGTTAGTTCCCAAGTTCCAGGAAAAGCTGGAGTTTATGCTAATGCTTGCCTAACTTACCCTTAATCTTTATCTTTTCTTAATTTTTTTCTTTTTAATTTTAAATTAAGCATTGTATTATGATATAGTCAGGGGAAAATAATAAGAAATGTGTTTTTCAACTATTTTCTTAAAGAAATGAGGCTAGTGCAGCTGAAATATCTATGACAGAAAATTTGAAATAAAAATCTCCAATTGGAGGAGTACGGACTTTAAAGATGTTGTCTTAAAGGTATGTGAAAACTCATTTCTTGATCAAGGGGAGCCTCAAAATACTGTCTTCATCAAGGAAAACCAAAACTTTAACTTTTTGAGATAAACATTCCAGTTCGGGCATTTGAGCTTTCCCAGACAACATTGTGTTCCAATATGGGAATCTGAGGGCTGAGAAAAACTTCGATGGTAAAATATTCCAGCACCAGGGAAAAATTTAGGTCATTTGTTTGCTTACTGTGAGTTGAAACATATGTGGAAAAATTTAGCACCACCAAGTTCCTTAAAAGTCCTACAAATGGTGACCTCTTGAAGACAATGATCTTTTGAGCAGCGCTCAATGTGTACATGAGGGCATTAAAACCATTTTGGTTTACTAATTTTGGATGGGCACAGGTCTGTTGAGGAAAGAAAGGCTGCTATTAGCCTCTGAGCCTCACAGACCACTTAACTGCCTGCAGGCATACCAATTAAGTGGAATTATCATCCCAATTAACCATTGTCCCTTGCCAGTCAAAACTCATTTGGTTTAATTCAGCTTCCTAGGAAAAGTCCCAATTAACCAGATTTTCTAATTATCTGTGTCCTGATTAAGTGAAGTATACTAGTACAGCCTTCATTAATAAAGGACTGTTTTCATGTTGTTATTAAATAATTTTCCAAAATTTTGGTTTATGGGTAGCATTCTTAGATAATGTCCCAGTTTGGGTGTTTGTTCTAGTAGCTACAGACTTAGAAGTCAGTTGAGCCACCAAAATAACTAAATTCTGCAGGACTTGCCAAGAAAGTGTTATTCATAAAGAAAGGCAACAAAGATGTTTTTATGTTCTGATTTATGCTGAAGACTTCATTCAGGTGTGATGCAGTCATTTCATCAGTACTTTCACTGGTGAAATCTGCCACTGCTTCTTGATCTCAAAAAATCTTTGCAGATTCATGTGAGCTGTGGTATGGGGCCAGATTTTTTGTATATATTTGGACCACAAAGTTATGCAGAGAATGTGTCCGAAAAGGTGTGGTTTCTGCCACACAAAACACATTGAGATTATATTCAGCACTTAGTCACTATGCTGTTTGCTTCAAATTACAATTTGGTTTGTTGACAGAGGACTTCTCAGATGCTCCTGGGTCTGTGACCTGCTAATAAACATGAAGCTGAGTTGCCTCCCAGTAGTACATGACCCTGATACTTCACATCACATAAATTAAACAAGATGATAGTAGTTGTTGGGAGGTGGGGAAGCACTTGAAATTAAAAGCCTAAGATAGCTCATTTGTTTGATTGGATTATACTGTGAGTAGAGTTGCCTTTGTGATGTTATGTAGCTGAGTCTCTAATTATAAGGTTATAACAATTTTCATTATAATCTCAAATCTTGACTACACAGGAATATTTAGGAAAGGAGATAGAGGTGAATCAGTTACAGGTATAGAGCAAAGTTCTTCTGTAGATTTCTTCTAAATGGGGACTAAAATATCTGAATACAGATCTGCATCCAGACATTTTCTGTGCCTCGTCATGACATCTTAAATGATTTGCCTGCACTTCCTTGTCAAAAAATGCCAAATTCCTTTCTGAAGCCTTGCATGCCTGCAGTTACCCTCACTTACGTACTTGACACAGGCTTAAAATCAAGCAAACTTAGTCCTCAGTTCTGAACAGGTGATTGCAGGAATTCATCCCACTCCCTGTTTTGGCAGAGGAATGACCTAAATCTGCCAGCAAATGATAAATATGCATAGACAGAGCTTTTCTGCGACACAGAGGTTTTCATAGTAGCTGTTCATAATCACATATGTCATTTGTATATTATTCACAAGGACCAGGTTTCCAAAATAGTCTCAGGATGTAGAAAATAAACCCACAGCTTTTATTCCTAGATAGGTGTGTGTTGTGATCCGGTTCTTAAAAGTATTAGAGAGATGAATGAAGGTGCAAATCAGATCATATGCTGAAGTCAATAGTACGGATTTTTATTTAATAGTAAATGTGAGGTAGAGAGAAAGAAGTAAGGAAAAGAGAGAGGGGATGGGAGAGGAGGAGTGTGACACAGAGAGAGATTAAGTGGAAAAAATATTGCCTCTCCATGGATTTCAACGGTGTCCAATTAGTCCTCTTCTTGTGGTCTTCTCAGTGGTGAGAGTCCCAGTCTTGCCAAAGTGGTGGTTGCAGTGTGGATGTGTAGAGGAAAGCCCAGGGTGGTGAGGGAAGAAGCCTGTGTGGTGAGGGAAGTCCAGAGGGGGTTTATTATGGTTAGGTTATGTAGAAATGCCGCTGGTACCTCCCCCAGGGTGGGGAGTTTTACACCGGGCAATGTAATACTGGATCACGGGACACTTCAGGGGTGTTTGATACCTTTTAAGATGTTACAGCTGCCTGGTGAGGATTTGCCTCTTTCCTTATCTTGTTTAACACCCAGCTGGCGGCCTGAGGTGTTGGATGTGCACGCCCTCAGCACTTGTGTGGTTACTTTGCGCATTGTCAGCTTGCACCTTGTTTGATTGAGACATTGGCATCCAGTCACTCTCACTTGTGGATACATTCTTCTCCTGGGATAATTGAACAATAGTACCACCTTTATCTTATCTCAAGTTCCTGTCACAGTCCAAATTAGTAGGCAGTAAGAGGGGTGGGTGGGCTTCATTGGGATAATTGAACAATAGTACCACCTTTATCTTATCTCAAGTTCCTGTCACAGTCCAAATTAGTAGGCAGTAAGAGGGGTGGGTGGGCTTCATTGAGCAGTTGCTTCTTTGCACAGTTTGCTACAGTGGACAAAACGCTTTAAAGTGATTTTAACAAAGCCATTAACCATTTCAGTCTCTCACAATATGATGGGCACCGGGAAGCCATGGCTGGCAGAAAGGAGCTCTCCTGGATGCCTGAGTGAACTCTGCTCCTTTCAGCAACTCTGATTGTTCCACTTTTTAAATGAACTTTTTTTAGCATCTTCTTTTGTGGCAATCTGTCCCTGACCAAGCTGACGCAAGTCAGTAGCAGGAGCCCCATACGCAAGGAATAATCCCCCAATTAACCAAGAAAAAGCCAATCTATCAATTCTAAAATATTAAAAACGTACCATACAACAAAGGTACATTATTGTGCAAAACTAATAACCAAAACAATCAGGAAGTACACGGGCTTACAAAAAAAAAAAAGAAGACTAGCCTTTTTTATCTTTTTTGGGTAGCTTAGGTATCCCTGTTTATGTTTTAATCAGATAAAAGCTGTAGTGAAAGAGGAAAGAAAATGTCAGTGGCTTGATTGCTTTCACAGTTTTTACTGGGGGAAATATTAAAAACATTAACAATAGATGGTATCATAAGAGGTTTCTGATACCTTATAATTCTCTCCAGGCAGCTGGGAATGGAAAAGCTTGAAAATGTTTCCCAAGTGAAAAATTTCTCTGTCACAATGAAATTTTCATTTTCTGTCTTTTATGCTGTGACTTTTCTGTTAGACCCACCTGGGATGTATTGAGTGGGCAGTATTAAAAAAAAAATAATAATTCTCTAGAGTACTCCTTCAGCACTGTCACATAATTTGAAAACAACTGAACCACACACTTGTCACTCTCTTCAATCTGAGATGAAGTATTTTTGTCAAAATATGTTTGTTCTTGAGGTTTCCCAGCTCTCAAGATTTGCCTAAATTTTTTCAGTTCCTCAAACTCTCAATAACATGCAAAATCCAAATTGGAAATCAGCACACTTTGGCCAAGGATTATGGATTTTCCATGTATCATCCTCAGAACTGAGGGATCAACAATCAACTCATATTTGCCCTGGTATATTTTGAAGATCAATGAAGCACAGTATGTTTTTCTTAATTTTCTGTTGACTGAATGTGTTGTGTAGTTATTTTTATGACAATGCTTGAAGGTGTGAATACCAAAAGACAAAATTTCAAAGCCAGAATTTCAGGAATTAACCTGCCAAAGATTAGCCATGTACCCATATCCTTTTGGACAGCTTCTGCAAGCAAACTATGCAAGACAATTTAAAATGGAAATGTTTTCTTTTAGCTGTGTGCACATAATTTATCACTAAAAGAAACCAACCCAAATTTCACTTCTTGGTTGCTTTCTGCATTCAGGGCTGCTGCGAATTTAACTCTTGTTCATATGGAAAAAGTATAGAAATACAGCATTTTGCAATTTTTTTCTTTCTTTTCATGTCTGAATAGTCTGTTAGAACACTTGGGTGTTCCAAAGTCCTGCCTCTTCTGAGCAATTGAGATGGTTGCAAAAAAAGTCAAGGGAAATAGTGGAAGAGCCTTTAAAGGATAAAACACAGCGATTGAAATGTAAGCTTCTGAAGGCATGATAGAGGAGTTCCAGTGTTCCAGAAAGAAAGCCTCATAGAAAGCTGGAGTTTTTGCTGATTTCAATTACTCTGAATTTTTTTTTCCTTTGAGTAATACCATCAGTAGGAAAACAGCATATAAACAGGTTACTTATAACTTTGTGGGATTTAAAGATGGAAGAGAGTAATGCAGGTAGTCTCTATCACCCAGCCAGCGTTGACTGTTCTTTTGAAAACAATCTGCTTGCCTCATAAAAGGACCATAAAAGTAGTGCATGGAAAAGCTAAAATTAGACATACTAAATTTGTTGTGTTGTTTTTGTCTGTAGCTTGCGAAAATGTTGTTACATGAAAGTAGAAAAAGAAATGCAAGTTAGAAATTATTGCTATGTTCAGTTATTGTTTTGAATTTTTGTCAGCATCCTGAAAGAAATAAGCCACTACTGATTTCAGCAGACAGCTATTAATTACAACTCCAAACTTTAGTAGTTGATTATGACCTTATCCCATTTTTAGTCTGCAAATACCACATGCCTCTGCATGTTTCCGTGAAAACAAGTTCTAGAAATTCTCTGCCTGTTGTATAAAATATTTTCTTTCACTTGTTAAACCTCACTCCTGCTAGCTCAATGTACTGCCCTCTACTATCGGGTTTGGAGGGGTGGGTAGGAGGAGGAGAGAGATTTGGTGTATTACAATTCCTTATTCACTTTATGCATGGTCAAATTATGTCATGATTTTTTAAACCTAAATCTTATCCTTTTCAGTATTTACTGTGTGTTTTATTTAATGTATATTGATATTTGTTTTTGCAATTTTAGACTAAAGTATAATTCTTATATCTACCATTTAAGACTACAGAGAACATACAGAAGTCATCCTGTACTTTTTTTATTTACAGTGTTGTCAAAACACTGCTGGCAGCTGTGAAATCCCTTTGGGAGAGCTGTGTCAAGTATTTTAAGAATGAATTGCAGGGGTATGCAGTTCTTTGTGTCAGTGAGTAACTTCTCCACTTTATTCTCTGACAATTCTTAAATAAATTTTAGTTCATTGAACATATTCATAGTTATTAAGCTATTTAGAGAAAATCATAGGAAATCTAACTTTTCTTCTGTCAGTTTAGTATGATGAATGTTAACTGATACTTGTGTTCTGTAAACCTGCCGTGTTGGGAGAGCTTCGCCTCCAGTTGCTTGTTGAGAACTATGAGAGTTGTATAGTAGTCCAGAAATACAGGTAGGTATTTCGTTATTCTACTTGCTGTATTTCAAGCTTAAAGAAATTGAAAATATTCCCCAAATGAAAAGAAAAAAAAAAGCTCTAACAGGACCATGAAGCCAGGAGTGTTGGTAGGCTGATCCTTCCACTCTGCCCTCATTACTGAATATAAATATATAAAAAATCCTGAAGGCATAAACCAGAATACAGGAATTCTCTGGTCAAAGGAATTTTAATAAATTCTAATTGACAAGGGTAAGAGTTAGCTTTTAGCTAATGTTGATAAACATTAAATCATGAGGCTAAAACACATATCCAGAGAGTAGTCCTCAGCTTAGGGGATATAAAATTCCTAAATTCTTACCTGCAGATTGTATTAGCACAACAGAAATAGTGGACTGTGCCTTCATTCCTCTCGTCTCCTAGTGTATGGGTTGATGATTCATGTACACATCTGGGAAATGTCAAAATGTGGTTCTGAATTCCATCAAGCAGAGCTGACCTCAGACTCCGAGGGCAGAAGCTCCAGCAGGGAAGATGTTGCTTCAGCTGTGGTGTTTCCTCTTGATGCTTTTTTCAGTTTGAAGAGAGCAACACCAACAGGGACATTTTATGAGACGCCTGATGCTCTAAGTGTGTACTGGGCACATGTGACATATAATACAGAGCCTTTCATGGTGTGTGCAATTGCAATTTTAGAGCTAACTCTGCCTTCCTCTCAGTTTTGGTGTCTATGGCTTTCAACATTCTAGAAAGCTGAAATGAAAAGGGCAGACTTGATCTTACACATAGAAATGTCTTATCATCTACAATTTATAAAGAGGAGGCAGACATTTTAATATGCAAGTGTAGGATAAAAATGTACTGTTAAATTTTCCAGTATTACAAAGAAACTGTTTTTATCAGTATTCCAATTGCACTTGGATAAGATTGGGTAGAGATCTCAGCAGATGGTTGTCATAAACTCCATACCTCCTTTTGGAAGTAGCATGTAAATCTATCCAGCTTGGCACTAACTACACAGCCTAATTTTCCTGCATGCTTGTGCCAAAATAAATATGGAATGGGGAATATTTTTTTTATTATTTTCAGATTTTATTAACCAACATCAGACCTGCTTAACCTGTGGTTGTTCTATCCATAAATCGGTATGCTTCATAGTTTTATGAGAAGAATGACAGTTATTATACAGCAGTGACCTAAATGACTAATTGTTAGCATTATTGAGTAACTTAATTAGAATAATCTGTACATTTTCTTGCTATTGCCCAGTGGTGAGTCTGAGTGAAATGGTTATGCCTAAATTACAAGATTTTTGAGAAGAGAGAAATGTAGAAGACATACTCATAAAGATGAAGTTGTCATTGTTAAAATTGTTTGAATAAAATTTATTATTATTTTTATAGGCCTTTTGATTTTTTTAATGGACAAACAGTTCCTCATATATTTGTGTGAAGGGAAGAAAAGTAGTATTGTAAGCAGAAACTCTTCTCCACCCACTGTCCACCTCATCAATAGGATTGGTATATACAGTATTGTGTTGACGGGGTTGACTCTGGCTGGACACCAGGTGCCCACAAAACACTGCTCTGTCACTCTCCTCCTCAGCTGGTCAGGGGAAAAAAAATATAGCAGAAGGCTCGTGGGTCAGGATAAGGACAGGTAGAAGTCACTCACCAGTTACCATCACAGGCAAAACAGGCTCAACTTGGGGAAATTAGTTTAATTTATTACCAGTGAAATCAGAATAGAATAGTGAGAAATAAAAGCTAAATCTTAAAAACACACACACACACATCCTTCTTCCTGGGCTCAACTTCACTCCTGAATTCTCCTGCTCCTCCCTCCAGTGGCAGGGGGTGGGGGGGGAAACAAAGAATGGGGGTCATGGTCAGTTCTTCTCATGTTGTTTCTGCTGCTCCTTCCTTCTTAGTAGGAGGACTCCTCACACACTTCTCCCACCTCAGCATGGGCTCCCTCCAGGGATGCAGGTGGATGTCTGCCCTATAGGGCAGTCTGAAAGCATACTGGCCTCAGGAGATGTTTCTGAAATTCCATCCATGTCTGTTTAATTACTACATTCTGAAGCTAAGGCCATGTTGTCTTCAGAAGTACTCCTGAAGTAAGGGTAAAAATTACCTCTGACAGATATTAGATACCTCTGAAAGAGATTAGGTAGGTGTAGAAAAGGATTGAATTCAAAGGCCAGGAACTTCTTGCTTACATTGTCTCATCTGTGAACAAAGGTTTTCCACATGAGAAAAATAGTATGGATAACATTTCAATCTCAAAGACTAATATAGAATCTCAACAGAGAAATCGGGATATCTAAGATTTAGACCTTAAAAACAGAGACAATTTACAAACATAATAATATCAAAACCAGTGGAGCTGATTCATCTGAGTGCCCTAACATCAAACTCCTGTCTTCTCTTCTGCAGTTCATTAAAGATAGCTAGTGAGCAGCAAAGATAAATATTCTCCTTTGCATGCTGGGACACAGGCACCCAGTGGCAAGAGCTGTGTGGTAGTAGTCTCACCACCTCCCTCAGGTGACTGAACCCTCTCTGCTAGAAGAGGAGGGGAAACCCAGGGTTGAGGGAGAATACGTCCCACTACCAGGAGATACCCATTAGAAACTCAATTCTTCTTCTTCTCCTCCTCCTCTCCTAGCCCCAAAAAAAGCAGATCTGTTTGTGTTATCTGGATGTGCAGTTTAAATCTCTCATTTCTAGACTGACCACATATGGAATGAAGACTTTCAGGAACTGAGTTTGAATATGTTTACCTTGGGTTTTGGTGTTCAGTAGCATGTACGCTCAGCTTCTTTGTGCTCTAACTGGTGTGACTTAATAGAGGAAGTTGATGTCTTCATGGACGTGAGACTAATAATGCTATCAAAATTGATTTTTTTTCATCATTTATTATATAATACAGTAACATGAATCATTTGTCTAGGATATGCCATTAAAAATGAGAAGGCTATTTTGAATTTAACTCTTCAAGTCAGCTTTGTAACTCATCTCTCTTTTTAATTGTTTGAAATACCTAGAGTAACAAATATGGATCAAAACTTTTTTCCTGATTGTTCATTTCTTTAACAAATGGTTAACTCATAACTTCATTTCAAAATAAAATGTAGAACTTTGGAAAATAGGGTGGCCATTTCTTTTATGAAAAATGTTTTTTTATGTCTGCACTTTACTGAGATCTTAGATATGCTCTTTTTCCTAGACTTTGGAAAGAAAGAAAATTTTCTATGTTCATCTTTGTGATACATGTGGCTGATGTGTGAATTAGGCCACAAGCTCACAGAATTCAGCAATGTGAGAACTAGAAGAGTTTCCCTGTAAAGCTAAAACCTGGAAACACAGATTAGCATCAAGACCTACTAGTGGGATAATAGAAACAAGGGAGTAAAAGTCCAAGAGAGCAAGCAATGATTGCTATTTCCATTAGATCTAAATGGAACTTTATGTGCTCTGTAAACTGATATTTTAACTGATGTGATTGAATAAAGAAGAGGAAAAATGAGCTCTTTATGATTATTCTCTTTTTCAGGGCCAGGGGAAATTAGTTTATAAATAATGTACCTGCCCTTTACACTGTTGCTCACATTTCTCAAAGCTTCACTGGCTGTTCTGCAATTATGCTAATGATATCTTTGACCCAATGTTCAGTGCAGAAAGTCTGATACTGAAGCTGTGCTTATGTGAGCGAATTCCTCTTTCTGTTTCAAGCCTTTTAGTATTTACTTTTATAAGTATGTTTAAAAAAAAAAAAGGCTACTGTAATAATTAGTAGGAATGAAAGAATGCGTTTTGCATAGCAATTTGTACATATGTTTAAACTTCTCTGTCTTTGGTGTTTCGCTTATGCAGGGGTAAACTTTTTAGTGCATTTGAAATGGACAGGGTGGACGGTTTGGATGCGGAAAAGAATGGGACAGTCCCGTAGGGATTCTGTATCACATGAGTAGCAAATTTTGGCATGTTAAGGGGATGCTAATGGTGTTGTTGGTTTAGCTCTTTTAGTCATGATGTCTAAATATATTCTTCATAAAGAAAAGCCAAACCAGTTCCCCACGAAGTTGTAGGTGCGTACCCAGATGCCCATGAACTTGTAGTCAAACATTGTGGAAGGATAGAAATTCCTGCTTTTGATTCGCTGTTTAAACTTATGGAATATATTTAACGTTGATGCCACTTGCTACCTAATTAGGAAGATTAGCATAATCATACTTAATTACTGTGCCTATTTCATTGGGAGTTTGAGGATAAATTAGATGTAAGAGCTTGAAATATAAAAAGCTTTCGAAGTGGGTCATATGATCCACTTGTTCAATCGGTTGACCTCAACTGATAATGAAGAAACTGAAACTAATAAATATATGAGAAAGATCTGTGTTAACTAATAATTCTTCTGCTATAATGGGGTTTAATGTATCTATGCCACAGCTTTCTCAAATTGTGAGAAAAGAATCTGTGGTAACAACTCAGAAAATGTCACCAAAAGAAGAAACAGAGCAAGAAACTAAAAATTACACTTAATTCCTTTCTTTGTAATGACTTATAATTCTGTTGTCAGTCTTACATAAATAGTTTTCAAGGAGGACAGTGACCACTGTTGACTATAGTATATTGTGTCTGAGATGCTAAAATAAGCAATACTTCTTGAAATGTTGCCTCATTTATCAGTATGCTGCAATACATGTACAGATACGTAAATTATCATAACTTTCTGTTGATGAAGTGCAGCAGAGATTCATTGCTGAGAAACAGTGTGCATGGACAGACTAAATCAAGCACAGCAAGTGATGATGATGATGATGCAAGTGACCCACTTAGGGCAGAGAAAAAAGAATGATAGCTGTGAAAGGCAACAGATAGACTATACCAAACATAATAGACATCTTGAAATGTCTGTAGCCCAGGGCTATAGGTCTAACAACAAGTTGACTATTGGCAGGTCATTTATCCATCATGTTGAGGAAAGAAAGCTATTCAAAAGTAAAGAGGAAAAGGATGTACTGGGCAGAAACTGAACATATTAACCTTACAGTGTCCACTTTTCCCAGGAGATGAAAATGGATGAATCTTGTATAGAAGAATAAAAAAAGCTTTAGTAAAAGGAGCCTTTAGAGAGATTGTTAATTTAAAACTATCCTCAGGAACCCTTATTCTTTTACATTCCCTTTCATTTGTCCTTTTCTACAAGCATGGTGACTGATTCATGCTAAAATAGCTGGATGCCCTGTTTCTAGCTCAAAGTCCTGTGATGGAGTGTCACCATCCTAAACTATAGTGGGTTATAAAGTGCCATATAGTGTGTGTGTGGGACTTAACTGATCTCAGATAGTGATGCTCTTCCATGTCCATTGCTGATGCCATGAGCTAGAAAAGATGTTTAATTCTTTCCCTTATCAAACTCCTCCTAATTTTCAACTGAGAAAAATCATGCCTTCTTCAAAATAGATCATCAAGATTGAAATAACAGGTGGAATTGGAATAGCAACAGTGAAAGCTGAATGATGTTTTAAATTAAGAGAAGGTATAAATAGGCCAGAGGAAAAAGATGTGATTGAGAAAGGAGAAACAAGGAGTAATAGCAGGGTGAACGGGTGTGTGGAAGAAGAAGGGGAAATTACTCCCACACAGTTGATTTTACCTATGGCCTTGCAAAACCCATGGCCAGACTTGTTGCAGATAGACAGGTCAAACAATGGCAGTGGCAGAGAGCAGCTGCTGGGGAGGATGCAGATAGTCTAGCAGGTGCCACTGGAGTCCCTGTAACACAATGACATCCTGACAAAGCCTGTGTCTCAGTAATGTGTCCTGTGGCACCACAAGATCCCTGTGTCTGCCCGAGTGTACCTTTGTTATAGTCGGCAGTTTTTTGACAGGTGTTGTTGATTTTATGGTGACTTTGTTCCTTATGTCTTGTTTATTTGCTTGTGATGGTTGGTGCACCATCTGTTTCTCCCCTCTTTTTCTTTTGTTTGTAAGATCGTAAGTTATATTCAGTGTAAATATGTATGTATACTCTTCTTCTAGTATTTTAAATATTTTGGGGGTTTGATTAGCATAGACCTTAAGTGCCTGCCCTTTCTTGGACCTTCAGACAAATAGCCGGGTTTCACTCTTGTTTACCCTTATTGTAAAGCCTAAATAACTCTACTGGATGTGATGTAATGCAATTCCACTATATGACACTATAAATAGAAAGATAATTTAACCAAGATACAGGCCACACACCCTTTCCATCTGGATGTAGGAAAGACAGATGCACGGCATTTCAGGAAGAGTTCTTTGTCACTTTTACGCTGCACAGGGCTCACAGCTCCAGTGCTGGTCATGGCCATGTTGGTGTGATTGCAGAGGCTGCAGGAAGAGAGCTGTCGAAACTGGATGGCAGCTACCTCCTCCATTTTGCTTCAGAGCTTTCTGTTTATCAATTCATGTTCACTTTCAGCTTTAAGTCAATCATATGACGCCTCAGAATGATGGGCACAAGCTCCAGTATTTTGTCTGCCATCCCAATATTTTGTCGTCATTGTAGTCTGGCTCCTAGGACCACCCTACCTCCATCTCTTAGTGCAATTACATACTTGTTATCAATACCAGTCCCTTTAATGTCTTCAGTGGTAGTTTTCTGAATGAGAACTGCAGGATAATACTGGCGCCATTTTCTGGCAGCTTCTGGAAGTGAAACAGGGGGCTGTACCGATGTTCTCTAAATAGTCAGAGGATCAGGACTCACACAACTTTACAAGCAACATCAGCAAGTTATTTCTTTGCTGCTCCATGCCTGGGTCACGCCAGCTCCAGTCGTCAGAACTGATGTGCTCTACAGAACAGGGGAAAGAACAGCAAGGCTCCACAAATTTGTGCTGAGATGAGCATTTAAAGAATAGGTTGTTCCTTAAGATGTCAGAAATGCTGAAGGACAGAAGTGTCAGTGGGCAGGTTGGGAAGCAGAAAAATCCTTTATGTCAGAGATCAGCAGCCATAACAGCACATTGTTGCGCTAGAAACTAAACTTGCAGGTTACCTTGTTTTGTCACAGAACTGGGTGAGGAGAGCACTTGAGAAGTCCTGGGAAGCTACCTGGTGTTTGGGAGCCTGCACCTCTTAGAGGCCAGTGGTGCTTTCTCATTGACCACAGCAGCTGCAGCACCCCAGCATCAGTGGTTTTATCTCTTTTACTAATGTTAATAAAAAGTGAGCCAGGTGATAGCAGTTACAACTGACAGCTTCCAGATTTAGTGACAAGTTTAATGATAATAATTTTGTTCTTCATCTGATGCATTCAGTGATTCTTTCTAACGTTCATAATGGTTTTCAAAACAGTGACATGTCTAACCAAAAGCGTTTTTCCAGTATATTAAATTTATCAGCAACTTAATTCAAAAATCTCTTAAATAAGCATGTATTAAATAGCACAATTCAAGTAAGCAGATATTAAATATACAAGCAGGAACTATTTCTGCACACAATGAATGAAGAAACTCATTAAAGAATATTGTTACTTACTATTTTGCTTATGATTCAAGTTAATTAACTAGTAAAAACATTTTAAACCAAAAATGAACAAAAATTTGCTTGTTTTCATTTTATGGTTTTGCTTTTTTATTTTAAACTTGTATGTTTAAACATGAGTTTAAAATGCAGTTTGTGTTTTGGAATTCTGGTCCTCCATGAAAGTTGGAAACTACGACATGTATCTTCTAATACTGCATTCATATAATAGGAGAAGACCTGACCACATGCAGTGCTTACACAGGCTTTGTGCTGGTTGTCAAAGACCTCTACCACATAATAAATGGGAAGCAGGAGATTGGAGGATAGTGTCACCAGAGATCTTGCAAGGTTACTCACTAACCATTGTAAATGCATACCCGTAGTTTCACATACAGAGCCCTTGGATAATGTGAAAAATCAGAGCAAATAAACTGCCAGTGCAGGTGATTGCACATGTTGTTAATGTAAGGAGTAGATTACGCTGAAATCCTCTCTTTCTGGTTTCGATAAATCTTCTCTATCCTTCCAGATAATCCTTACAATTTTTTTTCCCTCTCGTTTCCCCATTGAATAATCTTCAGTAGCTCCAAGCTAAATTTCTTTT
The DNA here is from genome assembly GCA_013396775.1 of Cephalopterus ornatus. Classification (NCBI taxonomy): domain Eukaryota; kingdom Metazoa; phylum Chordata; class Aves; order Passeriformes; family Cotingidae; genus Cephalopterus; species Cephalopterus ornatus. The sequence goes on along the minus strand of VZRE01002412.1, from coordinate 15,624 downwards.
CTCTGTTCATATAAGTGCAAATTTTTCCTGGCCTGAGTACAGTGAACAGATTTTTATCTGTCCAGGAGAAAGAAGTGGGAAATGACTCAAGGAAGAAATTTGAGTCCTAGAAAGGTAGCATTTTCAGGGTTTCCCACAAACAAAACAGGAGACGACTGAATTAAAGGAAGATATGGTACTCTTTTTCCTCTGGATTTTCATAACTGGATTTCTCACAAGCCTTTTGATGGAGGTGGGAAGGAGATTCTCAAATGACACACTCTTCTCCTTGCATGCCTTTGCAGCAATCAGATTGCACTGTGAGCTCTGCCTTTCCAGGGAAAAAGCCTAGAAATGTTACATTTGCTATTCTAATAAGAAGTTATGACTTCGGGATTTCTTTGATGTGCCAGACAATGATTAGTGGAACTGGCGCAGCCAGAACATAACCACTAAAAGAATGTTTAATAACTTCTGATAGGTTATTCTTCAAACTTGTGTTAAAGGCATTCAGATTGATTTTTGTTAGGAGAATTCACTGAAGTCAGATGTCTCTTTTCCCTGGTTTACTCTTCTCAGATCTCTCTGTTAGGTAGAAAAATAAATGTAATTTGTAATGAAAACCAATCTTCAGTCTTTACTGTATCACTGAACAGAAATTTCCTGGCAAATATTTGCACATGGTGTGTCTTCCTATAGAATGCATAAGAAGCAGCTACTTCCTCTGCCATGTTTAGTACAATGATGAATATTCCCTTGGCCTCAGAGTAAAAATCAAGAAACCTGTGGTTGAGGCTGGCTTTAACTGTGTGTGTGCTTCTTCAGGTTAAAGCAAGCAAAGAAAGAGCGTTACAGTACTGCAGGACATAAATGTGTTGTAACTAATACTATCATAGATATATATTATGTTCTTGTTCTGTAACATGTCACATATTGTGGTAGTCTTCCAAAATCTTTATAGCAGACATATTTTGTCAGCTGATTCATTTCCATGAATGCAGACATAAAATTTTACTTATTTATAACAAACCTGTTTGAGTAACAGAAACTGTGATTATGAGACCTTTGTGATAGTTTTGTGATCTTTACTGTGTGGGAACCAAAGCCCAGGAACAAGAGGGATTCCTTACACAGACTCTGGTGTGATAAATGCCTTTTTATTTGCTCCAGGTTAAATTGTGCATCTAAAATATTGGTGTAAATGGCTCTGCCAAGATCATTTTATGGCCACTGCCCAACAGACATCAGATGGAAGTGTTCAGTAATTTAGACTGTATTTGAATTTTAGTAATTTGGCCTTTGAAAGCTTTCACGTACCTTTCCCATCAGGCTAATAGATTGAAAAGATCTGGATGAATGAGCAATCTAGTTGTGTTAGATGTCTTTTGTGCTTTATAGCTGACACTTTTCCTATACTGTTATAGAATAAACCACCAATTTTTGCTGTACTAAAAGAAAGAAAAAAAAGAAAAAAACACCAAAAAAAACAAAACACCAAAACCACCACAGATGATTTACCGCTAAATACAAGGCAAATTGATATTTTAAATATGCCTGTATTTAAATACCATAAAGAACCAGGCAAATATCAAAACCAAAATAAAAAATAAGTTGATAGATCATATACTGCATATGTGTCCTGAAGTGAGGACATTCTTTGCCTTAATGTCTCCAGTCTACCCAAAGCTCTCTTGTCCAATTTAGTTATATACTGTCCTAGATGATCTCTAAGAGTCTTTGCTCTATCTACTACTCTCTTTCTTAAAGAAAATTCCTGCAAATTCAGGTAAACATCTCTAGCAAGGGACATATCTTAAAACAATTCCTATATTCTCATATTTTATGTGTATTCTATTCTGAAGACAAATATAATTTAAACTTTTAGGCAGAGACAGGTATTACGTAGTGCCATCCACATTACCGAGCTAATTGTTTACTGTGTGTACATGTTTAGTGAGATTTTAAATACCTGAAAAATTGGAAGCAATTTTAAAAATAAACTTGTAGTAGAAGGGGTCAGTGAATGAGTCCTAACTGTGTTTCTTTCTTAGTTTTGATTTACATAAATGTATACATTACCTGTAAGGGAATTAATTCAAAGGATAAACTCCAACTGTGGCACTAACTTCACATAGTACTGATGAGAATATGCATGGAGCCATTCACTCGCTGTGGGGCAGAGCAGTGCCTGCAGTTTAGTGTAGCTGAAAAATACTCAGAAAAACCTAATTGAGAAAATAAAGACTAAAATAAAACTCATAAAGAAAAATGTGAGCATTATATATATATGTATATATATATATAAACACACACAACAGATGATTGAAATACCTTTTACAGTTACAGTGATCATCACAAAAACATGTTTTTAGATTCCTCCTAGATTATGGCAATTCTGATAGAATAATTGTATTTGATACGGAATGATGATCTTTTAATGTTTATCTTCAAATAACTGATGGCTCAATATGGGTACTATAATTGCAAAAACTCCTTAAGTTGTTAAAACAAGTATAATGTTACCAGGAGAGAACTAAAACAAAATGGTTTGTGTGTCTTAAAGAGCCTAATCACTAAATCAGTAGAATTCTCTCTTAAAAACAACAGATAATAGAAAATTGATTCATATTTTTTTATTTTTTTTTTTGTACTATGCAGGCAACACCAATTCTTTAAAGGAGTGCATCTCTATAATAACACACAAATATTTTGGAAGTCTTTTCGTACATAGGTCTTTATATCTACACGTACATATATGTATGTGTGTGTATGTATATGTACACACACATACACATGTTTTTATTGTGTTTGATGGTTTCCAGCTTTTAAATAGCAGTGCAATCTCAACCTAGAGGGAAGACATGTATATTGCAGACTTTAACCAAACATAATTGCTAGGAAATGTCCTTCTGCCAAGTTGTCATCAATCAGTGCAACAGTGTAATCATGCGTACTTAATCATAGGCAGAGAATGCTGAAACAGTGAAGAAAATCTCTTCCTTAAGCATTTGTTTATCTAAAAGCTTAAGTGAACATTAAGTGAGGCAGGGTAATAGCATAAAGCATCATTATCATGTTATTATATTCAGGCTTGAGTGACACTGAATAAGCTGAATTTGTCTGATAAGAAATTAATATTATTAAATTTGATATGTTCTAATATAATTACTGTATTATCCATCATATAGCACTTAATCTTTTATTTCATGAAACAAAAAAAAAACATCAGTCTGTTACAGGATGCTTCACACAACTAAAAAAACCTCCTTCTAATCTGATAATGAGAGGAAAAAAAATGTGGGTATGTGATCCAGATGGAAGCCATTGCAGTGAAGTTTTCATTTTGGATGGCTGTGTGTTTGAGATCCATTTTCCTTTTACCCTATAACCTTGATAAACCCTCAGCACAGCTGTATACTGTGCATAGAAGGAAAGAGAACACCTGGGCAAAAAATGTATGATACCATGAGAACTTCATTAGTTTCTGTGAAGCTGGGCTGTGCCAGTACTCAACCCTAGAGACATATAAATAATTTCAAATTAGGAACCAGTGAACTGGTTTGATACTGCATAATCTTGGTCTGTGCCAGATGAATATGAAATTCATAAACTGTAATTTTATATCAGGCTTGGTACTTGTTTTAAAATGAGAAGTACTGATAGTGTATGATGATTTATATCTTACTTCTACTTCAAAAACCTGTTTAATCACAACAGTGTCTTAAATGGATGAGCATCTTTCCATGACTTATACATCTGGTGTATTAACATTTAACTGAGTGTTGCAATACTCTGCTATCTTAATCTGGAAAATTCATTATCCAACATCTGCTTTAGAAGGCAGCTTGTGATATAAATGGTGACAACTGGTTTCCATAGTTTCCACTGGAATAATATATTGTATTTTCCCCATCAGAACTCACTGCTGAATAGCAAACAAATCATGGAGCTAAACAATAACCAAAGAAGATGAACTAAAAAGATACTGCTTTGGCAGATAATTAAGCTATTGTGTCAGATTTCAGCAATGAGAAACAAAACCAGTGTCATTACAGGAGAAAAATGAATCTAACCTTTCTCATAGGTTATTGTGGAAATCATGTTCTAGCACTACTTTTGTCCTAGATATAGTAGCCTGCAGGATCAGAGCATTGACTTTATACTTAGATACAAGCTATTTGTTGAATTTCATACAGAAAACATTGCACATATTTCTTTGTTTCTAGTTTTACACCCTGAAGTTTTCCTGTAAAGCAGGATTCTAGGCCTTGATTGCTATAGAACAACTCAATTTCACATTAATAAAACCACAAACTATTTGGCAGTACAGAGGATCAATACACACATTTATATATCAACTGACAGAGTAGAAATACAGCTGGAATACATATCACTTGGGGAATGAAAAAATGAAATCCAAGGATTTTGTTCCCAGGAAACAAATTGCATTATCCAGTGCTGAATATTTTTATTGTCTGATTTTTAAATTAAAATGTGTTCATTAAGCATATGAGTTAGCTTAGGCTTTCTTAAATTTTGTATGCCATGGAACAGAACTGTTCATGAAACTGCCTCAATATAATTAAAAGCTGTAAAAAGTAAGAGGTGAAACTAAGTTCCCATTTAAAGTCTTGCCTTTAACTGCAGACAGATCTCCTCTGTGCAAATATTTCTCTGGCTGCCAGTGGTGTATGCAAAATACACCTTTCAAAAATTTGTATGCTCCTAACATGACTCATCAACATTTCTGCATTTGAAATGGCTGTTTGAACTGAAGGAAAAAAAGCTTCAGAGAGACTTTTTCTTTTATTGGTTTAGTTTAGAAAAACTTCCTGCACTCAGTCAAAAAGTTTGATACTTTAACTTATGACTGTGTATGAAAACAGTTAGGAAAAGGAAGCATACCATGTTGAAAAATGCAAATGCCTTTTCAGAACAATGAACATTAGTTACTTGCAAAATCTGTAATTGTGAATACAAGATGAGTACAAATACAGGCACATGCAATTGCACATGGAACTAACAGATTTATAACTCTGTACAAATATAGTTTTTTGTATTTTCAGTCTTTTATGGCTGCACGACCATGTGCTTTCATAACATGGCTGTAAATGCAGGCCATCTTAATAAACTACAACATGGTGATAAACCCTAGGAACTCTTAGCTGAGCATTTTCTACTGTGTCCTGAAACTTGCACGGGAAGAAAATTTCAGACCTAAAGGAAAGAGAACTACTATGAAGATTAAATTACATCTTAAAGGTTGTAGGTGTGATGCTGTGAATGCGAATTAATTTACATTTGCAGGAGAGTGCAATGACAGCTGAACAGACTCTTTTTCAATATTACTTCAGCCCACATTCTGAGAGTGTTTCATTCAGCATAAGAAATGAGTTATTCAGTTGTAGAGTTTTGTATGGGTTACTAGTATGAGCCTGATACTTTTTATTAAGCCATCAAATAATTTATAACATAGAGTTTCCTTTGACAGAGTAACAGAGTGGTTGCAGTTGGAAGGGTCCTCCAGAGGTTGTCTGGTCCAATCTCCTCCAGGTCCCCAGAACTGTGTCCAGAGAGCTCTTGAATATCTCAAAAGGTGGAGGCTCCACAACCTCTCTGGGCAACCTGTGCCATTGTTCAGTCATCCTCACAGAAGAAAAAAAAAAGAAAAGAAAGGAAAAAAAAAAGGCTGTTTTGCATGGTCAGGTTGAATTTCATATGTTTTATTTTGCAGCTGTTTCCTCTTGTCCTATCAGTGGACACTAGTGAGTAGAGCCTGGCTCCCTTTTCTTCATTCCCTCCCTTCAGATATTTATGCACATTGATGAGATCCCCTTTAGTCTTCTGCTTTCCAGGCTGAACAGTCCCAACTCTCATAGCCTCATCTCATAGGAAAGATGCCTCAGTCCCTTAATAATGTCAGTGGTCCTATGACAGACTCGATCCAGTAGGTCCATATCTTTCTTATACTTGGAAGCCCAGCACTGGACACAGGTGTGGCCTCACCAGTGCTGAGTAGACAAGACTAATCACCTTCATTGACCTTCTGACAGTGCTCAGAACTTGCAATCCAAGATGCCATTGCCCCAAGGGCACACTGCTGGTACCTGGAGGACTTGTTCACCAGAACCCCAAAGTCCTTTTCTGCAAAGCTTCAGAAAACTACTTTCAGGCCACTGAGCCTCCAGCATGTACCGCTGCCTGTGTTATTCCTCCCCACGTGTAGGACTTTGCACTTCTTGTTTAAATTCATGAGATTCCTCTTTGCCCATTTCTCAGCATATCAAGGGCTCTGTGAATGGTGGCACAACCCTCTGGTGTATCAGCCACTCTTCCCGGTACTTTGTCAACTGAACTGAGGGAGTACTCTATTCCATCATCTAGGTTGTAAATAGAGATGTCGAACAGTATTGGACCCAGCACCAACCCCTGGAGTACAGCACTAATAATAGGCCTCCTTCTGAACTTTGGGCCACTGATCACAACCCCTGGGCCCAGTCCTGGACCCGTGCAAATACAAGTTCATCTGCTGATATCTTTCTAAAAATTATTTTCTACTTGCACTCATCAGTGCTTGATAATCTGATGTCTTAGTGGGGATTTTGTTGGTCTTTTTTTTTTTGTGATATGTAAAAATTCTGTTTTCCAAATCTTCAAACACATGGCCCTGCTGAAAAAAACCAAAAATGTTAGTAGGAGTTAGTTAGGAAGAAACAAGTAGTTTTTTCCAAAAACAGAAAACAGAATTACATGATGTTTGGGGAAATAAAAAAATTCAGAAATTACAAGATGCAAAAAGACCCTGTAGGATACAGAAGAAATATTCTAATAAGTCATGGTTGAGTCTTCAACCAATCCCTGAGCCCCCTTCAGATGTTTTGGTTTAAAAAAAGATAGGGGAAAAAGGGCAACATTTTCCCATTTCTGTGTTGACTGTATAAAAAAATTAGTTGATGGTGGATTCTTTAGCACATACAGCCTTTTTTCTTGGTTCTGAATATTTTAAGTTGGTGCTGGGAAACGGCCCTAGAGAGGCAAAGGAAAGATTGCTTTGCCAGCAAGACAAAACCTGGAGAAATGTGAAGTGCTCCTGGTTTGTGCAGTATACCTGGCAGTGTTTGAAAAGCTACTGCATAGGTTTCTATGGTGTATCCTTAATTTCTTTGTATCCAGGTTTATGCATAAATGTTTAACAAGAACTGGTATCTCTCTCAGATGCTTAATCTCTGCTGATCTGAAATGAACCCAAATGAAGGCAGTCAGTGAGGTGAAATTTCCACTTAAAACAAGAAGACCTGATGTGACACTCATCAGACAATTGCACTCATAAGGCTCTGCTTGCATTAAAAAAGACTTCCTTTTAGGTTTCCAGTATTGAAGAAGCTATGGGATATGCTCAATAAGAGAGCAAAACTAATATATTGGTCAGTAGGTATATATTGTAGTGTTTAAAAAAAAGATTCTTCTAACAGCTCTCTCAGCCTACTCATGCTTCAAAACCCTTTTCAAAGGGTACAGTCCTTACTAGTCTGGAATCACTGTATACTTCAGGAGCATAAAAAACATTCAAGGGGAGCAGTTTATTACAGCAGAGTCCAGAGTCTGCAGAGAAAAGGCAGAACCACTTGAAAGTAAATAAATTAATTACAGATTTACTTTTGTTTTGCTCTGCTTCCTTGCAGAGAAAGAAGTGTAGGATTGGGATAGGCTTGCTCTTGGGGTTCTTGAGATTGAAGAGTCCTGGGACAGAGCTTGCCAAATATTTCAAAATAAAAATAAATTCACAGTCATACGGTTGGCACAAACATGGTAATGGTGATTGTCCAGAGAGCATTTTTTGGAAGTTAGTTGCAAATTCTTCCTTTAGCAGAGACAAAGTAGTGGATACTCAATGGAAGGAGCACAGGCAAGAAGAGGTCTCTGATATCTATCTTATTATTGTCATGTGCAGAAAAATAAAGCTAATGATTTGTCTGCTGATGAACAGACCTACAAGAGCAGACTTGGGAGTAGTTAAAATTTTCCAGTTTGTGTACCCTGAAATCACCAAGTTGAGAGATAGAAAAATCTCTGGGTTTTTAACAGCAATATCAGGTATGATAATTCTTAGAATGAGTGAGGCTCTGGGAAAGCCTGGACATCAAAATTTCAGGTTAAGACAGAAATTTTCAAGCCAGATTATTTATAGGAGGTTTTAGGAATCCAGGAGAATCTTGAGGTTTTTACCCAATACACTTAGCCTGAGCAGTGGTGAGTGTAAATAACTGGAGTTTAGTCAGATCTGCCCAGATGGGTGACTTTAATCTCATAAACCCCAGGTCTGTAAAGCTTAAGTTCAATAAAATAATCTACCTTTGCTGCTAAGTAGGATTAGTTGCAGCCACTGGAAGCTGAGAATACTCAGCACCTCCAAGGTGTGATGAAGTCATATATGTTTGTCTTGGCTTGCTATGCTGAATTTCAATGATGAGACATTGATATCCCATACCTGTCCAGATGAATCATTGAAACAAATGGCAAGCAGTGAAAATTTATTTAAATTAAATATGTTTTGGTTTTAATTAAATACATTTCAGATAAAATAATTGATCATTTGAATTATGAGAAAGAAGAAATAAACTAGTCTCAGTTAATGCCATTTATAGCACTCTTTCCTTCAGCAAAATAAGTGATGAAGTTACTATTATTTCTTTGATGTCCACTCATATTTTCTATGATGAAGTGAATTATTATATTGAAAGGCAACGTATTTAGTTGTCCTAAACTTGACACATTTCATTAAATTTGGAACATTTTACTTGAATTGAATGGAAAACCAGAAGGAATGTCTAGCATGGATTTCCATGCTTCTAAAATCAATAATGTAGAACTGGGTTAATTATGCTTAAATAATAGCTTGGAACTAATGGGTTCACAGTCACTTGTATTCAGTTCCAAATAATTCAACTGTAAGTTTTTTGTAATTTTTTGGTGAGAAAACATGTAATGTAAAGTGACAGCTATTTACTGACATTTAGATATGAAGATAGCAGAGCTCTGGGTGCCTGATTTGGGTGTGTTTGTTGAATTTGTGGGGTAACTGTCCTGAAGTCCTGAACGCAGGTGGAGTCTGTGGCTCTCACACATGAGCTCTGAACCAATGGACCACATTTGTGCTGAATGGGAAACTTGGGTGGCAAATTCAGCTTATGTGGCACCTGGCTAACAGCTCCCAGGATCCTCCTTCCAAATGGAATTAGTGAATCCACTTTTAAGATGGCACTGAACTCAGTAAAGTACTGCAAAGCATATGACTTGTGCTTACCTCCTCAATCTGACCTTATATTTCCAGGATAAAAAAGAAAAGGTCACTCTCATTTCCCAATTATTCAACCATATTTTCACTATCCCAATTCAGAATGAAACTTTCAGAAAGGATATTTATGACCAGGATAATGTTAACCATATTAGTAATCAATAATGTTGAGTTTGGAGCCAGTCCTCAATATATGCTGTATTTTAAGTACCTATATTTGCTTTCACACTCATTTAATAAACAATTACAGAAACTTTTTGCTTTAGCTATTTAGGAAAGACTGAAGAATTTAGTTCTAATGTAAAAGAGCGATTTACATTTGGCTTTGAAAAAGTTCTGTGAGCATTCCTTTCACGCAGTTCTTATGTGAGTGTTTTCCTATATAACACAAGAAAAAAAAAGAATTTCATCTCTGTGAATAAAAAGGACAGTAAATTAATAATTCCCTTCTTATGGATTTCTGACTCATAGCAAAGAATTGAATTTATTTAGGTGTTTCTTTGATAAGGGTCCAGATTAATAGCTTCAAAGAGACCTACACATTTTGAAACAGTGATGAGCATTCATAATAACCAGGGAAGACAACCATATATATCCTTATATCCCATTATTTAAATATTATGAATATATGTGTGTATAAATACTATAAATTTTATAAAATATAAATATATTAAAAATATTAACAAATGTAAAAATGTTTGCGGGTGCAAAAGCCCCTCTTTTCCCCTTTTAGTATCATGTTTAATTCCTCATCACATTGCTTGGAAATGATAGAAAAGTATTGAATACAATTTTTTCTTTTATTACAGGAAATATGTTCAGATATCAGAAAGTTGGAGTTTAATCTTCAATGCTAAGATTATCATCATGAAAAGTTTTAAAAAACTTTTAAAAGTTTAGATTAAATTTTATCACATTGCATTTCAAGAAAAATAAACCAGTTTGTAAGAAAATACATGAGTGGACTTGAGAGTCAGAGTTGAATAAGTTATGTGCTAATGAATCTGGTGTTATCTAGGGAATATGATAGTTAAGTCTGACTTTTTTAAATGCCATTTACATCTCTCAGTATAGCTGAGATTTTCGTCTTTAGAATAGTGTTTGCTTCTGTGTCCGGTGAATATCATCCAGGTTACCTGATGCATATTTGGAGCAACACTTGAGTGAATGCAGAAGGTGGAATGAAATACAGACACTAAATGGAATATCTTGTGATAAATGCAGGTGTTTAAAATTGGATTTTCTACTTCTGGGTGCTGTTTATAAATGCATTTTTTACCTGTAAGTTTTCTGGCAGCATTTCACATGACTACCTACATCTCTCCCTCTGCTACACTGCCACTCCTTGGATTAATAGCTGGACTTGATCTGAGTCTTGTTGCTTCTGTTCAGATATTTTCAATGAGAGGGTCCTTCAGCTGTGGAACTTATTTAACTTTTCTCCTCAAGCCTATGGTAGTTTTTATTTATCTGAAGTTGGTCTTCTTGTGCAGCCACCTAGAAAGTGATACATTAGATGCAGCATCCGTGAAGAAATGTAAGAAGCTAGAAGACTTTTTGCTACCTGGTAATAAGCAGGAATTAGAGGATATTCTGTTAACAAGGGGAAAAAAGTGGTAATTTTGTTAAAGTATCTGAAATCTTCTTTAATGCATGCCACAGAGAAGGAAAGGAGACATTATAAATATGGATGCCATATCTCCTGGTGGGTGATCTTATTTAAAGGGTTTATGCAGTAACAAAATAAAATATATTCAAATTAAAAAACAAATACAGAACTGATAACATTTTAATCATGTTATATATTAAATTGTTTAGCTAGAAACTCCGACAATACTTTCAGCTAGATCTGGCTGCATTAATTACTTACTCAGTTTTATACACTTCATTCCTAATCTTTGATACACCATGTACTTTAAAAAGAGTAGAGAGACACTTGGGAATGAACATATCTCTACTTTGTACAAGGTCTAAGCTTTTTTTTGTAAACTATTTTCTACCTCTTTTTACTGCTTGTAATTTCCTTAATCATCTCTCCTTTTGTCTCAAATTTCATTCTGAAAAGACCAAACCTAAAACATCTTATACCTAATACCTACTTGCCTCATGGGATTACTAAAACAGCTGTTTTAAACCTATATACCTGAGAAAGTACTTTTTGCTAATTTGTTGAGATTGCCATTTGTTTTGGTTTTCCTCTGACATGACTTCAACTTTTCTTGTTTGATATGTTTCTTTTCCTTTCAATATTTTTGTTTATTTATTTCTGTATTTGCACTCTTTCTCACTTGAAGTTAGGCATAAACTTCAAAAAGTTCACAGAAGCTAAAAATATGAAAATCATTTCTATATAACCATATTTATGCCAATTCTGTGATAAGGCATAAATACAGCTACATATAAATGATTTTAATATTTTTAGCATTAGTGACAGTTCAGACAGTGACTCTGGGGTTCAATAGCAGCATCTTTTCACTGGCTGTTCCTCATGCTTGTTCAATTTAGTATGGAGAGGGGGATCCTCATACCTGCTTGTTCTTCTGTGATTGTCCTCTGTACCATTACCCTGTCTATCCATAAATCCATCAACAATGAAACTAATTTAGATTATAGCAGTTCAAACAAAGCAGATTTAAAATATCTTTGACTCCAGCAGTGAAAATTGCTCTTGTATTTTTACGGTGCTATTACAGACCATCTTCCCAGCATGTTTCATTTCATTTTTTTCCTTACTATGCAAAAAAGTCTTGGCTCTGGGTTGAATGTACTGTGCTGTTTAGTTTGGGTTAGTCAGATGGCTGTGTAGAAGGAGTGCAGGAAAAATACAGATACAGTGTTTTCTGCCTTGACCTCTGGTAGGGAAAATGCAGAGGCATTTCTGCCTTCCAAAGCTAAGCCCTCATGGCAGCCTGAGATTCCTGGAAGGAGTTTTCATCTTCATCCTTTTTCTTGCTGTCAGTCCAGCTGTGTCCCAGTTTGTGCCACCAGTTTGTTCTCTGGCAAGCAGCTGTACCAGGCAGTGATGCTGCTGGTGCTGGTGCTGGTGCAGTGCCATCAGGAGAGGAGACAGTGCTGCTTCAGTCAGAGCATGTTTATTCTGAGCCTACAAAAAAACTTTCCAGACACAGACTATGGCTAAACTGGATGATCAAAGCGAGATTCAGGGTTCCTAAAGGGACTCGCATGCAGCAGGATCTAGACCAGAACCTGGGTTAGTCTGGAGAAATCCTTTTTCTAGAAAAATGGACAACCAAACACACAGGCCATGCTACCATCCCTACAGCTCTGTTGAGAGACAGTGCTGGCTGTGACAAATCACTCTTCTGCCAGCTTCTGCTCCCAGAATGGTACAGCAAGGTCTGTGCTGACATAGTTTAAGATATTCTCTATGTCCTGACATAGAATCAGACCATGGTTTTTAACAGATTTCAGTATATGCTAATAGCACTATTAAGAACATTTCTGCTCTGCATCTGTAAAACAGATTTAGTACTTGCCAAGACAGTCCTTACTTCAAAGACAGCTCATGTTATCTTTACTCTGTATTGCACTAAGTAAAAAACCCCCACTAAAATTGCTTTAAAAACTAATTCCTGTGTCATGTATCAAGTTCAGTATCAATGTATCAATCCAGTGTACTGTGCGCTATCAACTTGTATGGATTATCACCTAATGGGATTTTTTAAAGTTCTAAAGTGATTCAGAAGCCATAAAAGAAAGGGCACTCCACAAACCTGTAGTAAGATATTTTCTTGCACAGACTTCTCATCCTTCATTGCTCTTTCCAGTCTCCTCAGGATGAGCAGCATCTTTTGTCTATTGTGCCACATGGGACCGAGAGAGTATAGCAGTAGCCAGGCTGGACGAGACAGGCACACTAAACAAGAGTAAACGTGTCTGAATTTTGCTGGCTGCCTTTGCATGTCATCCATGACTGGGGGGCTCTAAACCTATAGCAGTAGATAACAGGAGGCAGTCTGGGTGGCAATTCCACCTGGTATAGCTGGAATAAAAAAAGATGCATAGGTGCTGTGTATAGCCTGTTACTTTCGTTGGCTTTAAGATGGTTACTCCAGCCTTAAGACCAGTTAGTGATCTCAGTAGTAGCAGAGCTTCAGCAAACAGCTGCAGAAGAACTGTGGCAGTCCTACTCCTCTCCCTGCCTCTGAAGCAGCTGCATTTTCCCAGAGAAAGACCAGCCATATCGTATTCCTTCCTTCCTAGGAGCCAGTGTAAATATCCAATGCAAATACATAACAAATTCTTTAGGCTACACCACCCTTCCTGCAGCCTGCTATATGCCCTCGCTTCATATTATCAATTCCCTTATATGTCTCCTTCAGGTGGCAGCTGTAAATAAGCGCAAGTCTCCAGCAGCCAGGACTCACTTGGAATTAAATTCAGGGATAGGGAGCTGCCAGCTAACTGACTTCTGTGGCAGCGTAGCTGTCATTTGAATGAATTACAGACCACAGTATCCATTTGTCTGGGGGCTTGTGAGCAAGAAGGGTGGAACAAATTGGGGTAAACGGCTGAAATTTAATACAGGTTTCTGCAAGTTTTTCAAATGCCATGCACCCATTTTCAGTGTGGTTATTTTGTGTGGCTAACAGCTTTTCCATGTAAACTGAAATAATCTTCTGTTGAAAGGTCTCATTAGTATGAAAAACAAAATTTAAATTGATTATACAATTAGATGAGGCATATTTTGTTCTGTTCTATCAAAGACTAAAATATCTGGGTCGAAGTTTCATAGCAGTTGCCTGTGTACAATTTACACCCTGGGATTGGCAGCTTCTCTTCAGATGCTGAGGAGCAAGACATTCCCCCTTCCTTCCACACTGCTTGTAGAGTGCAGTGCCCCATGCTGATGATGCCAGGCAGATTTAATTGTGCATGCTCAAAGAGAAAAATGACATCCACGCTTGGGTGAGTGCTCTCTGTGGCAAGCTGACAAATCCCCCAGCTGTCAACTAACCTCAAAGGCAAGTGTACGTGGCTCTGGCTTATGTCTGCTTGCATTCTGCCCATAGGCATTTAGAAGCTGAAACTCATATTGGCTGCAACACATTCAGATCACTACTGAGAGAAATGTACGGTCTATTTTATGTGTTTCAATCTCTAAGAGTAATCCACACAATTAAGGTTTATTTTTCAGACAGATTATAAGCAGGTAAAGACAGCAATTTTTTGCGTATGTGGCAAGTGAAAGTGCAGAATGTTTATGGCTATGGATCTGGCTAAGTTGCTGATTGCTTAGAGAAAATAATTTCTTTCTGAGGCTCAGATGGATTTATATTTATATTTTTATGTATTTATTGGGGTTACTGTCTGCCAGAGAACTGCATGCACACAAAATGGCCTTACTTAAGTGCCAATATATATGGGCAAATGCAAAGAGGCATGTGTTGCTCATGTAGTATTGGTGTCATTCTGGCAGAAGCATTGTCATTTGTGGTGCACTGCAGGCTGTCCCATCTAAACCCATCATTACCTGGCAGCTATGCTCTAGTGAAATAACCAGACCAATCTGCAAATGGGCAAAAAGCCATCTTAACAGATGGCTTTGCTTGTAGGTAACCAGGAAACCATACATATACATTAAAGATGGGCTCAGAGAGTGTGGGCGTTATCTAGGAACATCAAAACAGGTGTTGGTTTTGAGCTCCACTGTGTACTGTTGACAGCATGGGACATACCCATCAGACACCATGTAGGGTGGGCTAGAGCCAGTTCCCACAGTTCTGATGAACTTTGTAGGAATTGCATGGTTGGGAGTGGTCTCAGCTCAGATGAATCTCTTGTTTTGCAGTGAACTTTGAATTAGTATTAGAGAGACAAAGGATGAAGTTTGAAGGTGCAGATCATAGAATCATAGAATGTCCTGCTGTGGACACCTTCCACTAGATCAGATTGCTCAAAGACCCATCCAGCCTGTGCTTGAATACTTCCTGGGATGCGGCATCCCCAGCTTCTCCGGGCAACCTATTGCAGTGCCACACCACCCTCACAGTAAAGAATCTCTTACTAATATCTAATTTAATCTAAATCTTTCAGTTTGAAGCTACTCCCTCTTATCCTGTCACTACATGACCTTCTAGAAGGTCTCTCCATCTTTCTTGTAGCCTGCCTTCAGGTACTGGAATGATGCAATCAGGTCACCCTGAAGCCTTCTCTTTTCTGAGCTGAACAGTCCCAATTCTCTCAGCCTTTCCTCGTACAGAGGTGCTCCATCCCTCTAATCAAATTGGTGGCCTCCTCTGGACTTGCTCCAACAGGTTGATGTCCTTTGTGTGCTGGGGACCCCAGAGATGGATGCAGCTGAAACGAGAGTTAGACCTAAAAGAGTT
>VZRE01002403.1:0-19779 GCA_013396775.1 Cephalopterus ornatus | reverse complement strand
CCCCACAATTGTACTCCCCGGGCAAGTCTAGGCATGCACAGTGTTGCCTGTTCCCTGCCTTTCCTGCTTTTCCCTCTGATTGGCTGAGGGGGATGCAGGTGGGAGAGAGCTACCATTGGTCCTTTCCATCCCCAACTCCTCCTCAGTTCCTCCCTCTCCTCCCGAGTTCCTATTCCCATTTATTCCCCTGGTTGTCTATCTCATGCTCTGCCCCATGTTCCAGTACTTTCCTCATCGAAGCTTATATAAGCTCTTGTACCCTCAATAAATTATGCATTGCACCCAGACCTGCGCCTTGGTCGAACCCCTTTGTGTAGTGCTGTGATCCCTCACCCCGCCCCCACGGATCGTGGCAGGCAACAGTAACACAAGAAGGTCCATTTAGAAAATATCTGCTACAGGAAAGTCAGGAGCAATTTGTTTGTAATTTACTTGATTCAGGTTCACTCTCCTTTCTCCAGGCTATTGTCCTGAAAAGTAAAATCAAAACTAGATTAGTGAAACCCTCAAGATGGGTTTGTTACCCCTGAGGGAAAGAGTGTATTGTAAGAATTACACATGAAAAGCATGAATGACTCAGTTTTCCACTTCCCTTAATAACCACTGTGTGAAGAAGATAATTGCTTCTGTTCTTCAGGATGTTCATTTTGTTACATAAACAGAATGAGGTGCTATGAAAAATTTGCCAAAAAGTAGATTTCTGGAAATATTTTTTTTATCATGACAGTAAGTGGTCAGATTCTTGGTCAAGGATGAAAGAACACATGGAATCTGCCTAGTGTGAAACAAAGGCCTCAGATAATTTCCCACTCAGGTATTTTCAAGTGCTGTACACTTTACTAGTTCATTTTTCCTAGTAAACACTGAAACACCATTCTTTTTTTTTATGCATTATCCATTCCTTTTTGGAACATAAATCCATGCTCTCTACCCACCCACCTGGTTCTCTTCACTAATGAGAAAACTGATTTCTCACGTGAAGCATGGTGGTACTTAAAAAATCTATTACCAGAACATTACACTCAAAACCACCTCTCTATTTTCCTGCTATCTCCTTGTGACTGGGTATATATTAAGTTGTATTTTTTTAGTCAGTGACCACAGTTTTTCTTATCTTTTTCTTTTCTGGGTGGCATCAGTTGCAAGGTCAGTAGTAAGGATGCTAATATCTGTTTTTACGTGATTACTTTTTTGACCATAACTGTTGAGTAAGGTTGCTTCAGCGATGCATACTTAATGTCCTAAATTATAATCCTAAATTTATATACTTGAGAAGTTTCTATGAGGGTACCAAGCTCAGCTTCTGGGAAAAGGAGGTAGTGTCAGGACAGATGACATAACAGGCTTGTTGACTGCCACTTCATAATAATTGTACTCTTGAATGTCATTGGATGTTGGAAAAAGACCAATTTTATATAATTCCAGGAAACCTGATCCTTGGGACAATAATTTTCTGCTCTTAATAAACAAAACAGTCTGGAAAATCTTCCTTTCAACAGCAGTGATTTCTTTCTTCCTGTCACCCTCCATGGAATGATTGGAGAGTCTATGAATTTTAGAATGGTTAAAATACACAACTTAATTGGTTTAATACTCCTAAGTAAATCTAGCCAACAGAGAAATTGAATGTAACCTTTTTGGAGGTGAGACAACAAGCACTTTCTATGAAGTAATATATGTAAAACATTTTTCCTTGAAGTGTAATGTCTTTTAGAAGATGAGTACATTCACTCTTAATCATAGAGTCATAGAATAGCTTGGGTTGGATGGGACCTTTAAAAGTCATCTAGTCCAAAGCCCCTGCAATGAGCAGGGACACCTTCAAGTAGATCAGGTCTAACCTGGTCTTGAATGTTTCCAGGAATGGAGCATCTACCACCTGTCTGGGGAACCTATTTCAATGTGTCACTCATTGTAAAAAATCTCTTTCTTATAACTAGTATCGGTCTGTCCTTTTTTAGTTAAAATCCATTACCCCTTGTTCCATCACAACAGGGCCTGCTAAAAAGTCTGTGCTCATCTTTCTTATCAGTAAGTATTGAAAGGCCACAATAAGGTCTCTCCAGAGCCTTTCCCTTCTACAGGCTGAACAACCATAACTCTCAGCCTGTACTTAGAGAATAGCTCTCCAACCGTCTGATCACTTCTGTGGCTGTGCTCTGGGCCCACTCCAACAACTCCACGTGTTTCTTGTGCTGAGGGGCCCAGACCTTCAGGTGGGGTCTTACCAAAGTGGAATAGAGGCAGAATCACCTCCCTTGATTTGATGGCTATGTGGTTTTTATGCAGCCCAGGATACAGTTGGTTTTATGGGCTAGAGTACTGACCTCCGGCTCATGTCTAGCTTTTCATCCTTTGGTACCCTGAAGTCCTTCTGCACAGGGCTGATCTCAATCTGTTCATTGCCCAGCCTTTCTTGATACTGGGGGTTGCCCTGACCTCTGTGCAGGACATTGCACTTGACCTTGTTGTACCTCATGAGGTTCACATGAACCCACTTCTTGAGCTTGTCCAGGTCCCTCTGAATGGCATCCTGTCCTTCAGGTGTGTTGACTGCACTACTTGGCTTGGTGTCATCTGCAAATTTGATGAGGGTGCACTCAGTCCCACTGTCTATGTTGTTGATGGTGATATTAAACAGCACTGTTCCCAATACTGGGAAAGACTGACTGGGTGTCAGTCTTTCATCCCTATAGTGAAGTGACTTACACCAGAAAGAAGGCCTAGAGAGGAAGCTGCCTGAAGCATGGCTGAGGTCACTTGGTTTGTTCGGCCTGGAGAAGAAGACACTGAGAGAGNAGAGAGGACACCGAGAGAGAACTCTTTGCAGTCTACAACTTCCTTGTGAGAAGTGGAGGGACAGGCATTGATCTCTTCCCTGGTGAAAAGTGACGGGATCCAAGGAAATGGCCCAGAGCTGTTTCAGGGGTGGTTTAGGCTGGATGTTAGGAAAAGGTTCTTCACCCAGAGGATGGTTGGGCACTGGAACAGGCTCCTCAGGGAAGTGGTCACAACACCAAGCCTGACAGAGTTCAAGAAGCATTTGGACAATGCTCTCATGTACATGCTGGGATTCTTGGTATTGTCCAGTGCAGGGCCACGCATTGGACTCAGTGATCCTTGTAGGTCCCTCCCAACTCAGGATATTCTATGATTCAATGTAAACCTAGAACTATACTGCAATTTACAAGTAGGAGTCGAGTTAGAGCTAAAATATTCAGAGTTCTACATCAAGGACCACAACCATTTTCTAGGTCATCATATGGGGGTCTTCACAATACACTGTGACATGACCAAAACCCAAGCTCTTCCTAAAACCATTTGAAAGTCAGTCCTGGCTAGATGCATACAAAAATCCATTAATCTTCTTAGATATAGTAATTGATGACTATTTACTTCGTGTTACCTGGTAGTATAAAGGGATGGGATCCGTTGAGAATAAAATCCTCTGACATACCAGTGAATGTGTGTGGTCTCTCTGTGACTCAAAATATTACTTCCTTGTATACACAATGAGTTTTCCACAGAAATGTCTGCACTTATTTTAGAGGGACACAGATCCAAGGTATGTGATTAGCTTTCTGCCAAGTTGTCTGTGTAAGTCTTACAGAAAATGCCTCTCAAAGCTGAAGGCCCACTGTAGAACAGATGGAATATATAAAGAAGAAACATTTTCTTTTTTTCTCAGTTATATTTTTTTCTAAGACATTTCTTGTGATGATTGCAGCAGGATTTTGAAGAAGAGTAACACAAACTGTGCTTGGAAGGGTGGATTTCACAGGCATTGGAGAAAGAATTTACTAATTTTGAGTGGCTGTTGAGAACATCAGGTGCATTTCCACACTACTGTAAAAGAATTACAGAACAAGCAGAAAACTGGTATCAGAGCATTCATCTCAGTGAACATTGTGAAGAAATGAATATTACTAGGAATTGGTGGCTATCGTCATGTTCCGTGTAAGCTGATCTGGGCCTTTGTCCAAATCTTGATTAAAGACTTAAGCTAATTATTTACCAAAAAAAAAAAAAAAAGAGTTCCAATAACAATTCAGATCCCCCTTTTTTCATTTTTGCTGCATCATCTGTTTCTTTGGTAACCAAGGAAATGCTAATGTAATTTAGAAGATCTCATTCCTTGGAGAGAGCTTGTACCTATTTTCAGTCTCCTGTTGTAATACTGGTTTAA
Source organism: Cephalopterus ornatus (assembly GCA_013396775.1). Taxonomy (NCBI): domain Eukaryota; kingdom Metazoa; phylum Chordata; class Aves; order Passeriformes; family Cotingidae; genus Cephalopterus; species Cephalopterus ornatus. The sequence continues at coordinate 15,593 of VZRE01002403.1, read as the reverse complement.
GGAATGGCACCATGGAGTCCAGTGTCTGGGACACTGGTTTGAGGGACTCTAATATCCAGTAGGCCTCATGCTGGAATCAATGGCCCTGCAGTGTATGCACCACAAAACTGATTTTCGCTCAAAGACTTGTTGGCTACATGTCACTGTATGCTGGCAGCATCAGCCCAAGTGTCAATTCAGAAGAGGACAAGAGGGCGGTAAGGTTGGGCAGGTGACCTGTGGTAGTTACTCCAGATGTACAGGCCTGGAACATCTTTCTCTGGTAAAGTGGCCTTGTTCAAACAGCTTTGTTAAAGTTTGTGTGATCATTAGCAGTGAATTGGTGTTTTATGGGAGGAAAGATGTCTCAAGTCTCTGAAGTTAGAGCACATGATTTTGACACTGGTATTCTGTATTTGTTATTGATCTCTCATTCCAGACACAAACGCTTTTGAAGTTTTCTCATAATGAGTGTTGAGCCCTTTGATGGGACTGGTGTTATGCATGATAATTAAATATGTTTTACAACAGAATTCTTCATTCAGTCATGTTTTCACTTCAGCCTATTGGCAGAAAAGTGCTTCTAGCTTCCAGTGGTCCAAGAGGTTGGATATAGCATTGAAGGAAGTGGTGGTGTGAAGGTCTGTGAAAATGACAATTGCATCTGGAAAGGTATATGTATAGAGCAAACATTTTCAGGCACACTGAAGAGTAAGAAAGTGAAATTTGCATCTGTACTGGAAAGGTGCATCTAACTGTTCCAGCAAGTGTTAAATAATAATACGAAGTGGCTGAGATTTAACTGCTCAGGGCTTCTTTTTGGAGCTCTCACAACCTCTGAACAGATAGTATTCCAGTGTGGTTAACCCCTGGTATTTTATCTGGCTATCTTTTGGGTCCCATTGGATGCACTGATAGCCCTAAAACATTAGTTTCCTTTTGGTTTTCTGTTTCAGAACCCTACAAATAGTATTGGGTTGTGCTGCAGAATGGGAGAGGATACATATCATATGGACTTCTGGGTACCTAAAAGTGCAAGACGTGTAGAGATTGTGGAGCCTTGTTCTAATCTGTAGGGAAAGGTAACTGGAGCAAACTGTCCCAAACACTGCCTCTGGTTTCAACTCTGGGGGAGTTGATTATTTTGCTCCATAAAGTATCCTAGGAATGAATGAACATAAGGGAGTGTGAATTATCAAGTGATTTGGAAATAGGGGGAGTCTGAACAGATAACCTGTAAAATAATGTAAGTATTCTCATATTTATTTGAGTGTGAAACAGTTCATTAAATATCAGACCAATATTTTGTTGTGTTCTGTCTTGGGCAGAAGATTTGTTTTGGTGATCTGGCTATTTCTGTATGATGGGTTCTTACCAGTCAGGGCCTGTTTCATTCTCATGTAGAAGTAGTAAAACTCAGCTTCTTTATGAACCTGGATTTTGCTTCCTGTAGAAGTAGTTGGGGCATATGTGATAGATTTATATTTTCCTTTGTTGCTTTTCTCTGTGCAAATAAGCCTCATTTCAGAGCAGTCAAGGAGTTAGTCAGAGTGTTTTTTACCCCTAATGGCAAATGAATATGGGTATCAGAAATACCAGGTTTGATTTCACACACCCACTTCTTAATCAAATCGTTTGGTGTAACAGTATTGACCACTTATCACTTCCTGAGTCTCATTTTGAGAATTGACACAGGCACGTGAGAGCCAAAATCTTATCAAAAGTTAGTGATATCTATTAGTACCCAGGCAAAACCCCCACAAAATAATGTAATGAAACCTAATTTTCACTAATGAAAAAGCCTGTTATACACAGTCATGTGTCTTGAAGTAGGTTAATATAGCTGAAAGGGCAATCAGTATGAATTTGGAGTAAATGAATTGCTGATGAGAGAAGAAAAACCTGAAATGAGTTACAGAGATGATTTAATCTGTCATTATTTCACTATGCAATGCCAACTACCAGTGTTAAAGAAGAAAAACATTTTCAGTGTTTCAGAAGTGTTGCTACTTGTCGAATATGACAATTAAGTGCCTTAATTTTCCTGAATTATCTTACTTTGTTGGGTTCAAGAAGGCTTTGTAAAATTTTTCAAACACAGTGAAAAGTCTAGATATTAGAAGTACAGGTTTTTCTGTAAACCAAATCTCATTTTACTGATGTTAGACCTTTTTAGTGTTAGAATGCAGTGCTACATATCCCATTGGTGAGATCTGAAGTCCTCCCTGAAAACCTGCTTAATTTTTTAACTGCACAAAATTTTAGATACAGAAGAAAATCTCCCTAGTGTGCTTCTTGCTCATCTTCAGAGGGAGGGAGTACCACAGCTGATAGGGAAACATTTGTCGTCTGTCAAAACTGAATTTTGGTTTAGGAGACAAGGTTCAGGACAGAGTAGGGAAGGGTTGCACAATTTATCATTGGACTTTCATATAGGATGTTTATGTGTGTATTTAATCTACAGAGTACAAAAACTTTTCAGTGTTGAATTTTTTTGAACAGAGGTTAGTTGAAGAGACAAGTAACATCTTCTGCCCTTGAAACTTTTAACACTCCTTCTATTTACTCCTCTCTGCAGCATAATTCAAAAAAGGAAGTTAAAACACAGACAAAATTTGCAAAAATGTGAGTCTCCAGCATTCTACTCTGCATTCTACAGCAAAATAATTTCTTACACATAAAAATCTAGCATTAAATGACTCATAGTACTAATGATCTGGTGTTTTTATTTTATTTTATTATGTTTAGGAGTCTTTGCAGCATAATGTAGACAATGACCACAAAGGATGACTCTTCTTCTTGCTCATACTTGTATTTGCTTTTGTTTCTCGTTAATGTTCTGTCACGTGCTTAGTGTGGTGTGATCAAAGTACGTGTGTTTTAAAAACCTCTTCTGTGGTTAGGTGTTGAGGGAGGAGACTTTTTGGGGCGAAGTAAACCCAAGAAAGCAAAAAAAGTTAGTTATTGTATAGGGAGAGGGGGTAGTTTGAAGTGGGAGAGGACATATGAAAAGTTCTGCTAATAACAATTTTTCCTATGACTTTGGCTTATGTGTTAGATAATAGCTGGACCTACCTGTTGTAGTTGTGAGTCAGCATCCTGAAGGTAGTGAAGGCCAGGTGCTTCCATGTATAAACTTCCAAATACTGACATATAAATAAAGAGCTTTAAACTCAGAGATGTGCATCTGCTGCAATCCTGTCTGACTTCAACATCACTGATACAGGTGTCAAAATTCTGAAGCACTCATTGCCTTACTTGTGAAATAAATGAACTTCGGGTTGTCCATATGTCAGTTCAGAACTGGACAGTGACTTGTAAACAAATCCAGGGAACAATTTTTTTTTTTTCTTTTTGATGTCAAATTTCTTGTTTGTTTTGGATTGGCGCTTCTGGGATATTGAAACTAGAAATAAGTTGTAAAATATGTTCGGCCACCTCTCTGTAATTGGAGCTCAAAGCTGGAGTCATTACATTCTGGGCAGGTGAGTAGCACAGTATATTCCCAGAAAGAGTCTTGCTGCTTTTACTTGGACAAATGTCCCATTCATTTTAGCTGTTTTTCTTGTCTTTGTTCAAATGTGATTTTCCTGTCTCTTTATTAATCACCCACCTCAGAAATCATACATAGATTTACACTGTGGCAGGAAAGCAGTCAAAGGGGATTTAACTCTTTAGTCCCTGGTTCTTACTCTCCTTCTAGAAAACTGTCACCACTTGCAGAATTTCAGTTGGATTTGGAGGCTGTAACTCTGGTTTTGTGCAAAGCCTGACCTTGAAATTATGTTGTCTCCAGTGGGTCTGAACTGCAAAAATCATAGCCTGCCCAGTGCTGGGGAGATAGTATGTAGTTTGAATGGCGTCTCTATTGATATCAAGACTGAATCTATCTTTTCAGGTGCACAGTGAAACAGAATTTTTAAGAGTTGCAAACCTCTCTAGCTGTGTATCTGCAATGAAAGGCCAACTCATTGCAATCCACAACCCAAGGAGGAGTGAAGTGGTTGACCTTTGCTTTGTCAAGGGTGTATTTTAGAGTGGTGTGTGAATATTCTATATTTATGTATGTGTGTATATATATATACACACATATACCTATATGCATGTATATACATATACATACATATATACCTATATATATAAAATATATATCTCAGTATGTGCACTCAGATGAGAAAGAACAAATGTAGTCTTTTGTGTTTTTTTCATCCTACTTTCTGTTTCAGATCTTTGACTAACACTTGAAGGGGCTTAGAGGAGACTTGTTTATGATGGATGATTTTGTGAGTTTAAAATCATATGATGGTCTTCTGTTTTACTTAAATGGAAAATAATAGCAAGGGTGGACTGATTTTATTAATAAACTCAAAATGAAACTAGTGTATCTGGATAGGAACATTAGCACTGGTTTAATTTTGATTTCACAAGTTGCTCCGGCTTTTGATTGTATTAAGTCTGCAAGGTGGAGAGTGGTAGAAGGATACAGCTAAACAACCAGTTAATAAAATACTGTTTCAAGTACACTGGGTGAGTTAGAGATACAAGGCTGAAGCTGTAACTTCCTGCCAATGCCAAGTGGTATAACCTTACTACAGTAAGAATTAGTTTTGGTTTACATTTCACCTTGGCCAAAGTAGTGAAAACAACAGAAACTTGCAGATCTTTCTGAGTAGATTGATGATAAAATTCATTGTGAGCCTGTGAACTACTGTTACGATTAACAGATTAAGTTGAGGTACCACCTATTTCTTTCGCTAGGTTTGAAACTAACCAGTTCATTCTAACATTAGGGCAGAGTTAAAATCACTGCATAAATTAAAAAAAAGACATGGAGTTAGTATTCATTGTTCCCAAAATAAGAGCAGCATTCTTACAGTAAACTTCACTGTGGAAGTTTCAATTGTAATCTCAAAGTATTAATTGACTTTGGGATTATATAGTAATTCTTGTGGTTAAAAATTGTCCAACAACACATCACCATAAACCTCTAAAAAATTTCAGTACTGTAAACTAATCCATCACAACATTTTATTATGTTCTTTTTGTATTTAGCAAAACAGATGCCATCTTCTGTGTCAAAAGTAAATCATTCTGATTTCTTTATGCCACGTGGAAAAAATGTTCTTTCAAAGAGGATTCTCAGGAGCCCAGTTCCTTCCCGCTTATATCGCTATAATTACTGCCTTTCTCCTCTTCTCCTTCGCCCCTTTCTCTTAGCTTTTATTGCTGACCAGATGTCAAATGGTAAGGAATGTTAGTTTGGGTCAACTGTCCCAGCTCTGTCCCCTCCCAAGATCTTGGCCATCCCCAGCCTACTGATGCAGGGGGAATGCTGGAGAGACAGCACTGATCCTGTCTGAGCACTGCTCAGCAGCTGCCAAAACATGGGTGTCATAAAACCTCCTTTCTAGCCACTAATACAAAGCTGCAGTGGGGAAAACAAGCTCCTCCTCATCCAGACCCGATAGGGGTCTAACTCACTAGGTTAGATTTTCTCATCATTATTTAGTAGGAAAAAATCTATATAAATCTTCAGGAGGCAAATGATGATGCCTTTGCATATAATGCACACATACCCGTGTAGTTGCATATGTATTTTTTATAAAGATGTGCTTAACATTCACTGGAGAGTTGCTTGTTGGAATCCTCCATGCTTTTGTGATCTTCAAGAACTTGACTAGTCCACTATACAAGCACAACACAATGACATTTCTATCAATAAGTCAGTTTTGTGTGTGCATTTTTAGGGCTTCCAAATCACTCAGCATGTATCTGAAAAATCTTTTAGAGCCAGTATGAGAAAGTGTCCAGTTCTTAACACCTTAAATTAATCTCTGGCAGTAGTGTCAGATATCTCTTTCTCAAATACCTAGTAAGATGGTAGTGAACTTGCTGATTTTATTTCAGTGTCACCATATTAGTTGGAACTGTGAATTTCCAGTAGGAAGCTCTTCTGTTTTGTCATAGTTTCAATTCAAGTAACATCCATAGAAAGACAGGAAAAGAAAATACACTGCAAGGTACTTTAAATATTTTCAGTTTGACTCCACTATTGATGTGTGAAACACGTATCTAGGAGCTAAGCTGTAACAGTAGCTGTACTTCCAGGTAAGGTATTCCTTCCTTTTTTTCCTTTAGTAGACTGATGATACTGATTGTAGAACCATGCATCCATTTCCAAACAGGTGATTAGTGTAACAGTATCAAGCTGTGTAGATTTTCTATAAGCCTTGGAGTGAGAGGGACAAAGGAGATAATGGAAGAGACAGAACCAAGGAATGCAGTTACTTGCTAGTAAGCCCTTTCCCAATGCAATGCAGTTTTACAGTCTTTTTGTTGGGTGTGGAGTCATATATGGCCTTGGCAAGAACCATTTTACAAAAAAATTTAATGAAGAACAGGAAATGGTTTACATTAAATGCCTTGACAGTTGAACAGGGTGCAGATTAATGGCATACAGTGTGATGTGTCCTCATGGAAATGAAACCATGAGAGACAACTGGCTTGAAAGGAGTGGCTGCTTGGCTCCTTTCTGTTGTCAGCCACCTTTACAGTCAGGGTGTTGGCTTGAGTTTCATTTTACTGAAATACTATTGTTCTGCAGACTCATTTCACTCTGATGTGGTTTTCTTCTGAAACCACTGAAGAAACATCAGTGTGATGAAGTAGCTTGTCTTCTTTATCATTAAACCCATGCTGTCTTTTCTTGTCTACAGTGGTTCATGACTAGTTTCTATTCATCACCATGATGTTCAGGTTGTTCAGCACCATATTGGGACTTTTTGCCAAAACAAATAAGGCATTTGCAGCCTGAAATGGTCACTAACCAACCAGTTGCTGGCAGGTGGGTCTAGTGGTGGTATATTGAATATCTAGTGACCCTACTGTAAAATTGCAGTCACAACCACTAAAAACCATACCTATTCCTCAGCAGTTAAGGTATATGAAGAAGGAATGTCTGTTTTTCTTTATTAGTTCTCATGAAAGCACACTGTTTATGTGGACATTTAGAAAATTTTTCAAATTACCTCACTAATATCTCTTAGTTGCTTCTGTCTGTGATGCAGTTAACTTTAAGACCAGTTCTCCTTATAGGTAAGTTTGCTAGGTTTTTCATTAGGAGGTCTTACTGGATTAGAAGGCCTTTGCAAATCTATTGGCAAACAGAAATAACTTTTACCAGGCTCTCCTCTATCTATTTACCTTGCACAGAAAAGTTTGGTGGTGCAATACTCACAAGGTTGCAAACAAGATATTTCAATCTTGAGAGTTTTGGGAAATTCTTTCTGCTGCAATTAATTTAATACATGAGATATCTTTTGCCCTCCTGCCCATATTTTCATGTTGTCGCTGGTGGCAAATAATCTGAAGAAGGAAACTCTAAATGAAACAATCTGAGATTCTTCATGAAGTCTCCATCTGTGTAGGAGTTAGGTCAGGTATTACCAGTAAGAGGCAGGGGAGTCCAGTATTTGTAAGCCGTTTATCCTCACAAAAGAGTCTGAGGCTAGCCTGAAGTGCTAGGGTTAAGGGGTCAGAAAAGTTTATTGTAAGAGGTAAAATTCAGTTCTGAGAAACTTTTTTTCAAGTAGATTCTGGGCCTTAGGCGTATCCTGGAAACATCCCCGAAGAAACTAGGTCTTTCTTAAGCCCCGTAGGTCACTTTGCTTAGGCTTCTGTGTTCGGTTGGCTGAGGCAGGAAGAATTCATCCTTCTGGGTTCTCGTGATACTGAGGTGTAAGTCTGTGACCTGTTAAAGATAAGGAGGGAAGCTTGAGTTTTATGAGGGTGTATGGGACTGTGTAAGCTACTGTGAAGCAATGGCAAGGGAAGCATGATTTTAAGTTTTGGGATCCTACTCTGCACTGTTGTGTACGTTCTGGGTGCTTGTTGTAGTTCATTTTTCCAACTAAGATAAAACTGCTCTGTTCCTCCAGCTAACTGCCTAGTCTCTGCTGGCATGTGTTATCATCTTTTTATTTTTTAGGCTATAAACTGGTGTCCTTGGCAGAACAAAGTCCCTGCTACAGGAGGTGGAATAAAAGAAGGGATTTTCAGTGTCTGGGAAATGTATCGTGAGAAAATTATCCAAAGTGCAGCCACAGATTCTCAGGTGAAATGATGAAATGTCTACATAGTTAGGCCATGTTCTTTTTGTATAGCTGTGCTCATTTGGCAAACTCCAACTGACTTGGAGGGTGGTTCTGCAGTCACAGGAACAGCAGGATTTTCTCTGGATGTGCAATTGTGCTACCTTCAGCACGGCAGAGTGTGACTGGATTCAGAAGCCATTTGTTTCTCATTCACCACTTCTGTCTGCATACCAAAGTCATTGAAGAGGAGATGGTCATACTTCTGCTCCTATTTCCTAATTGATAATAATAGTTTTGGCCAAAGCTCTTCATGTGGAGAGAATGTTGAAGGGGAGAAAAATTTCCCAGAGCAGAGGGGTGAGGAGAGGTGTAAGAGTCAGAAGGCAAGCATCTATCTCTGGAGTTTGAATATTAGGAGACAGAGGAACAGGTTCTCAGCTGTAGTAAAGCAGCATAACTGTTGCTTTGCTGGAGCTATTACAGCTTAGCTGGGGATGTGTTTTAAGGGCTTTGGTTTTATACTGATGGGTTATTACCATGTTTAGATAGGTCAACAAGGCAACTGTACTTTGAAGAGCTGTGAAGAATTATATGATCCTTCTAAAAAAGTGAATATTCTGCTGTGACTATTTCCCAGTAGCTTGTTTAAACACTGTAGGTAACATCTCAAGTCTCTGAATGGTGTATGCTAAGCCTTTCTGAAAACTAAAGCAGAATTTTAAATTGTGATTTGTTCCTTGCTCTGGTTATCCAAAACCAGTGAACTGATGATGGGACAAGGCCTTCTTGGAAATCAGATGAAAATATGGAAGTATCCCATGCTTTCAATTCATCAGAACTCTATGGCAAGTGTTTAAGTTAATAGTTTTAACTATTTCAGTTGTCTATCTGTCTAATGGATGTGGTTTTGCAAGTGCATACCTTATGCATTTCTGTAAGAAAAGAGTAAAGAGCTTCACATCCTCTCTCTGCCTACATGCATATGTTCATGTGCACAGTCCTGATTGTGGGATTGTAAAGGTTGACCCTTAAGATGATAATACAGGTTTCTTCTGTGAAATTCCTTGGTTTTAATGATAGGATACTTTCCTATAATTTCTAAGGCTATGCCAGGTTCAGGATGTGTATTTCCACTTCTTCCTAAGGCTTATGAGGCCTGGATTGAACGTGCTAATATCAGGTTGCTTCCAGTATATTTTAGGCTGATGACCCTCCAGGTGATATAAACTAGATGCGACTGCTTTTGCAGCTCACTGTGCAAGGATACTGAACCAGCTTCCAAATGATGTTCAAAACAAATCTCCATGTGTTATTTAGAGCTGTCTGGATTTTAAGGAATGATTTTGGCTGTGAAGCAATGTGGTGCAGAGTGTTTCCTTTGTAACGTGCTGCTTTTCTTGCAGCTGTGGAGTTGTATATGGTGCTGTAGGGCTCCACTATACAAAGCAGTTGGTCCTTGCTATTGAGCCTCTCTGTTTCTGATGCTATTCATGAACAATAAGACCAGGTCATTGCTACACAGACATATTCTTGCTTATGAAGACTCTTAATAGCTAGCTATAAGCAATTTAATGTTGGAAGAAATTGTGGGTGTATCAAAACATGCTCACAAAAAATACCGTGATGGACGAGATGATTCTAAGTCAACCTGAGACACCCTTAACCACAGAAGTTTTACATCCAAAGAAAAGATTAGATAAGTTGTAACTGATTTTCATTGTTTAATGCTCCTGCAAATGCTGAAGACCTCAGCTAGCAATGAAAATCCAGCAGCACCTGTTGAGTACTTCAGCAATTAAGACTGACTGTCACTTAGCATATTCAGAAAATGACAACTGAAAGATTTTTATAGGATTCAGTCCACTTTTGAGATACTTCTGATAGAACTATTAGTGTAATTTATTAGAAAAAAAGAGAATAATTTTGGCTGTAAATGCTCTCCCTTTAGAAAAATTGTTTTAGATGAAAGAAAACATACAGGCAAGCAAGATTTGTGATTGCTTTGAAAAATGCTTGGCTTGAATGTGATCTTGAAACAATGAAATAAATCCAGAAAACTCCACTCAAAAAACTTCTTGACTTGGACTATTAATCAAATTTCAGTCAGTGTTGTGGAAGTTTTGGATGCCTCCAAGGGCTACATCTCAAGCTCTTTCTTCAAAATCATTATAGACTCTGAATTGACACAGTGTAAAGAATTCACTGAGCTGTAAACTCGTGGTCCTAAATATATAGCAAAGATTGTGTGCATGTCAATAACTTGAGAAGGAGCAAAACTTGAAAATTAATCCCTGCTGAAATAATTTAACAGTGGCGTTGAAATTCAAGTCACGAAGTTTAGGAGGAACACGTATTAGTCAGCACCAGGACAGCAGATATTTGCTCTTAGTTACAGTGTCTCCAAAGAGCCATTGTAGCAGGTTCACAAGGTTGGGACATTGTGTCCATTTGCAAAAGTCCTGTGAGGTTTCATCAGGTACCATTGTGGTAAGTACCATAGTTTCAGAGGGCTTTACACTTCCTCACATGTTTATTCCCATAATATTTTGAGCTAGACAAGTGCAATCCTCTTGTGTTCATGCAGAACTCAGATACAGATGATGGGAGGACATAGGTCACCCACAATCATTTCAGTTGGTCACACATGATTTGTTACCTTCACACTTCCTTTTAGGATGGAGTTCATCAGGTCTTTTCAGAAACTATGACTCAGAAGCTTTTGTTTCCTCTTGTGTGACTAGCTTAGCTATGTGATTGTCAGTAACTCACGCAGCCAGAGAAGCCAATGGGCAATAACAAGTAAAAGGGCTTCAAATTTCTCACACCACTTTGTGCCTAAAAACTTCATGGATCTGCTTAGCATTGACATCCTGTTAGATGATACAGGAGGTCTGTGGCAGAGCAGTTTGGTAAATACAGTTCTCAACAGTCTCAGTTTAGTACTAGACTCTTTCTGGCTTTGGTTCAAATTCAGTTGCTTCTATGGAGAGATGTTCTTCTATAACATGGTAGATGAGTTTTGCACATTCTTTGTGCTGCTAAACTGGGGGAACTTCTTGCCTTCAGTGTATAGACCCAAGGTTTACTCCACTGCAGACAGACTCAAGACACAAGTTCATCAACTGATTTAGTGGGATCACTGTTAAAAGATCTTAACAGTAATAGCCAAGTAGCTGGAGACACTATCTCATTATTGTTGGATCAGCTGCAAACTGTCTGCAAGGCCTGTGCAGCAAGATGGGAAAGCTCAAAAGTGAGAAACATTACCAAATACAGATGAGACAGATGTTGTAAATGTGTGGAGACTCAAGAGTTCAGGTTCAATGTATTCCTTGGACAGAAATATCTCTTCAATGTGGTGCAGTCCTGTCAGCTAAACCTGGTCTCTAATAATAATACATTGCCTTCAGCTCTTTATTAATATGAAAATATTCAACAGATAATCCTAGCTTCTCATATCCATGCAGCATGTTTTTCTGCTACAGTAAAGGTGGAACAAGCCATAGTGTTGGTGGGGCTGGTGAAAATGACTGGCATAATCAGTGGAGACTTCTGTTGTATCTTTCATTTTCTTTTGTACGTATTTTATTATACAGGTCACAAAAGGAGAGTCTTGCCCTTAGCCTGGATCAGAACAAGCTCCTTTCTGCTGCAACAGATGGGATGGCTTGTCTGTAGAAATGCCATGAATCTGTGGAGAGCAAACAAAGCAGCAAGGCTTTTTAACAATGGTTATTTGAGCTCATTCTTATGACTTCTTTTCCTTGAAAGCTAGTAATGTATTTAGCCTATTCAAGAATTCAAAATATGTGTCTTCCTTCCAATGGTAACATGGCAAAAGATAGTACAATTTATTTAAGAGAATGTAATTTTCCTTATCTGTCCATCATGTGAAATGTTAATAGCTTGTCTTACCCTAGAGGAAAGATATTCTAACTCTAAAGAATAATGTTACATATTTTTTTATTGAATTAGCAAACATGGATCAAATCCACCAGCAAACACCAGCATAAAGTCTTAGATCCTGCTTCTAGCTTTGATTCTTGTAATAAATTTTACATTATCTTAGCATCTCCACTAAGAACCACATGCTAATTAATGCAAATTGCCTTGAATTGTTCAAAGATTGGCATCAGCAGAGATCAGTCTAGGGGTCTGTATTCTATGTATCTCATAGATCATGGCACAGAATCTATCTAAATATTTCTAGATATCTAGGTTAAATAAGTAACTGTAACCAAATTTATTGGGAATTGTTTACTGTTTTCATAGTGGTAATGATAACTAGCTAAATTAGGAAACTGTCTTTATTGGATTTTTAATGGTTTCCTTTCCTTAAACCCAACTACTATGTTTGACAACGATTGAAAATATAAAAAATTGCATAATAATTCTATTATTATGCATAATTATGTAGTCAGCAAATTAAGAAGCCAGATGGATGAGTTAAAGAAGCTTGCTGGGTCAAACACAACTGTTAGTTCATTCATTCCTTAAGGATACCAGTTCAATTCTGGTTGTCAGCAGACCGCGCATCTGTCACCCTCTTATGACTTTTATTTAATGCTCACAAGGACCAAACCTCTTGGACTTTAACAAACATCTGCCCATGTAAGATTTGTACACTGCCAACAGCCAAAGAAAGATGTCAGGACTGGTCCTCAGAAGCTATTCAGATGAAACTCAGTAGCGCTATTCAGAATGTGTTCTGTTCACAGACATCTTCAGAGCTTTGCTTTCATTATTAGGAGTGATGAGAGGCAAGGGGTAAGGGTTCACTCTTGCATTTGTATATTAAAAGCCCTGTGAGTTCAGAAACTCATATTGTTTGGATTTCTTTTTTTTTTCTTTTCCTTCCCCTCCCCGCCCCCCCAAGAAAATTTATTTAGAATATTTCCTGTATCTGGGGAAGAATAGGACATTAAAGGAGTAGAGCAGTGTCAGTCCATGGAAAATTACACTGTGGTCAAATGCATGAAAAGACATAGATGGGGCAGAAGTTATCTCTGGAAATGAATGTGAAACTGTCATGTCTTTAGTTCTCATGATTTTTCAAACCTCATCTTCTGCTGTTCATAAATCACGTGGTTGCTAACTTTAGCTCTGTGAGGTTAAGACCACTCAACTGTTTTAGCTGGTAAGATGTTAATTTACAATAAATCTGCTCATGTGGTCTTCAAAACACATTAGAAAATGATAACTTTGATTATCAATTGAGAAATTACTACCAAGAAGCTGATGCCTAAATATGGGAAATGACTTATGCTGAACCTATTTTCTAACATGAGCATGTTTGTTGCTGGAGATTTTATCAGACATTTAGAATCTGGTTTAAATATTCAAAATAGTATTTTAAGTAATTCAAAGCTTTTAGAACTGTTAAAAACATTTTTGTTTCCCTTTTGAGTGTGAAAAAAAGAAGTGGTATTATTCTCTTTATTCATGGGTTTTTTTAATTCTCCCAGAAATTCTATTTCTTTCCTTTGGCAGCACCTAAATGATATTAGTTTGCCCAATATAGAAAGAGGTATATAACACAGGATGGGAGGATGTGATAAGGAAGGACCTGACCAATACTGAAGCCATGCATATTTTATTAGATGCTCAAATACGAAAATAAGAAAGTACATTTCTCTCAGTCTAAGAACTGCTCATATTTTAGTTACTTACTGGTCATTGTTGACTTGTCAAGCTGTATTGCCCCAGATGTATTTTAACATAATATTTAGAAGTGGGAGAAGTCACTGGCTTCAGTAGAACTAATCGAATAACCCATAAATATGAGAGTGCCTTGTTGTGTTAGCTGTAGGTCTATTATGTGACCATGTTTGAGAAGGCATTGAAGCATGCATTAAAATTGCAGACTGTAACTAATCTGGAGTGAAATTAAACCTATATTGGACTGCTTTTTTCTGAATGTGCAGAGTGTGCAGTTGCTGCTCTTGCATAGCTGTGTCATTCTGCCAATGCATAGGTCTTAACATATGAAGTCTTAGTCAAAATGTGAAATTCTGACTTTCTCCCTGTAGAATATGGCATACTTTATGATCATCGCCTGCTATATGCCTGGTATATTGTTCGGTCTCAGGCAGACATGGAAATCAGAACCCATTTCTAAGAGGTCTGTATGCACTGGAGGCTGAAACTCCATGGGTGGCACAGAGGATTAACTATAATTTAAGTTGCCTAAACTAAAATCTTCGTCCTTACAGTTCTGTCCAAGGTGGAGCACTGCACAACATGTAGAATCCAAAACTTCAGGTCAAAGATAATTTTTACAAGAGGAAACATGTCATTGCTCATACAGTGCATATGTAATCCCAGGTATATAAATAGGACAAAGTAATTGTCTGTAATATAATGTAGTGTATTAAAGAAATTCAGACTGGAGAATCCATTTTTTTCCCCCCTTAAAAGCATTAGTCCCACAGACAGTCCCCTGTTTTGCCACTATGTGGTCAGATTTGATGCTACCTACAGAAATTTTGCATTAGTTTGTGTGATGCAGTTTATACCTGTTCATTTCCTCCAATTTCCTCATATAGCCACAGTAAGAAGAAATAGTTACATTCTAGATGTCACAACGACATCAAATTATCATAGCATTTTTCTTAGCTAGTATGGGTTCTATCCCATAGTAGTGGGATTGTATGTGAATGGGTTCATGTCTCTTGATCAGAGAAACTCTCCACCTAGATAAAAATTCAGTTCTCTCTTGCTCGCTCTTCTGCTTTTCTTCCACAGGTTTACACTACTGGCAGTAGTGACAGAGGTTTTTTTACCATGTAAGTCCACTTTCAATGGCTTGTTTTTCACAATTCACTAAATAACATTAGTGTAAAACTACAAATTTTTAAATTATTTTGGAGTAGATCCTGAATTTCAAGCTAGAGGAGAAAGGTAGTACATTTTTCTCTTTGCACATTTCTTCATGCATTGTAAACATCTCCTTGGTCAGGACCTCTCCTTCCTGGGGAAATATTGAATGACAGGCTTTGAGTGGGATTTTTCACAGACAAGGTTTCTATCTGTGACTTTTAAAGAAGAGGAAAAAGCACACCACAGAGGAAACAGTAACATGAAAAAATGCAATAGCAGGATGAAAGAAAGGCACTGAAAAAATGAGCAAAAAGCAAAGAAATGAGGTAAGATTATTGTATGAGAAGGGCGAAATAGCCCTAGAGGTGGGCTACAGATTTTTCACTAGATTGACAAGGATATTTTTGTTTTCTGAAGCTTTTTTAGAATTAATTTTTGCCTAAACAAAGGTTTGGTACTTCCCAAGAATACAAAAAGTCTGGATTTACTTATTTGCTGTGTGTTTAAAGATAGAATCAATTCACCACTTTGGGTGTTGGTAGCAGTCAGTGGGGCAATTCTCTCAGTTTCACTGATGCAATCTTACTTTGCTGGTAATTCTTCTCTCCTGCTTTGCTTTTGTGTTTGTGTATGCCTCTGTGTAAGGGTTTGGATTCGGCTTTCCCACCGAATGCCAAACCTTACAGTTTGCAGCCTCTCCTC
>VZRE01002402.1:0-15580 GCA_013396775.1 Cephalopterus ornatus | reverse complement strand
TAATAGTTTGAGACTCTGTTTCTCACAAAGGTAAATATTTTGTCAAGATAGAAGCATCTACAAATAGACTGTTGGCAGGCAATCCTTACTACCTAAATTCTTACTAGTCACTGTAATTGGTTACTGTGCGTTTGAATGCTTTTACATTCTCTTCATAGTTCCTGTGATACACCTATCAGATGTATCAACACAGAAAGTACTATGAAATTGCTGACTTGAAATTTCCTAGCTAAAATCAGACCAACCAATACTGAATTCAGTTGCACCTGTTCTAGAGCCTTGATGTCTCAAAAAAGGCTCAAATGGGCTCATCAAAACCATATGCTGGTTCTTAACAATGAGCTGGATTAAGCTATTCAAAGTCAGACTTGCTTGTTGACAAATTTGTACCTAGTAGGTCATTTAACACTATGAGCTGTATGAAGGTCCATACATTACAGATGATAATTATGATTTTATATCATATATGAGAGAAGCCCCTACTAGAGTTCTGGGTTTGCAGAAAGAAGGAGTAAATTTCTTCATGGTTTGGTTTGGTTTTGTTTTAAATGGTTGGTTTGTTGCTTTCCTTAGCAGAAAGTCTTTCATTCATAAGAAGCTGATTAGGAGTAATGCAAGGCTGAAAATAAGTATCTGTGGGTAGGTTGTCTCCAGTTATTTGAGTGTGTTTTAAATCCTACTGAGACATGTAAGAAGATTCCTTGGACTTTTGATGTGAAACTCAAATCAGTTTTTGGGGCAGAAATAGTAAGTGTGGAAGTGTGGGAATTACTTTGTGGTGCTGGGAAAATTATTTCTTGCAACTGATTTCTGCTTTAAAAAAAGAGAACCCCAAGAGCACCAGTATCACTAAACCATCATACATTTGGATGTATAATGGATGAGATAGCAGCGGAGATGGGAGATAGCTGTGGAAAAGGACTGTTCATTAGCAGGTTTCCAGATCTCAGTATTGACCTTTTTTTTTAAAAGAGATTCTGATTTGCCTGATTAATGCCAGCTGATATAAAAATACTTAGACCTATGTGCTGCATTTGTCCTGGGGAGTGTTCACTATTTTGATTAAAAAATCAGATAGTAAACTACATGAGATGCATAGAAAACATATTCTAAAAAGGGCTCTCTTGCCATTTTGAGAATGTAAAAACATGAAAATGAGCTCATTACTTCTGAGGGCATGCAGATGTCATATAAATTTATACTGCAAAACATCACAATTTAAGTTAGATAGCTAAACATACATTCCTGCCTGCCAAAATTTGTAAAGGTACCAAGACCATGGGAAGAGCCTGGGTATGAAGACAGTGGCCCTGGTAGGCAGAGAGAAATCCCACCTTTTCACTACTGTGAGAACTAGCAGCAGTTAGGGCCATGCAATGGAAGATATTTGGGGGTCAGGCATACTTTTGATATATACTTATGATCTTTTAATTGCTGGAGTCATCAGTAAAGGTTTGAAAACACTGGAGGTTTCTTTGCTGTACTGGGTAACTCCAAATGTTGATGGTAGGAACAGGATTTCATGTAGAAGTGATATTAGAGGATCCCATTTGATTTCTAGGTTCAAAATGAATGGAAAAATTGTTAGAAGATTTTTGGAGTTATTGCCATGGGATGAAAAATTACCCTGCACTTAGAGTCTCCGTCACATCAGTCTGTAAGAGAGTTAAGAAATGAAGCTGATCTCTGTCTAGTACCTTATATGGGGAATACATCTCACAGAACAGGGAAACAAGCAAAGAAATAAAAAAAGGTGACCCTACTCATCATCCAAGAGAATTCCTTGTGGAAAAAAAGAAGATAAAAGTTTTTCTCAATAGTGAGTTCTCTTCTTACAAGGGTGGGGTTTGGATTTTTTTCCCCCTTCGGTTTAAGCGGTAACCAAAGGAAATGACTTGTGCATCATTATTTAACACACTTGCAGCTGGTAACAGCCTCATTGGATGGTTTTCCACCACTCAAATCTGCTTCACCCCGCTCCTGAGGCTGGCCCTGACCCTATCCCTGTAAGGAAGCCTTAAGGAGAGCAGTGACAATGTGGTTGCTGAGCATTTTCTTCCTGGCAGCTTTTTTTTCTTGTATGTGCCCTGGTCATCCTGCTGCCTGCAAATTCACCGGTGGCAAAGGGTATGCTCTCTTATCTCAGCTTCATGCCTCTAATTTTTCTCTTTTTTTACCACAGGTGGCTCTGCACAAAACTTGCAGCAAACCCCCATATCCATCACAAAGCCAGAAGGCAAAACGGTGCTAATCAACTGCCATGTCTCCAGTCCTGATTTTAGCCACGTTTTTATTCACTGGTACCAAAAGAGGGCCAATGCAGCTCCAAAGCGTGTTGCCTACATGTCCTACAGGCCTTTCCTTGAAAACCAGTCGGATGAGGGGAAGTTTACTATTGAGAAGGATCTCAGCAAATCTGTCTGCACCCTATCAGTGAGCAAAATAACTCTGCGAGACTCCACCACCTACTACTGCGCTGTGTGGGATGCACAGCAGTAGAAAGCCATAGGGGACCTGCGCAAAGACTACTCTGCTGTCCAAACCAGATCCTGCAGTGTTTGATAACATGCAGGAACATCACCACCCTGCTTTTCCCACCAGCCTTGAATCAGACTGTACAGGAAACCAGATACCAAGGATGCTGCTGAGCTTTGCAGATGCACTCTACACTCAGTACCTCAGAGCTGTTATTTCACTTCGCCAACAGAAAGAGCATTTTTATAGGTCTGAATGGATTGCCTCTGAGTGGGTTTACAGGATGGCAGGGTGGGCTACCTAAAGGCAGGAGAATCCTTTCTAATCCCATTACCCTCCAAGCTACATCTTTGGAATAAATCCCCAGTTACATCATTTGTGTGGCATAACAGAAGGATAGTAGTGAAAATAAACTTGAACCACCATTCAAGACCACAGATGTAATATACCTGTTTTGTACTTCCCTGTCAGTAAAGAATCTAGTTTTATTTTCTCTTAGTTTTCTGTTTGGAGTTGATCAAACCTTCAATTAGGTTAAAAGACAAGTCTCCTTATTGACTTCGCTGGGACTTCTCATCCTACAGAGCAGTAAGACTGCAGCTATAGAACAGATATTTTTATTTTTGCCAACAGAGAGTCATTCATATAAGTTATTTCAGCTCTTTCTGTTTATGGAAAACCAACAGATAGATAAAGTCACAGGGCCATTGTGTTCTGATCCCAAAGGACCCAATACTGCCAGTCTCCACAATGAGCCTCCCAGAGCACACTGAGCACTGGGGTAGTGATTGCATTTCACAGAAGATGGAAAGATAAAGTTCCTGTCACAACTGTAGGACATCAGTTACCAAATCTGTGTGAAAATTCTTGAAAAAAAAGAAAAAACTAACTGACATAAGTAAAATAACATTACAACAACAGAGAAAGGGGAAGTTTTCTTTCCAAGGGAACCAACAGTGACCTTGGCTCTGAAGAATGACTTTGAATTGCAGAAAATGATTTCTATATTTTGCTTGCCCTAATTGTCCTTACTTTAAACTAGGCCTATGGGGGCTGCAAAGCATTTGTGTTTCTTTGCATAATACCCAGCATTTGGAGAAGCCACCCTGAAGTGTTGCATCTCACCTTACCTGTGACAAAAAGCAGCCACAAACACAACAATACTGCTTTTGAGCTCCCAGATGTCTGCTGTGTATTTTCCTGGTCTTCAGCATTCAATCTATGTTATAAGCAGTAATTTCAGACCCCTCCAATTCATTAAACTCTATGATTTGTGGGGATTTTTTTACATTTTATTCTCAGTGGACCTGAGAAAAATTCCATGTGCAGTATGCTACAACTCAGCTGGTATAGCTCTATGCTGGGAAAAAGGAGCACTCCTGTGGGTGATGACATTGTAGCTAAATTATATAGTGACACAGATTGTCACAGACACTTTCCCAAATACAGTATGAGAAAGTAAAAATGAAGCAATGGCAAGGAGGTAGCATAGGAGGAAGATATTTACACTGGAGATCTAGCCTAGGAGGCTTTAGATCCAGGTGATGGTGGGAGATGTGGGTGATACTTATCAGTAGTCACTCCCATCTTAATGCTTATGATATAATGACCCCTTCTCATAGGCAAGGATCTGTTACACTGGGCAACACCTGAAAAGACTGTTCCAAGAAAGGATAGTGAAGACCATTTACAATGGAAAATTGCAGACTAAAGCAGACAGCTGTGAGGAGACCCAAAGTGAAATTTCACTTATGTCGCAGTGGTATTCACAACCCCATGTCCCTGCGAGTGGTTTTTTTTTTGTTCTTTCATTATAGATACGTCTGCACTACAGGACCTGACACAAAGTCATGTATTTATCACAAGAACAACAGAACAATATGAACTTTCTGTACTAGTTGTGAGATGAGATTTGTTTGTGAACACTGCTATTGACAAAGGCCTAAAAATGATCCAGAGGATTCTCTCCTTTGGGTCAGAAAATATGAGATTTTTCTCAGGGAAGAGCATGGTGTCTGGTGGCTGCTACCCTAGGGACTATTCGCTACAAAGTCTTTGCAGGCATTTTTTCAGCCCCCTGAAATGAGGGAAAGTACAAGAAAAAGCAGGGGTCAGCAAATAGCTGGCTGGTGGAAATGCATGATTCACCCTGGCCTTGCCACAGCCACTAGGGCTGTCCTGCAATAGAATCACCAGCTGTATTTTTCCTATTTGATGCTACAGCCCTGTTATCAAGGAAGGCAGGCACTTGCACACAGTACATGCCCAACCACCTCGCTGCTGGCAGGTCACTACTGCCAGAGGAACTCCTTGTTTCATGAAACAACCTGAGAGAGTTAAAGGAACACAGGAATCTTCAAAAGAAATGCATCAGGGCTAGTCAGTGCAGTTGGATGTTTACATGACATTTATGTATTGGTAACCCTCAAAGCACAGTGAAATTACCAGCTGAATGTTCTTTTTAAGAGCAAGAGAGATAGATAGATAGATATCATTAAATGTCATTACTTATCCGTGACTCCTCCCCCCTTTGGGTTGTCAGTGAACTTGCTGAGGAGGCCCCTGTCCCTTCATCCAAGACCCTGATGAACAAGTTAAACAATACTGGGCCCAGTATTTTGCCCTGGGGGACACCACTAGTGACTGGCTATAAAATGCTCCCGGGAGACTTTATTGCAGCTTTGCAGTACTTAAAGGGGGCTTATGAAAATATGGAGAGTGACTCTTTACATGGGTTGGTAGGTGCTGATAGGACAAGTAAGAAGAGTTTTTAACTAAAACAGGAGGCCTTTAGATTAGATATTAGGAAGAAGTTCTTTACTGAGAGGGTGGTGAGGCTCTGGAACAGACAGCCCAGGGAAGCTGTGGATGCCAGATCCCTTGCAAGGGCTCAAGGCCAGGTTGGATGGGGTCCTGTGCAACCTGATCCAGCTGGGTGACATCCCTGCCCATGGGGTCCAGGTGGGAACTAGATGATCTGTAAGTTCTTTTGCAACACAAATCGTTCTATGCTTATACAATTCCATAATGTTCTAAGAAAGACTGGTGAAACATGCTTCTGGGAAAGTTTGGAGGTGTCTGAGGAGAGGACAACATCCTTGGGATGGGCCAGATTGAACAACTTGAGTTTTTATGTGTGTGCTCAGTAGGTGAGTCTGAAATGAGTTGTAGTAGGTAGATGGATAAAGACATTTTTTTCAGATTGAGTGTTTTATGTCCTTTCTCCACTGTTACTGCTGTGGTTTAGCTTGTTGGTAAATTTAACACCCTCGGTGGTAGCGAGTTGAAGAACAACCATTGGATGTGCTGAATGAGTCATTTCCTCCTCCCGGTCATTTGATGCTCTCTCCACCTGAAGGGCCCTGTAACATTTCTGTCTCTGTTTCATTTCCAGGTTTAATCTGCACAGGCACCATGTTGCTGCTTCCAGTCCTTCTTGCAACTTCATTTTGGTCCCGTAAGCTCCTTTTTCCTTTTCCCTCTCCTTCCTGTATACAGTGAATATGGTCCTGATTCCAAACTCCAGGAGCTTGTCCCCTCACATAATTTCTCTGCTTCTGCTTCCAGGTGCAGACATGCAGTCAGTGCCGGTGCAAACCCCAGAGGTGCACCATCAGATGAAGGGCAGATCTGCCAGCATGTCATGCCAACTGAAGAACGAAGACACTCTGCACTGGTACAAGCAGCTTCCTGGAGAGCCACCAAAGAGGATACTGTACTTGTCAGGACACAAACCTGCTTTTGATGACAGAAATTATATAAATAGAATTGAAGTTCAAAAAGATCCTGCTCAGCCCTTATATCATCTCACGATAAATTCTTTAACCCCCAGGGATTCTGGCACTTATTACTGTGCGTATTGGCCACACCACAGCATTAGTCGATCAAAGATAAGCCATACAAAAAGGTACTCTGTGCTCTGAACCACAAGCTCTGAACTCTGCAGCAAGAGAGGAAAAACAGGATCTTATGACAACTATTAAATATATAATGGTGGCAATCACTGTATCACTTCAGTACTCACACACATCTGCAACATCCAGAAGCTGGAGTCTTCCTGTCACTTAAAGGTAAATATATGAAACACTGCTCTTAAAGTTAAGGCTTGATTTTAATGAAAGCACTCACCTGACAGTGAACACAGCCATTCTCTGTGTGGGAGCTATAAATCTCTTCTCTGTTAAAATCCTAGCAAGCAGAGCAACGTCTCCATCCCCTCAGTGCTTTCTTTCAAAAAAAAAAAGACAGGAATATGAAAGAGGGAGAGAAGACCAGGTGATCTTGCACATCTTTCTTAATATTTTACTTTTGTCTTCCTTTGCATTTCAGCCACTACAAATTCCTACAATAGCCCAGAAGACCTATTTTTATTGTCACAGTTGCTCATCTGATGTGTCTAAGACATAACTGAAATCCTCAGCCATGAGCTATGCCCCAGGCAAGCAGAGCCTCTCAGAGCCTTTGGGTTAAGTGTACTGAGTTTTACATATCAGATTCTACAATCACAGAATGGTTCTAGGAAAGATGGCATTTTCCTGACAGCTGGTCAGAACACTGATATGCTTTTATGTCTTCAAGTTTCTGAATGAGGTTAGAGTGCACACGTTCAATATTCTTTGAGATATTCCTCTAATGCATCTGGAGCTTAAAAATGGAGCCCAAATACCTCCGTGGTGATGGGTTTACAGCTCCACAGGCTCTGAACAGTGTTTTTGCTCAACTTTCTGTATGATTTGAGTCTATAATGTCTTGCTATAGATGTTTCTGTCCTCCTCAACTCTTTGAAACACAGGTTGTACTGCATGTGACCTCAGATGTTAACTTCAGTCACCTTACCTTTTGTCTTTGTGTCCTTCAGATCTGAGGATTTCTCACAACCAAAGAGGTTTCTGAAGGGAGTTGACACCAACTTCCTGACACAGGTGATTGTGTAGCCAGCAAGGAAAAGTGCTTTGTGTAGCCAGGAAGGAAAAGTGCTCTGCGGGACCTCCAGCTCACAGACAATGGAGAACTTGTTGAGGATGGAAAAGTCAGGGCCAACCTTGACTGCAGTGACGAGCCACTGGAGCTCAGACTCCTGAGAGAAGGAGCAGAGCAAAAGGCAGGACCTCAACCCTGGACTTCAGGGAAGCAGACTTCAAAGTTCTTCAGAGATCTGCTTGGAAGAATCCCTTTGGATACAGCCCTGGAGAGAAGAGATGTCCAGGAGAGCTGGTTGGTATTCAAGAGTCTCCTCCAAGCTCAAGAAGGGTCCATCCCGACAACTAGAAAATCAAGTAGAGGCAGTAGGACTCATTCATGAATGAGCAAATGCTGACTGAATTTAGGCATAAAAATGAAGTGTATGGGAGGTAGAAGCAGAGGCTGGTGATCCGGGGCCTGCTGTTCAACCATGCAGGGATTTCAGGAAAAAAATAGCCCAGCTTGAATTGAATTTGGCAAATGATGTAAAGGGGAACAAGAAAGGATTATAGAAGTACAGCAGTAGCAAAAGAAAGACTCGGGAAAGCTGCTGAGTAGGGCAGGGAAACTGGTGATAAATGACATGGGAAAAGCTGAGGTACTCAGTACTTCCTTTGCCTCAGTATCAACACTTAAGAATGGCCTTTGGAATCCCAGGCCCCTGAGACCAGACAGAAAGCCTGGAGCAAGAAAGACATACCCTTTGGTGGAGGAGGATCAGGTTACTGAGCTCTTAAACTGAACACACATAAGTTTGTGGCCCCTGATGGGATGCACCCACAAGTGCTGAGCAAGCTGGCCAATGCCTCTGCAAAGACTCTCTCACTTACCTTTGAAAGCTCACAACAACCAGTACAGGTTCTTGAAGACCAGAAGAAAGCAAACGTCACTCCTATTTTCAAGAAAGACAAAAAGGAAGACCTGGGTAGCTACAGGAAGTCTAGCCCTATCTCAATCCCCGGGAAGGTGATGGAACAACTAATCCTGGAAACCATTTACAAACACCAGAAGATAAAGACAGTGATCAGGATTAGTAGCATTGATTCACAAAGGGGAAGCTATTTATATAGTTTTAGGTAATGAAGCACTCTACAAAGTGGATTTTGGCCACTTCATCTATGACAAGTCTGTTTAGTGATAATTTGAACCTGGAAAGTTATTTTGTAGAACACTATTCTGGCTACTGCATGTGTCCTCTTGGCATAGACACCATCATGTTTGGTCGGTAATTATTCCTACCGGGAGACTTCCTGTCTTAGAAAGCTACAGTACAAAACCTGGATAGTGTCTGTAAATTAGGCATTTAATCATGTGAGACGCAATCACTGCCATATTTCTTTACTCTTCATCTGAGATCAGCTGCCTGGGAGAATTCTGCTGTGTGATCAGAAGAATGTCAATGTACTGCTACTATTTCATACATGGTAGTTTTTTCAACAGGGGCTTGATTTCAGGGCCTCAACATACAATTGCCCGTGCAGTTTTCTCTCTGATTAACTACAGTTTCCCATGCAGGAGACTGTCTTGGGATGCTGCTGAGATGAGTGATCTTTTCCTTGACCCTCTCCTCCCCACTTCACCTTAAAATCTGCTTCTCAGTTCTCTCTTCCATGTCACTTTGTTGTGGTCTGCCAGTCTTTAAGTAATTTCTCCTTCTCATCTACCTCTGGGTGGCCAGACACAAAATTAAACAGGCTTTCCTGTTGGGAGTTAAGGGGACCCTTTCAATTGCCACACACAGGCGCAGGTGTCTCTCCTAGCCTGACTCTTCCTGGAACCCTGCACTCACAGGCACTTTTCCAAAGCACTTAGCAATGTGTGCTTACCACCAGCTCACTGCATGTAGCCAGCTGCCAGAAGGAGGGAGGCCAAACAAACTCATTTCCTTTGTGCCTGATGAGCTGCAGCCCGGGCCCACCAGTCACAGGGGAGACCCTCACAGCACCATACCATCCCTCTGCCATGGCTGTTGACAGCAGCTGCTCTCTTTAGTTTTCCAGTCTTTCTTCCAGTGAGCATTTGCATCTCAGCTGAGCTTCAAAACTGAAATCCTGCGGCTGTGCATTTCCTCCCACAACCTAAGCCAAAGAGGAGGCAAGTCCCTTTCGTGCAGCTGCCCTGGTCTCTGCCGGCTGATGGCCTCAGCTGCTTTGGTGGAGGGCAGCACCTGCACAGGGGCACCCCAGGCACTTCTTCACTCTGCACCTAGGTGACTAAGGTGAAGCAGCAAAGGGTGGTTCCTAACAGGATGGGGGAATGCCTGCCATGCACGCGGACACTGTGCACCTCTCTGCGCCCCTCGGGTGATGGTACGCACTCACTGCCCACCAGGGCGACCTCCAGGCTGAAACCTTCACTCCACGATACCTAGCTGCTCTCACTTGCAACCTTTCTCTCAGTTGCTCTGACTCAAGTTATATAGGGCCACCGTCCTTGGATTTACCAATGTTTTTCATATTTATTTGGAAAGCAGACAGGACTACAGCCTTTTAACCAATTTTAGCATGTGGCAGCCTGGTGGGGGTTTGCTGCAAAAGCACCCCATCCTCTTGCACACAGAAGAGCCGTCGCTGAAGACCGTGCAAGAGAGTCACCTCCTCCTTCCACACACAATACACTCCCTCCCCATCTTGGGTCCCTTTCACTCTCCTTTGAGTCTCAACAAGAGCAGAGTGTGGCAAGCAAACATGCTGCTGCTGGCAGCGCTTGTAACCACAGCCACTTGGTCTTGTAAGTACTCCTTCTTATTGTACCTTTCCTCACAGGCACTCATGGCTATGCTAGCAGGCATCTTTTGCTGAATTCCAGCTAATGACACCATTTCTCCTTTTTTCCTAGATGGATTTGCACAGGAAATTCCCATACAGACTCCTATATCCATCACCAAGTTCCAAAAAAGTGCACGAATGACTTGTGAAATTCAAACATTAGGGGCAAATTTTCATACTGCCTTCATACACTGGTATGTGCAGAAGGAGGGTGAAGCTCCAAAGAGGCTCCTGTACCTTCCGGGAGGACAAGCTACCGTTGAAGCCGGCAAATACATAAGCAGATACACAGTTGAAAGAATTTCTGGGCGGAGACGTTGTGTTCTTACAATAAAAGATGTAATTCCAGATGATGCTGCTACTTACTACTGTGCCTACTGGGATCCTCACTGTGATAGAAACTCAGAGATCATCAAGGCAAAAAAACACGTGCAACATCTGAACCACAAGGCTGTAAGTGTGCCATTCCACCAGTCTTCTCACTCCATCTGATGTGAGCTGCTGAAAGGCCAAACCTTTTTCTGCTTCCCAAAAAGAGCAGATAACCCTGCACAACTGTCCTTTCAAAGTCTGGGTCATCATCAGGACTCCTGTCTTCAACACACATCCACTATTTTAAGGACAAAGGAAACCTTCACTGCCTTAGGACTTAGCACATAAATGCTGGATACTCCCCTGCTCCTTTGGTGCTGTTTGCATGCCATGGCAGAAGTCTGGTGGCCTGTAGGGAAGCAAACAGAGAAACACTGATCTTCTAGTCCAGCCACTGTTCTCCCTTAGGAAAGAGAAGGCAGCAAAAGCAAGACAACATACTGAAGGAAGTATTCCCTTGGTGGATGGAAATTATATACTTGCCACTGCCGAGCACATCTGAGAAAAAGCTCCCCCTTATAGTCTTCCCTGTTGTACATGTAAGAAACTGTTAGCCCCTGGAAAAACTGTAAGCCCTGCTTACTTAATTTGGATACCACAAAATCCCATATAGACCAATTCAAATTGGAGATTTACAGTTTCTTATCTACCACAGCTGATGATGTGCTGCTTATAACCATTACCTTCTTTCATTTTATGTTAAGACAAATAGAATAAACGTGGTTTTATTGGAAGAAGGATATTTGCTGAAACTGTCGAGTTTGATGGACTTACTTCAAATTTGCATGAAGTTAGTATATGGCCTGAGCACAGCAAGCATTTTACAGAGAAGTGTAAGAGGAATAGTTTTTGCTTGTGACTATAGCCAAGTATGTCCCTACTCTTCAGCTTTTCTTTTCCTGATGAGGGGTGTAATTGGATACCTGAAAAGCTGGAGCATCACACAGGATGAGCAATGGGACTTGAGAAAGATCAGGCTAAGTGTGAATAAACACTACACACCAGTAGCCTCATGTCTTGAAAGTCTTAAATGCAAAGTAAGTTTAAGCAGGCAAGTGCTTGTTGATTTCATAGAACCAAAGAATCATGTACTAATAGAATGGTTTGGGTAGAAAGGGACCTTAAAGATTAAAGATTGTCCAGTTCCCACCTCCCCACCATAGGCAGGGGCATCCTCCACTTGATCAAGTTGTTCAGGACGATATCCGTAGGAGCGGCTGGACGGAAAAAGCCAGCCACCTGGATGATAAAAGAAGGAGAAGAAAATACTAAAGCAAAAATATTGTGGTCCTGAGCGAGCCAGCAATTAGTGTGTGTGTCAAAAGAATCACAAGGTCAAGCTGGAAAGCCTCTTGAAGCATAGTTGTTCTCGGACCCAGGGTCAGTAGAGAGTCTGTATAGAGAAATGGAGTAATAGAGTTACAAGAGAGTTCTTCCTGGACAAAGTCTGTCTCCCATGGATTCATTTACCTCAAACGGTGCAGAGTGAGGGATCTTTTTTCTACAGATATCCAGCCTGGATTTAAACACTTCAAGGGAAGAGGTATCCACAGTTTCTCTGGGCTGTCTATTCCAGTGCCTCACCACTTCCAGAGTAAAGAATTTCTTCCTAACATCTAATCTAAAGCTCCTCTCAAGTTCAAAACAGTTCCCCCTTGTCCCTATCACTATGTCCCTATCACTATGTCCCTATCTACCTGTGTAAAAAGCCACTCTTCCTCTTTTTCATAAGCCCCCTTCAAGTACTGGAAGGCTGCAATGAGGTCTCCCCTGAGCCTTCTCCAGGCTGAACAACCCCAGCTTCCTCAGCCAGTTTTCATAGAAGAGGTGCTCCAGCGCTCTGAGCATGTTTGCGGCCTCTGGAACTCCTGCAGCAGGTCCACATCTTTCTTGTACTGAGGACTCTAGACCTAGTCACAACACTGCAGTTGAGGTCTGACAAGGGCAGAGTAGAGGGGGAGAATCACCTCCCTTGACTTGTTGGTCACCCCTCTATAGACAGAGCACCGGATGCAGCTTTCATAACACTGGATGTGGTTGGCCTTCTGGGCTGCAAGTGCACATTGCTGGGTTATATCCAGCCATTGGTCCAACAGAAATCCCAAGTCCTTCTCTGCAGATCTGCTCTCAAAGCGTTTTTCTCCCAGTCTGGACTCATGTCTGGGATTGCCGTGACCCAGATAAGCACCTTGCACTTGGAGTTGTTGGTTCTCATGGGCTCATTTCTCAAGTCCTGTCCACATCTCTATGGATGGCATTTTCCACTGTATCCTGTTGTTATGATCAGGGCTAGTCAGTGGTGTGATGCACAACTCTCAGCCAGAAATTGGTAATGCCACATCCTGTCTCTGTTCATAGCATCTCATGGCAGCTTTCCAAAGTTTTCTCTTAGTTCTGTGAATACTTACTTGCTGTTTTCTGCCTTCTGTATGAAGTGGCTTGCAGCATCCAGCACTATTTCCCTTCCCTTCCCAAACCTTCCCAAATCTTCCCTTCCCAAATCTTCCCTTCCCAAACCTTCCCTTCCCAAACCTTCCCAAACCTTCCCAAACCTTCCCAAACCTTCCCTTCCCAAACCTTCCCTTCCTAAACCTTTCCTTCCCAAACCTTCCCAAACCTTCCCTTCCCAAACCTTCCCAAACCTTCCCTTCCCAAACCTTCCCAAACCTTCCCTTCCCAAACCTTCCCTTCCTAAACCTTTCCTTCCCAAACCTTCCCAAATCTTTCCTCTGGCTTGATGCACAGGGTCACTAGCCGACACCCAAGAGAATCCACTCTTCCTCCCACATGGCATTGCTCACTCCGCTCCAGAGCTGGCTTCCTTCTCTTTTTCAATAACAGCAAAGCATGGCAAGCAAACATGCTTGTGGCCATATCTACTTGGTCTTGGAAGTCATTCCTTATTTTCCTTCCTTTCCTCAAAGGCACCTCTTGAGACCCACCGCAGAAAGGAGAGGGCAACCCAGGTTCTTATTAATAAATCCCTTGGGGCGGATTAGAGTGAAACGACACTGAATAATCAGTGTTTGTAAGGTTGTGTAGGGTTTATTTTAGAATAATTCTGTTGCAAAGGTAAACAAGTATGTTGCAGTTCTGGGTGTTATCATCCATAGCAATACAGCAATATTACAGCACAGCAATATAGCACTATTAAAGCATAGCAATATTAAAGCATCTACAGCATAGCAATATTAAAGCATAGCAATATGGCATTATTAAAGCATAAAGATAACACTTAAGGAAATAAGTCAGAGAAAGGGAAAGAAAGGATAAGTGTGGAAAGATATTTATAGTCACTGCCTACTGGATCCAGCAATGAAACTTGGTAGTTGCAGCTTCAATGTCTGTTAGTTGAAGTGATGATCTTGCTCCGTTGGGGCTGGGGGAGGCCCCCCACAAAACTCAAAGACGTTGTGAGTTATTATACACTTCTAGCTCAGGTGGGAACACCTTGTACCTCCCTGGGGCAGGGAGTTTTTCAGTGGATAGTGTCATGGCACATGTCACTGAGTTTTCGACATCTCCTAAGACAGCTGCAGCTGCCTGTTGTACCAGTATCAATCATGGTCCATCATGGTTTGACATTTGAGATGCACAGCCCAGGCTAGATCAGCAGAGTTAGCATGTAAAGGGAGGGCATTGACATGATAAGAGGGATTTCTCCCACCTTGCAGGATTAGCCTCTTCCCTTATCTGGAAATCCAGTTTGTAGCTTCAGTACCCAGGAGAGTTGGACAATGGCACCCACTTGTCTGATCTGAAGGTCCTTTGGCAGTGTTCAGGGAGGGGTGGGCTTTGTTGCTTCTTTTCAGTTTGCAAAAGTCTTTTGGTGATCTTAGAATGTGTAAGTCATTAACCGTTTCAGTCTCTGACAGCACCCATGACTGTGCTAACTGGCATCTTCCCAAATCCCTGAATTCTGGCTAATGACAGAACTTTTCCTCTTTTTTTTCTAGATGGCTTTGCACAAGACGTTCCCATGGCGAGCTCTCTGTCTGTCACCAAGTCTGAAGGAAGTGTACACCTGAAATGTCCTTTTAAAGGCAACTCTGAAGATTTTGGTCAAACCACCACGACAATGTTCGTATCAAAAGAAGGCAAAAAAAGCTTCCGATAGGATTCTGTGCTTCTCAGGTGTAAAAGTAGTAGATGATGGCTTCCAAGCATACAGGTACATGACTGAAAACACTTCTAGTCAGAAACTGTGTCTTCTTACAATAGACGACGTTGTTCCAGGTGACATTGCTACTGACTATTGCCCCCACTGTCACAGTCACCGTAGCAGAAATTCAGATATCAGAGACTCCCTCAGCATCTCAACAACAAATAACTTGAAAGATCGCAGTGTGCTTCCTTTGGTGTGGATGAGCCACCTGGCCGCAGATGCAGGCTGTGGAGTAACTGGATATAGTCAGTGCTGACTGAGGCCTTGGAAGCACAAGCTGTCAAAAGCTCAAGATTTTGACTTAGCAAGGGCAAATGGAACAGTGAAGATTCAATACCTAATCCATCCTCTCCATTCCAGATTCTCCTCCTTATCACTCAGTCATATCAGTGATTTGGTTGTAAGGGTTTATTTAATGGAAAAGGGCATTTTCCCGTATTGTTGTTCCTGAAAATAGGCCAACATGTTGTAGTGTGGCTCTTCAAAGAATTTGACCTGACAAAGAAAATTGGAATAGAGAGCTTTAGCCTGAAGGTTCTTGGGAATTTTAAGCAAAGGAAAAGGGGAGTTCTTTTAATTTGCAAGTCAGCAGCTGTCAGAGGAGGAAGATTTTCTATTTATTGACTGCGATCTGGAGGTGGGCACTTTTGTTCTCTCTTTTGGAAGCCACATCATTCCCTTTCCCCATCTTCTTGCTTATCACTATCTGTGTTTCATTGGTGTTGGATCTGAATCATCCAAAAGACTGGAGACAGAGTTAGCAAAGTTAGGAGAAGAAAAACAAAAAGGCTTTCCATAGTTAAATCCAACTTTTCCTGCTTGTGTTTCATATGCAGTG
>VZRE01002401.1:0-36921 GCA_013396775.1 Cephalopterus ornatus | reverse complement strand
AAGCCTAGCCATGATGATGATGATATTCAGGAAGAAATCGGACCTTTTCAGAGGTGATTGCAAAGTAAGAAATCAGGTAAAGGCTACATTAATTCTAAATTTATACTGCAAAGTTGGGATGAACTGCTATCCCTTAATAAGTTTAATTCTGCACAACTTCTCTTTAGCTGCTGGGCTTCATGCACCAGGATCCCACTCTTTTTTTTCTGTAAATGTGGTTCTTTTTGGAAAACATCAACTGTTCCTTATGCCAGATTTATACTTAATGGAAACATGGTCACTGAGGAAGAAGTTTGCTGCAAGGGGGAGGAGAGGGACCGGTGCACTGCTCAGTGCTACCATAACATAGCCAGGACATGCAGAGGAACTGCAAAGGAATACCAGATTTCTAAGTCTGTAATGATAGAAGTCAGAGACAGAAGAGCTGAGGAAAACAAAACTGTCCCTGTCCCGGATGACACACTGGGGAGAACACATCTCTTTAGATAACTTAGCTGGCTGTAGCAGAAATCAGAACAGACAGCTAAAACACAGCAAAAAACATTAATTAGGCTTGTGGGTGGGGAGGAGTGGATGCCAGGGCCTGCATAGATACAGTTGAAAGGATTGGGAAAAATTGGCATAGAGTCAGAATAAATCAAGGAAGTTGTGACGTTTGATTGAAGAAGTACTGAATTGTTGGTTCATGGATATGCTAACATACCACATTGGGCTTCCATTCATGGGTCAAATAATATAAGATGCTTTAATCCTTCAAAAAGCTTTTCCTACATCTCTGTGACAAAATGGGAAGGTCTATCTAAAAGAGTGTTTGTTCCTGATTTAAGTGTCTACAGTGTTGTAGGATGAGAGCCTGAGAGAACCTCTGTCCCACACAAACACAAGCATTCACCAAACACAGCACTAGCAGCTAATCAGAAAAATTACAAAGAAAACCAAGCATTAAGGATTAACTAGATTCTACTAAAAAATTGATTTTCAATATTGTGACCCAAAAAAATCTCTCCGTCACTCAATCAGACATTTTATGGAAAGAGAATTACCACATAAAGGGCTCATTATAACAACACTTGTATTTCTTGAAGAGGGTTCATAGGTCAAGGGTAGTGTCAGAGGAGTGTGTATATTGTATGACATTGAAACTGAAGAGAGAAAAAAGCATGAATAACAGTTATATACAAAGCCCTGAGGAATTGATATTAATTACACATTATTACTAGCTGTGCTGACAGAAGTGTTTGTGCATATGCCACCGTACAAAGTGAAAAAAAAAGTTTCAATTGGTGTTTTTAACATTTTTCCACTTCCACAGAAAAGTAATAGGAAGACTTAAGTTATTTAGTTAGCTACTTTGTCTGTGACTGCCCTACAGCTATTTAGGTTTAGTATATGGTGCCATTCTCTAGCATTGATATGAGAACAATCAAACTGAAAATTTCTAATTATCTCGGTTGTGTAACCCAAAACTTATTTTTTGTTGAAGATGTATTGAATGAGATATCTATGGCCAGTTTCTAAATATAGCTCAAAATTAATGTAATTTTTTTTTTGTTGGAAATCAACAAAATGTGTAGTAGACACATAGGAGTGTTGTCAATTTGTTGCAGGGAATGCCATATAATCTGCAGGGAAACATTTAAATTTACAGCTGTAAAAGAAAGGAAGGAAACATTATCATTTTGCACATACACGTTGATAAATAATAACCAGAAGAAACTGCATAATATCCCCTTACAGATACTAGTTGCTTCTTTTGGAAGAAGTAGAAATTTTCCAAAAAGTTACCTAAACCTAACCAAAGCTTCAACATTTATTTCATTATTCTTCCTAGTTTTGTTAAACACTTTTTGTCTCAAAAAAATTTGCAAGTGCTTAGGTGTCTATATCACTGGCAACTTGAATTCAAAGAAACTCTTCATTCTAGAGTCTGAAATTAAAATATTCCCCATGAATTTAAATTGATCCTCATGCAGTAATTTACCTACAAATCACTTGGACTCCTTTCCTAGAATCTTGGCACATTTCACTGCAATATATTTAATTATTTAAAGAGGACTGTAGATTTTCACAAGTTTTGCCCCTCTGTTCTGAGCAGCTAACAGACTCATTACCCACAGTGCAAGAAGTCTTGTCTTGCTGTGCATGTGAATGAGCTGAGGCTGTGACACCGCCTTGTTGGTTGAAGAGGTTCCGCATCCATCTGCTCTCTGTCTCTCAACACCAACTCCTCCTCTCTGTTAACGGCAGAACACTCATGAAATCCCTAATCCAAACCCATAAAAATGAATCAGGTGATATTAAAAGATTGAAATGTAATATCACAACCAATCTCGTAATCTCTTCAATGTAATCAACATTCTGGGAACAGTAAGCAATGATCAGCTGCATCCAGAAAATTCATTGGCTAATGCAGTTGCTTTTAAGACCATGTGTGTCCTCCAGCTTGGGATAAAGCCACATATATACAGAATAGCCAATCATTTAAAGAAAAAAAACTACTAGTCTTGTGATGTTATGGCTGGACTGATTCCTTAAATGATTTTCTTAAACTTAGACATCTTTAGAAAAAAAAGAATGCTTGGATATATTTGCCAGGTTTGAATGATTAGGCACAGAAGTCAGAACAAAAATTTAAACTGTCTACCCACTAAAGTGCTTTTTAATGCCATCATAAACAGAATAAGCAAAGTCCAGATCAATGTTTGTCTCCCATCACTCATAAATCCTCATAACACTTGATCAAAGCTACACTTTCTTTATCACAACAATAGTTTTATTTATATAGAATAGCTAAGAAAAAAAATTTAAAAAGAGAAATGACCTCACTATGCAAGACAAGATTCCTAAAGTACAGAACTTTTTACAATAGGAAATATCATTTGACTGAAAAAGTAAAACTCATTCATGATGTTGCTATTTTTCCCTCTTCCCCTCCCTTACTGCCTTAAATGTAGATGTTTTCACACAGACTTTTCATACTCTTTTACAGTTACTTATTTAATTTTTTTTTATCAGAAGTTTGACATATAACTAAAAGCAAGTTAATCATGATGACAACTGCCATGTCATATTCTTCAGCAAATATTCC
The DNA here is from genome assembly GCA_013396775.1 of Cephalopterus ornatus. Classification (NCBI taxonomy): domain Eukaryota; kingdom Metazoa; phylum Chordata; class Aves; order Passeriformes; family Cotingidae; genus Cephalopterus; species Cephalopterus ornatus. The sequence continues at coordinate 33,833 of VZRE01002401.1, read as the reverse complement.
AATCGTGGCAAAACTATTTTAAAATTTTTCCATCTTTTCAGAACTGTGAGAAAATATCATGACTATTGTAGTTAGCATGAAAGTGATGAGCACCTACTTCCAGTTTGATGAACCTCATCTATGTGAAGCGATAAAAGAATGCATAAAATGATAAGTTTCAAAATGCAAGATGAAGCTCTAAGGCATAACAACATTTTTTTTTTAATTTTCATACAATAACTATAATTACATTTTCTCTGAAGGAATGATTGGATAAGTGATAACGTATAGGTGATTTGAGTCTGTGGATTCAGTAATTATCATGTTACAGGTATTTTATACTGTAGCAATGTCATTATATCATACATTATATGAGGAATATATCATTGCTACAAGTAAGGATGATACACATGTATATCAAAGCACTCCATAAGATTTTCCTGAATATTTTCTATTCTGATGCATTGAGCACGATCAGTTTGGATCCATTTTCATCTCCAGACCTACTTTTGCAGTTTTGTTGCCCAGATGTATAATTCTCAGTCTATAATGTTGGACCTAACTGTTCCTACCTATATGTAAAACCTGGTGTTTCTCCTTAATGAATTTCTTCTTTTTTTCGATCATGTAGGTTTGTAGTTTCTCCCAGCTGGATGCCAGCTCAGATAAGAAGTAATACTTTCTTCCTTTTATATATATATATATATTTTTCTTTTTTTTTTTTTTGCTTATACACATAATACTCTGTATCAGTAAAGTGCACATTTATCTTAATTATTTATAGAATTAAAATTAATGTTTAATTCATTACCTAGGAATCAAATCAAGTATTCTGCCTGTCACAACAAAAAGAATTCAACTAAAAAGTAATAATGTGTACATTATGTATTATTTCCTAATCCAGCAGAATTTAAATGAAAAAGTTTGTATCAGTAAGGGCTACCTAAACAAGGATTCTGTCAAATCAGGATATTGATTTTCCTATCTGTCAATTTCAAATTCCTCAAAAGGCTTTTATCCCCATTTTAGAGAGCAGAAGTAAGGTATTGCCTAAATTACTGGTTTGCAATATTACTTTCCAAAGTTTTTTCCATCTTATTTAGAATTAAACCACCATTTCAGAACACAAGAGTATACAAAGTATCAGAATGTTTCATCTGTAATTAAGGTAAGAAAAAATTTATATATTTATGGATTGGCATTAATTTCTAAATTAGGAGCTGGCACTGAACATTTATATTGAAAGAACAGAATCATTTTTTACCATATATCTGCTGTACATGGAAGGAATTATTTCGTTCCTTCTCTTCAGCTGCAGGACTAGCAGCCATTGCCGGATAAGAACTCCTTGTAATATTTACAAATTAGAACATGAATAATTGAAAGTGTTTGGATGTGACTATTCATTGGGAAATGGTATAGAATTTATTCAATCATCTGCAGTGAAATGTAAGTATATTTCCTTTGTGTGCTGCATAAATATTTCATTAACCACTGTGCAAAACATTAGTAAAGCATCTGCTCAGCATGAAACTGGAACCTGCTTGACACCAGTAAATAGAAGGAATAAATTCTGCCTGGTGTGAAATATTCAAAAATTACGGTCTTTGATATTCTTATTGATTGAGTTGAAAAGAATAATGAAATAAGCATTTAAGATGATAGAACAAAAAGATGTAGGCCCTTGCATTCACATGTTATGGTGATGTGTGAAGTCTGGTTGTTTTATCATTGTATGGTTGATTTGGAATTCATATTTCCTTGTCAGCTTTCTGAATCACTAGTTTACCAGAAACAAACAAACAAACAAAAACTCAAAACAATGAACAAACCCCACAAATCCAACAAAAAAACCCCAGCCCAGTTTTGTTTGTAGAGGAGATGTGTGTAGTTTCTATTAACAGTTATTGTTTTCAGGATCCTGTGAGAAGTAGTAATTTTATGAATACACAGGGAAAAAGAATCATCAAACCTTTGACCATTTCTAATACTAGACTAAAAACTTAATTTTTTTTGGTAAAAGTTCAGAAGTGATTCCAGCTTTTTCAGTTTAGTTTCCAGAAATAAGAAACGCTAAGAATAGTTTTGAAAAACATGTTTCAGTGTTATCTGTGAAAAAAAAAGGTGATATTGCCGGGAACTGAAATGGAAAAAACTAGCAAAGCTATTTCTTAGAGATTTTCACCCCAGTATTACAGCCTAAAGATTCTGAGAGGTGAGGTGACTGGAAAATCAGGAAGGTCTGAAAAACCAAAGCAATACTGTGAGCATGTTGATATTTTCTGCAGATCATTGCTACATTTTTGAGAGTCCTGTTATCTCCATGGTGTTCCAGTATAAACCTAGCAGACTAAGTTCATATAGTTGCTGAAACAAAGCTACTGAATTTATAAATACGGCACAACAGAGAGGACCAATTTTTCTGCTAGAAGCAATTCTTTAAGAAGCAGGCAGTATTCACATTAGTGACATTTGGATTTTGACCGTTAACAGATATAGTGAGATTATGGCACTATATATGTGCCTGTGGGACATCATATATTGAGGCATTCTTTCTTATTGCTCTCTTTAGCTCAAATTAATCTGTAAGACTCATATAAAATATATCTTTAGATGACTTTTCCTCCCTCTATTAAACTGAAAATACAAAAAAGACAATTTTACCTAATACAAACTACATTCTTTGTCATATGAAATTTCACCTCTTCATAAAACTGGCAAAGTAAAAGCTCATCACTTTTCAATATTTGTCTTTATTCTGTCATGTTATTATTGAGTTATATTCACTTAATTATCTAATGGAGCATAATCTAATCGAATGAAGTATGTCATATATTTTGTTATATTGTCAAAAAAATGAAATTTATGGAATAAATTAAACCAATTGAATTACTTCATTTGTTTTAAGAAGAGATTATATGTTTGAATATGGTATTCTGTTTAATTTATGACACTGATTTCTTCAGTAATGAATTAAATCCCATAAAAAGAAGAAAAAAGAACCAAAGGGTGAAAGAAGACTAAATTATCTTCACAAGTTTTTTCTCTGGGGTTTACAGAGTCCCAAATAAGAGTTCAGAATGAAGAATTATGGCTGAAGAAAGGAAACATTCCTTTCTGATTTTTGCTCACCTAAGGTGCAGTTATTTGATAGGTTTAGTCCAATTGTATTTTGTGTTTATTTTTATTCTCTAAGTGGTCCTGGTGTTTTTGTATAATGTACGATTGCAGTTGTAACTTGATGTCATATAAACAAATGTTGAAATACTTAGGATGGTAAAAATTTAAAGCCCTTTATATTATGTTCAACAAAGAAATCTCTTTTGACTTATACCGTATTGTTCTGACTCAATATTATTTATGGGTTTTATTGAATAAGAAATGGGTTTCTACAGGTTCCAGTCCTTGAAACCCTCACGAGAACAATGTTTATCAGTCAGTAGCTAAGAAACACAGTAACAGACATTAGCCTCCTTGACTGGATGTCTCAATTTCCACAAAACATATAACCAAGTATGATATATTCAACTGCTTCCAGGCACACCCAGAGGTGTATTTGCACACATTTGCTCTAAGCAGGGTGAAGTAACTTCCTTTACACTTGGAACATATTCTGTTATTGTACCTGACATAGTAAAACAGCTGGTCTTGCGTTGTTTCTCTTGAATATCTTCACTTCTCAGCCACGCTTGGTTTGTCTCAATCTTGTGTGGTATCTTCTCATGTTCTCCCAAGAAATGGGAAGCTGAAGAGAAGTAATAAAAGAGAAGCCTAAGTTTCCAGTCTATCTCACTTTATTTAATAATTTAAAAATAATGCAGACTTTGCTACTCATAAAGATCCTGAGCACTTGCCCAATTTTCTTCTCCAGTATATTATATTGTGATATAAAACAGTTTGAAAAAGAAACTGAAGCAAAAATAATGTTAAAAAAGTTTATGTCCAGAATAGAAACCAGTTTTTATGACTGCATAATGAAAAATAAAATAGAAACAATGCAAGTATGACTTTTATGAAATAACATAAATATGAAATGGGAACAAAACCATATTAAGATGAGGTTATTTTAGAAACATTTTTGAAGAAATTAAAATGAATTTGCAGTAGTTTTAAATAATTTCACAAAATATTTTGAAAGGCTTATTAGATCAACAATAAACTTTCCTTTTTTTCTACTAAAATGTTTATATTTTGTCCCCGAAATACATTTTTAAATACCTCTCCTATATGAAGTTCAAAATTTCTACCTTTTATTACACAATAAGTTGTATAATTTATTTAAAATTTAATGCAATCTATAATTTTTAATTTAAAAAAAATTCTGATTTTGAAGTAGCTTATCCAGTATATAAACCCATGTGGTCTTTTTGGTAGTGTTTTGGCTGCAAAATCGAATTCACTGGTTCATTCAATCACTTTTATACTCTCTTGTTTTTATTTCTAGTTGTTTCTCTTTCTAGTTGTTTCTTTTATTTCTTTTCCTTTCAGTACATTATTTTCTCTGTCTTTCTCTTCTATTTAAGATATCCCTGACCATGTTCTCACTTATGACAATCTTTCTTCCCCTCCTTTCAAAGGCATCAAAATACTAAAAATTAGGGTTTCTAAGCTGATAAATTTAGGTTTCATATGAGAGAACAAAACTTTCAGTGTACCATAGGCACCAACGCTACATATGTCTAGGAAATGTGAGTTGGCATGTAAAGGATGCTGCAAGCAAAAATGTGGTGCTTATGGGTACCTGAATAGTCAGACAAAGCATGTGTAGGTTTCCTGGTAGCAGATAGACATTGCTGGAAAAATGCCTGTGGTTTTTTTATGGGTTTCTCTGCCTTCATCATCCTTCCCTCCACAGGTTCTCTCTGCTTCTTTGGCTGAAGCTTTCTGGTCCACTGCTCACCAGGCGCTGGCTTCTCTCTTTTTATCTTCTGCCATTATCTATTGCTCTACCTAAGACTTGGCAATGCACCCAGCAGGGTTTCTGCAACTGCCTTCCTTAGAAAACACCTCTTCCCTCTTTGTTCTTAGCCTTTGAAACTCTCATTTCACTAATTTCCATTCCTAACACCTCAGGTAGCCTTGATATAACTTTCCCACTTGAGTACACATCATTCCCCACCCTCTTCAATTTCACCTCACTTTGCTTTGTTATTTTACCTATATGCCAGAATTGCAGCTGACCTGAGTGCACGACATTTCTGCTCCTCTTTACTACTTGTTCTGATCCATACAATAATAACAATGATGATGATAATAATGTGACAAACTTTACAGATATATTGGAAAACATATAAACAATTAAACAATCTTCATTCTACCTCAAATAGGCAGTCCTTAACAGATAAAAGAATAATTCCTATTCCTATGAAACCACTTTAAGTAGCATATTTAACATTATATTTTACAGTGTTAGCTCTTCTATGATACTTACAGAAGCAGGTTAAAAATCAACCTGATAACCCTCAATTACAGTATACCAGGTACAGTACTTGTAAAAATTTTACCAGGAAATGGAACATTGTACAGATGCACAAAACAGAGCTCAAAGCCAATATTTTTTGTATGTGCACTAAAAAAAGTACCATATTTAATGATCCAGTTCTCTGCTGTGCAGAGTGGCTCCTGCAGGGTCCCAAGTGCCTTCAACTCTTAAGTCTGCCTCTCTCCAGAAGCACTGGAAAATTGAGCTATAAAGCAGTAAGGTACTTCTTTATAAAATAATGCTTTCCATTTTACTTGTAAAGAAATCTTTCAAAGAAGGAATGAAAGCTACTGCTGAGACATTCTTGACAGAAAAGCAAGTTGATTCAAGTGGCCAGTTCTTATGTTTTTGTGATAACAATTCATCAAATCTTGGTAATTAAAAATGATGGAAAAGGAAATAAAAGGGAAAAATACATGGCAGCTAAATGGAGCTTTGCACCAACCCCAGACTTTGTGAAGTTTGACAAGATGTGAAAGTTTGATATTTTAAAGCTCTTAAAAATATATTTCTTTATATACCGAAAGGCACTGTTTCCACAAAATTGATTTTGCAGAAGACCATTTAATTTCTTGGTTTTCAGGTAACATTTCATGGTGAACTCACAATTTCATCTTTTATGTCATGTTATCTTCCAAATTTCATAGTAGAAATGGTTGAATAGGAAACAACAAGGAGAACTTCAAACAAAAATCTTTTTGGGTCTGGGTCTCTAGCACAGTGAAGCACTTGCCACCCGTCTTCTGGCAGTCCACACACTGTTATGCCTTGATTGAATCTCCAAAGCATTGGGAAAGGTCTGGTCCAAGAAGAAAGTTGTACTAACATCCACCACCACATCAATTCTGTGTGTAGGAGACAGGAAACGAGGAAAAGGGGGATTAGGAGGTAGAATGTGTTGCTTAGGGAAGGCCAATGTGTCCAAAGTCCTGAGTGCCATAGCTCCCTTTTGTGACATTTTATATACACACATTACTTCATAGATATCAAAATCTTAGCTGCAAAGCCTTACCCCTGGAAGCTGAGTCATTTTTTTTTTCTTCCTACATGTCATCTCCACCCAAGCACTTGTAATCCAGAGAGCAAAGAAGGAGGAATATATCATCACAGAACTTGGAAAAAAAAAAATCCCCACATCCCCAAAACAAACAAAAACTTCTCAGCATACTTTAGAATTGATCAAATTGTAAATGCCAGTTATTTGCTGAAAATAACTACTTCTTAAAGTATGGAAAGTGGAAAGCTCAACCACTGCATACACTCTGCTCTGTTCTTGGATAATTTGCTTTGCTGAATCTAGCTCTGCTTGACTCCTGGCAATTTGTATCTTGTTTGATTACTCTCTGACCTGTGAAATGTTGCTTTCTTTGTCAGAGTATTTTTTCCATTCTTTTTTGTGTGTGTATGGCTTAATCCAAACACAATTTTAACATGAATAAGTACTAGAATGCTTCTGTGTGATTTCCATCACCTCCCTACTCAAGTCTGAGTGTAGATTCCAGGTAATATTATTGTATCTTCAGCTTCAGAGATATTTGGAAAGTTAAGATAGTTCACAACTTTCCACTGTTCCAAGGGGTATTTGGTTTCAGTAGTATTGGAAACATTTTTATCTATACTAAATGCATTGCCTATAAGAAGTATGTTACAGATTTTAGCATTTTTGAAGTAGAACATCCATAATTCTTGTCCACTCTGATTTTTAGTGCAATTAATTTCTTCTTATGCAGGATATCACTTATCTCTCTAGCATAATCCAAAGTGGAGATCATACTACAAGATGATTTTGATGGAGGACACAATTCAAGGCAGAAGAAACAATAAAAAGAGAGAATGCCCAGTTAGGTACAGCTGTATTCCAATTCTTAAAAAAACCCACTGTTTTGATTGTGACAGAGACCAAATTTTGCATAAAAATAACCTCTACAGGAATTTTTTTTCTCTGTTTTCCTTAGAAATACTCATTCTCTTCCTACTCATGTAGACATTAGAAAAACTTTGTTGAATACGACACCTCACTTGTAAGTACTCCCTTTTCCCAGATCCTTTAGGCTGACAGAGTGTATTCTGTATTAAACTTCAGTCAGTTGTCTAGACTAGGCTTTCTTTGACATGTTTTTTCAAGTGGTCAACAGTTCTTTTAGTCTCAGCAGGAGATTGAAAATTTTGAGAAACTAGTAACATGTTAAGCCAAATTCCTGAGCTAGCAAAAATTTTGTGTGCAAAAGGTGAGTAATATTTAAAAATCCTATATTTAAAACATATATAGTTTTGGTTACAAAGAAAATATATTTGGATATTTGTTACTTTCACTGAGAGGAATGCACAAGGGGATTCCTTAGCAGCTTATGCAAAGTTTCAGGCTATAGTTCCATATTTAGGGAATAAAAATGTTCACATTTTATCTTTTCACTGAATGACATATTGGTCTGGTTTTTTATCAGAGTGGATGTGGACTTCATTTTAAATGGAAAGTTCTTATTGGTGTACCAAATGTGCAACTAGCATTTTAGAAAGTATGTATAATGGAGATTAAGTATTTTAAGCCTCTCAATCTTTATTTTACAAGCAATCAAAATTAAATAATAGGTCAGTTAAAAGTCACAGCAACACCTCATAATAAAAGACTTTTAATATACCATTGGCTGAGCTAATTTAATTGTTCAAAAATCAGAAAATATACCAGTCACAGCTGCTTTCTCCAGCAGTGCTTTGAGTATGTTTATCTTGATAAATTATATCATACCCTTAATTAGGGTTGAAAATAACAAAGCAATTATCATATAATAATGTCAGCTTTGAAGATTAATAATTCCCAATGATTTTACAATATATGGGACTTCTATGTTTCTAATAGAGAAAAATAACATATTAACATATGTTAAAATTTTATTTGCATTTGTAATTAGCACAAGAAAGTAGCATGCAAAATACCATGATTGTCTAAGGACTTATAGATAAAAGGTATTCTAGAGGTAATTGTTGAGTGCTGACAACTACTAACTAAATAAATAGTTTTTAATCCCAGGGGCTTTGCAGAATTTTTGTCTCAAAGAGAACTGATATGAACTAAACAGTGCACACAACTAAAGTCATGGTTTGAGAGTTCTCTTTCTCATTTAACCAAAACCAAATCTTGTTTGTTACTCTGTGTACAAACAAAAGTTTGGATTATAACAAGAGAAATTTTAGAAAGGGTTTTGAAAGAAATACAGCAAAGATATAAAAGGATGAAGAAATCATCCAAAGACAAAGTATACTTAGCGAAATTCTACGTTTTATTGATAAACAACCTACCTCTGTAGAAGGAATGATTAGGATTGTTCAGACTAGGATGAAGGTGAGGGAAAGAATGTATGATAGAGAACAATAAAATCACTGTCTGTTTCATTTCTGGCCCAAGGGTTTTCTGAGTCACACATCACAGAAGGTTCAGAGAAGATTCTGGGCTGGAGAAGGCAGGAGGGAATCACTCTTTGCTACCCGATCTTCACTGAGCATGTCCTGCTGGCCACTGTCAGGGATAGGACTCTGATATTGACCATCTGACTCAAATCTGCCATCTTCTACAGATGCTTAGTTAAAGACATAGAAACATCAGATATTCATGGCATGAATATAACCTCTAAGTTACAAATCTCAGCCATGGAGGAATAGCACGGGAAGAAATGCAATGTATCATATAACTCTAATGCTGCATCTGTATTCCTCAATAAAAATATTTTACTCTTATCTTCAAGTCCCTTAACATTTTATGTAAAAATCTCTTTATTACCAATACTTCTATGAATTTAAAATGCCTAATTTTCCTCTGAAGAATCTGTGAGGAATAAATATATAATATTCTTTATACAAATTCGTCATGAATTATGTCCTATTCATACACATCTTCCTCTTGTTGACTGGATGCAATAAAGTATTTGGTATATAAAAAACATAGTCCATTTCAAAATAATCTACTCATACTGAGCAAGAACAGATGGCTGTAAAGAGTTATGACTGGTCACACACTGCTTTGTGTGACATTAACCAACAACATTGGTATTCCTCATAATGACTAGGGATGCTGCTGAATTGCTTGCTCATCAACATCTGCCAGGATGAGGGTTGACCAAGCAACTGCAAAGCAATGAGAAATTTAGTGCATCTTTTCTTATAAGTCTAGTTATAGGTACATGTAATATACATGTAATATACATGTATGTTACCTCATGTAGGCAACAAATCCAAGAAATCACCACTGATTACCATTGGTGAAGCTTCCCCCCCCCAATAAAACAATATATTTTTTTATGCATCTTTTCTTCTTAATTGGTTCAAAAAAGATGACTTTGGGGATCTTGAAAGACTCTCTAATGCCCTGTGTCACCAGTCCAAACTATCAGGAAAAATATATCTGAACAACTAGTATTCCAGTATTATTATCTGACCTCCTTCTTTCCCAAATGTGTTTAAGATTTTTTTAAAAATTAATCAATGAAGTACCACGACAGAGTATGTAGAGAAATCCCTTATGTCAAAATCTGTTTTGAAAAGAGACAGTAGAAGTGTCATGTTGTCTTATATCTGACAATACTATAACATCTTGAAGAATGTTTTGCAAATGGAGTTAAAAAATAAAGAGTAATTTGTTTCCACAGCAGGCAGACATACTTCTTATTCAGAGCTTTAGAATTCCTGGTAAGTGGGTGTCTTACAAAAAACAATGAGAACAACAACAACAAACCAAGCAAGAAAAAAAAAAAAGGAAACAACAGAAGCAATCAGTATTGTTTTCTTTTTCAATCGTCTGGGTTTAAATTCAAACTCCACACAGTCCTTTGGTCTTGAAATCAGCATGATTTGTGGGGCTGTGAGAGTAAAATAAATAATAAAATAATGTCCTCCAGGAAATGACTGCACAATATAATAGATTTCACTGTTTGGAAGTTTGTCTCAATATTCAGACAAAATTTTCTTATCCTTTGCTTCATCCTGCTATTCTTATTAGGAGTTCAACTTATGTAACTACAGATTATATTGCTTGTAATAAAATTATTCATCTCTGTAAAAATGTATCCCAAATTTCAAGAAGCAATAGTGGATGGTCAAGTATTGTTTTAAGACAATAATTATTAGTAATTTTTTGGTCATTATTAGTCATTAGTTTGTGGGTATGAAACTTGGCATCTTTTTTCTGAACAAGAATTTTATATTTAAGAGGTTTGTCTTCAATTACATCAGTCACCTTTGGAAGTATTTTATAATGAATTGCATTTTTGGTGGAGAAAGAAATAGAGTGAAAATATTAGAAAGAAATAATTGAATGAGCCCTTGCTGTTAATTAATTATTAATCAGAAGATGATGAAGTGGCTTTCTAATATAAATCTCCACAATGAGGCTTCTGTTGAGCAAAGAGCAACTTTGCCTTTTATTACTTTAGGTCTATAAATCTAGTGATGTTGTCTCTATAGTTAGTGTAAATCTGCTCTAATGAAGATGGTGAAGTGTCAAGCAATAAGCCCATTTTGTTCAACAGTCACCTACTAGTTATTTTCCTTATTAGCTGTTGTCAGTATTCATGGTATTGCAAGACATCAACACTGAGGACAGTTAAGTTGAACATCTTTCATCAGCTCAGATTAAGGCTCATTTGCAAACCTGAGCAAACAAAGGTGCAACTTTTTGGCATAGCTGAAATCTGTAGCAGAACTGCCATGCCCATTTCTACCCTCTGACAACCACTTTCTCTTGGGACATAACTGTACCCCACTCCTAATCTTGAGTTTGAAGTAAAGGTTCTGTTTCTTGTTCCTATTATTATCTTCTCATTTTCAGTATTTGCTTGACTAATGCAGATATACTGCATTTTTCTATCTTTTTCTTTAGAACAGACTGAATAACACTTGCTTTTTGCGAGACCCGGTGATTATTCTAGATTCATGAATCCTACCATCTTGGAAATATTTTCATAGTACATTGAAGTAAAGCATTAACTACTGAGTCATTTCAAAAAGGAAAATCTAAGTCCAACCTCTACTTCCAAACTTTATCCCATTTCCTATATGGTCATATTATGCCATTGCGGGATATATATTAGTTTATGTCTGCAAAGCCCATGAATATGAAGAAACATTTCTAGCTATAACTGTAAAGGTGTTGTCATTGCAGGACTTTTTTTCTGGCAAAGGTAAAACATTCTGTTTTTACATTTTGCCACTGAATAAACTCTGCTATATCATAGTATAAATCATTTATATGAGTTGGCATTTTGCTCCATTGCCTCATTGCTGATCCTTAAATTTTGTGAGATTCAATACATTTATTTGCACAATACTTATACACTGGAGAAATTCTACTCTGTCCTTTTTAAAGAACTCCTTCAGATTGAAGCACTTCATAGATAATATGAGTACTAGACCATAAAATACTATAACTTCAGGAATTTAAATTCCTATTCACATGCCAAAACTTCATGCTAAGACTGAAGTTCATTCAGATGTAAATGTCCAACTCTCGTTTCCTTAGGTGCCTAGAGACCTACTGGTCATGTCTAAAACTGCTTCAGACATGTTTGCCTTCAGTACTTTGACAAGTACACTAAGTACTTATCTGCAGAGCTTAAGCAAAACATCCACCAAGAACACTGCAGATTAGGTCATAGAGAGAGCAAAATTAAACCAAGGATGGTGCCTTGAAAGTCTTTCAGCTAACAACTAAACAGCATTTTCAGGATTCAGAATATCTTGTTCTTTTCCATTCTCACTCTGTGATTTTTGATTTTTAATTGAAAACCCCAAAAAACTAAGTACTTGTAGCTGCTAGTAACTGCTAATAATTTGGGTATTCCTATTTTTCTTTTTCTGTTGAACTTATTTCACTTACACAGAGTAATTAAATATTGACTCAGCCAAAGACCACGAGAAACTGATTATATAACTGGTCAGTTCACATGCAGAGGTGAAGGGAAACATAGCTTTCCCTTTCCAACATAAATTAGCAAAATATTAGTGGAAGAAGGAACTGGAACTCTGATTCTCTTCTCGAGGATGAGTGCTTTAATAAGTGCAATTAAATCAATATTTTCTTAGGCAAAGTGGAATAATACTAAGCAGGCAGATTGAGGGTCCCTCAGCTCATCTTCCTGATGATTAAAAAACTCTTTTGGGAGATATGGCTTCCAATCTGTGTGGAGGAATTAAACATTTAACACTGGTCTCGCTGGACTGAAAGGAAAAACGTTAGGTATTTAATTACAAATTTGTGTTTAGTCCTGAAGGTGGGCTGGTACTTAAACTGTAGGGAAGTGAATGATTTATTCCCTTGTGCTCAGCATCATAAAGGATCATAAGTGATCCTTTAGCCAGGACGCTTGATTTTGTGAACTTGACAGAGTGGTATGAATCCCTTCTTTCACTTCAAAATAAAATTTGATTTTTAGACTTGATCATGAAAGATTTACCCAGTTTGGTAGAGCCAGTAAAAGATTGAGTACTCGTTGTCCACACTGATGATTCCTAGGTTACTGTCTTTATGCCAAGGCTGTCTTTCATTTGCCCTCTCTGAGAAAGATGGAAGTAACACAGATATGAAAGTCCAGATAGAAAACTTCTGCAAATTTAGGTGAAAAGGTTGAGTTCATGATCCATTTTTATTTGATTTTGAATGACTCTAAGGAATTTTACTCTAACACAGCATGTGTTAATATATTTTCATCAGTCTGAAACTGAAATCCACTTAAAATTTTCTTTACTACTGCAGAATAAGAGGGCGACCAAATTCTTTCATTTAAAAAGGAAAGTGTTTCGTGTTTCTTGTGTAAATAAACTGTTAGGAAATCTCTTGTACTTCCTACATATCTCATTGGTTTGACAAGATAAGTTGTTTCCTTTGAGTAGCCAGGCATAATACAAGTCATCTTTTTACATGTCTCTGGACTAATTTTCTTCTGTCTAAAAAACACATCTTCAGATTGCTTACGACACAAGTCTACAGCCACTGAAAAAGTCAGCTTCACTTGTCTGAAGAGTCATGGGTTTAAGACCAAAGTTTTAACTTTTATTTCCTTACTTACCTTAATTCACTCTGGACTTCAAAATATCCTGACAAAATTGAACTAAACACACTTATTATTATAAAATAACTGAGTTGTCTAGCGTGAGATTGGATATTATATTGAATCATTAAGGTACAGTAGTTACCTTTATCAGAAAATTTAACAGTCATGAAGTTCTAGAAATGAAGTGGTAGGTTTATTGCAAATAGTAAGCTTGGGATGGAGGGGAGAAAAAAAGCAAAGAACAGCTATTTTCAAAGTATTTTTGACTTTTGTCTTTACTTCCCCCAGCCTGCCTCATCTGCAAGCCCACCTTTTCCCCATCTACAAGCACATTCCACAACAATTTTAATTTATGAAGTTTATATGTCAGCAATGAACTTCTGGAAGCACAAAACTCTTAGAGAGCCTAGGATTATTAAAGTGTTTAGCTGTGTTCCCTTATATCATATTATTTTTAAAGCCAGTTATCAAAATGTCAGTGCTTCTGAACAAGCAATGACTGTGATAATATTTGTATTTAAGTGATATAGAATCCTCCACAACAGAAGAAATATTCTGAAGGTTAAGGATAGTTTTCTTTTTGACTGAGCCTGTCACTTTGCTTTCATTTTGGATTTAAACACAGTAATATGAAGTAAATTAGAGCTGCTGTACTTTGAGATTAGGGTGGCACTAAAATTAGTTGAAAGCCGCCTTCAAGGCAAAGGAAAACTTTAATCAAAAATATTTTTAAATAGTGGTAGTGGTGCATATTTTTGAAATCACAATTTCACATCTCAAATAGCAAAGGAGTAAGAGGCTGACAACAGTGAAAAATCAAAGAAACATGTAAATGGGAGTGTGACCATCAAATGGGACCATGGTGAAGACCAGCATCCATAAACATGACTTCAACAAATCAATATTATTTAAAATACAAAGAATATAGCTCAAATAAGAAGCTGCACTATACCTAGATCTTGCGATCTCTTCCAATACAGTTTTTTATTTTCTATTATAAATTAGAGCGTTCTTCTTCTTTTGGTCAGGACTTCTAAGTCTGCATTGAAATTATGTGCTGGTGTAAGAGAGATGAGATATCAGATGAAGACAAGTATTTGGAGGAAATTGAATATGTTACCTGTACCAGTTGTAATCAGAATAAGTCTGACTACTTTATCTCTGGTAAGGTTGCTTGCCTACTTTCTTGCTTGAGCCTTGATTTATATATGTCAAATATATAAAACCTTATATAAACTTTAAATTATGTCAAATTTGTTTCAGAAGAAGAACTGTTGCTGAATATTGTCATAGCATAGTTCTCTCAAAATTTAGAGTTTCTATTCTATTGGTATTTTGAAGTATAATACAAATTAACATAAATTTGTATAATCAGCTAAACATTTGAAATTTACTTAAATAACTCATATAAAGAGAAGCATTTGGTTTCAAATTTTAAGATTTTCATAAATGATATATTAAATTCAGAGAGGATCAGTTGTTTTGAAGAAAAAAAAGTTAAAAAACTGAATTTCTCCCTCAGTAGAATTTCTATGGAGTTGTCATATTTCTATGTAATGTTTTGATTTTTATGAGCGTGTTCCAGATATTTGTCCTGAAACATTTATAGTAAGTCTTTAAATATTTAGTGTCTTTTTTAAGCCCTAGTTCTTCATATTCTGTAATCAGATGCAAATTTTAGCTATGGAAGAGAGAAACATCAAATTCTTACTGTTGTGATATAAATGTTAGTTGTGTGATCAAATTTCAAACTGAAGGACAAAAATCCAGAAGACAAATGCAACAGTGTCATTAATGATGTGGATCTTTATAGGCCTCATCTGTTTTTAAATGATCACATTTTTGTGTTTCAGCTTTTCACAGAGTCAGAAACAAGGCACAAGGAAACTGTTCCCAAGCAGTAGTGAGGTACACTGAGCAGGTGCTCCATCTACAGGGGTGGGGGAGAACAGGGATACTCTCACATCACACTTGATGAGAAGACACACGTGGAAGCTTATCTGGGAAAAAGGAGCAAAAACACTTCCTGTCGAGTTCATTGAATAAAAAGGTTGGCTGAAGGGTGCCCTTGTTGATCTAATTTCCACAGTCTTCACTTTGAGAAGCTGCAAGAAGGAAAGTGAGTTGTGGAAATATTAAGATTATTTGAGTTTACAACTGCCCAGTGTAAAGAAGATGAAATTTTGGGAGCAGTGTCACTGCAGGAGGTGTTCTGGATATTGTAGTTTATGTCCATTCTTATACAAGAATCATTACATCTTCTTTGTACTTGAAATAAGGATTCTTTTAGAGTTTTATATGTTATATTTGAATATAATTCAGTCTGAAAGGAAACAAATATTCAATATTGTAGGTCTCCTACTTTCAAAATAAATTATTGGCAACTAAACTGAACCTGAATGGTGACTAATTCAATTGATACAATTCTCTAGGTATATCAGCTAAATGTAACTATTTTACTTTAAAATTACTTTAAATTATTTTCTTCCCTTGAAAATGTTGTTTATATCTGTATTTATAACTCATAAAGCATCTTTAAACTTTGAGTAATATTATTTTTTCTTTTACAGATAAAGAATTAGTATGCAAAAAAATTCCAAGTTTAAAAAACAATTTGAAATACTTTACAAAATGACAGTGTGAGATATTTTAAAGCCTCAGACAGCTGAATCTGCAGGGGGTAAATTGTCCTTGAAAGATGCAAAGGCAGTTTAAAGGGGAATTTATAATCTCTCTCTTGGGTTTGACAATACTAATTTGTCTCAACTATTTTAGAAGTGCCCTGGCCACAGTGACACTTTCCTAGGTGAATTCTAATAAGGTGATACTGTCTCATTAAATGAGATGACATTCAAGAGAGAACAGTAACAGAAAAGCAATTGTCATGGAATATAAGGTGATCTGATATTAATAAATGACAATTGCATGCAGTTGACAAGATCAGAATAATTATTCTGCAAACAAAACATAACACATAGTGTGTAAAGGCAATGCCATATTTCTAACCGATATATGGAACTGTACAGCATTGTTTTCTCAGCTAGAATTGTGGTTTTCCACTATCTATGAACTGCTGAGAGGTCATGTCAGTCATTAGATTTCCAGTGTTGTGGGTGTCTGGCATCATTTTTACCTGTAGGTAAGTATTACCAGGCTGGCTATTGTCATATTCTTAGAATGAATCATTTTAGGAAGCACTGCCATAATTTTCTAAAGGTGTATATCACTTAAATAGATCTTGGCAGCAAGCTGATTTGATTCTTTCCTTGGGATTCTGGAGAATGATTCCTAAGTAGGGTGAGGGTTTGAGATATTAAGCAGAAAGATCAAAAAAGTGCAGTTTATTATCTGTCCAGATAATAGAAAGAAACAAAAACAACCAACAGTCACATGTTGCATTGAGGTGAAAGGAGTCCTGAGTAGCGAAATTGGGTGACACTTATCTTTTGCTCAGCAGTAAGGAGAGTAGCTGCCATGCCACATATTGAGAACAGTACTTTTTCATTTGTTGGCTGCCATAATGCCAGTGTTAGTATTTTCATTTATTAAGGCTTTCTCAAGGCCGTTTCTGCAGGGTCATTTCAGTCCTAGGATAACTGGCAGCATTTATTGCACAGAAAGTCATTCATTAGAAAATATCCAAGCTGCTGGGTACATAGATAATCCATATTTTTTTTTTAGGAACCCAATAGTGCTTTTACTGGACTGGCTTAAGATCAATATTGTTCTGGGAGGATATTTGTACTTATTATGCCACTTTTACCTCAGCATAAGATTGACAAGTTCAGTGGCAGAAATTCTTACTTAGAGTGTGGTACTGCAAGGAGAAAGAGAATTACTCCCAGCTGGATGAAAGAAGTTTTAGAACAATATTTGAGACAGTAATTATTTTAAATATTTTAAACTACTAAAGTAATTCAGGGACTGTCGCAGTCCGGGGGAAAAAGGAGGGTTGGTCCACTCCGGGGTAGAGCTAAAATCCGCGGCTAGCTGATGGACTGCAACACGGACAGGCCCTGAAACTATGGCGCACGTGTAGAAGGACCACACAGACACGCACAGTATCAGGGTCAAGGAGGAATGAACTTTGTTAAGATGGCGACAGGCCCTTTTATAGAGCCTGTCAGGGAAGGTTCTGGAACTGGGGAGGGAACTAGCCAAAGAAGGTAATGGTGGGAGGCACAAATGCCAAACATGGTAAAGGTAGGAGGGAGAAGAGGGGTGGCTTTACAAAAAAGGTTTGAAGGGGTGGCAACAACTTACAAATATGGAGTAGGGGAGGAGCAACAACCATAAATGGAGAATTATACTGACATAACACTTGAACAGTGAACTGTCTTAATAATTGATAATTAAACAATGGAAAAGCTTTGTTTAAATCGCTGATAGTCTTCTTCCTCTTTGTCTTCATTCTGAGCTCCCACAAGGGACAGTAGGTTTTTTTCAATTTTTACATTAGATCCTATTGAACATGTATAGGTGCTAAGGAACCTATGAAGTCTTTTATGTATCACTGAACCATATCTGTCCTCTCCAAGAACTGTGAATCATCCTATGCACTGAATTACTGACTCCTATCATCCAAGGTAGCAGAAAATTTTACCTGAGCTGTGCTCATAAGATGCCAAACACATATAAATTATGGAAGCATAATTTACTTCATTTCAACCCAAGATATTAAGACTTTTATTTTATTGACAAAAGTTGACAACAGCCAATGATAGTGAATGACAGTAGATTGACTAGGACAACATTAGAATCGATCTAACAATGTCAGGGTGGTTCATTCTATTTTGAGTACAGATTCTAGGTAGCAGTTCATGCGGGGAATAAAAGAACTTGTATCTCCTATATAGTTGCAGGAAGTTCAGGACACCTGCAGCTGGCAGAGATACAGATGTGGAGTTCACAGACATCCTTACTCCACTTGAAAGGAACAAACCAGTATCCACTACCATTTTGGTCTCTTCTCTTCAACAGTCACTTCTGTTTAAGTGCTTCTACTTGAACACTGCCAGTGATCTGAATTATGGCAGTACAGTCTGTGAAGAAAGAATTTCTTTTAAGAAATCAAAATTGCTTTGGCACTTCTGGGTCAAAAGCCAAGTGTTATATTCTATTGGAAAAGTTATCAGAAGTTCACACGCTACCTGCAATACCAGCACTATCAGTGACAGAGACCTCTCATCAAGAAGCCAGATTCATTATACGCTAACTTGAAATTCCAAACAATTTCAGTGTTTGTGGTATAAACACAATCTGTTTCTGTATAAGGCATGAATATATTTTAAATTTTTAGGGGTAAACATTATTTTTATAGAGCACTATGCTGTAGTAACTCCTATTTTAGCATGAATAGCTGTGATTTAACAAAATCCTTTCTTTCAAAACACATTTTGTTTCAATTTCCAGATTTTTTTCTAGTAGAGAGTGCTTTATACACTTTCAGAAAATTGTTCCTTCAGTCTGAATGTGTCTTTTATCTTGATAGGATGGATCCATGGTGAGTGCTAAAGGAGCTGGCTGATATTGCTAGGCTACTCACAATTATCTTTGAAAGGTCATGGGAGTGGAAAGAGATTCCTGAGGACTTGAAGACTTCTGTCTTCAAGAATGGGAGGAAAGGAGATCCAAGGAAGTACAGTGTGGTCAGCCTCATCTTGATTCCTTGAAAAGTGATGAGGCAAGTAATCCTGGAAGCCGTTTCCAAATCTGTTAAGAAGGTTTGATTACTAAGTCACCAAGAAGGTGACTGCAAATAGTCAGCATGGACTGACTGGGAAGTCAGATCTGACCAACCTGATAGGTCAGCCACTGCTGGTGTACTCCAGGGCCTCATTCTGGGAAAGTAATGTCTTATCTCTTCATTAATGACTGAACAATAAGACAGACTGCAGTCTCTTCAAGTGTGATGGTGCAAACTTGGGAGGAGTGGCTGATACACCAGATGGGTGTGTTCCCATTCAGGGGGACTTCAGCATGCCAAAGAGGTGGGCTGGCAGAAAACAGGTGAACAAAGTAAACAAAGAAGAAGGCCAAGTCCTGCACCTAAGCAGGAATAGTCTTGTGCATCAGTACACACAGTAGAGGCCAACCAGCTGGAGAGCTGTTTTACAGAAAACATCCTGGGAATACCTGTAGACAACAATTGGTCAGAAGCCAGCAATCTGCCCTTTTAGAAAAGAAGGCTCCCGGACTGTATTAGGAAGATTGTCACCAGCAGGTTTACCCAGTACCAGTAAGGCATATCCCAGTAGAAGTGTCATGGACATACTGGAACAAGTTCAGGGACAATCAGGACTTGGAGCATCTGACATACAAAGGTGCAGCTGAGAGAACTTGTGTTGTTCAGCCTGATCAGTGAATGTTCAGGGAACTCTTACCCATGTATATAAATACCAGGTGGGAAACTAAAGAAGATGGAAACAAACTTTTATCAGTAGTGCCCAGTGAGGCAACAGGCACAAATTGAAACAGGAAATTCCACCTAAACTTCAGTATCCAATCTTGGAGATATTCAAAATCCCCCTGTATACCTCCCTTAGCAATCTACTCTAGTTCCCTCTGCTGTGAGCACAGGAGTTAGACTAGATGATATCCAGAGGTGCCTTCCAACCTCAGTAATTCTACAATTCTATGATTCAGTTGCTTTTAATGAGCCATTATTCTAGACTTGTCTACTCAATTTACTTGAGCTTTAAGTTTTTACTTTTCAAATTCTACTTTTGTGTGATAAAGTCATCCTCATTCTTTTACAAGGGAAGTCCATTTAAACTTGTTATTTTCCATATAGATAGCTAAGTGCAACCTCACTGTGCATTGCGTAATGCTGATATAGGATCTGTTGCTGTTCAGAAGCAACAGGAATTTATTAATAAGAATGAGGAAAATATTTGAAAATGAAAAACATGAAAAACAAATTTAATTTCTTTCTATTTCTAAATTATTTCAGCTAATTCTTTATTAAATAAGCTGAGATCATATTTGTTATAGAATGGAAACAAAAGCAAATATTACTTGTGGTTGAAAATTATATAGTTATGCCACTAGTGTGTGATGTTGAAACTGGCAGGGAAATAGCAACCAGTGAGACACTATTCTTAAAACAAACATGACATCGCCATTGATTTTTCAAATTGATTTTTATGAATTGAAAAATTGACTTTTGTGCATAGAAAAAATTATGCTAAATATAAAACCCCTTGTCCATTGATATGGCTAGAAATGGTGAGTAGCAGAGCAAAAAAAAAGAGAAATAATAATTTGGAAAAGTAACTGAGCATATTTATTTTCTCTGAAGAGCCTGTTGCCACAGGTTACCTCTTGTCCAGCAATTTCTGGCTTTGGTTATCAAGAGCTTTTAGCTTTGAAAGTTCAAGATTTCTATAACATGCATCTTTCACTTGTTTCTAGTAGGCATGAACATAATATAATTCTTGAAAACATGCCTATATAACTATGGGTTGCCTTCCTTTGGTGCTTTTCAGAATGAGTTTTGTTTTTACAGTATGACTGGGTGAAAGGATGCAAACCAGCTCTAAGCCATCAGCTAGCAGCAGATGTGTTTGTGGCCATACTAAGTCAGTCACAATAACAGTAATGCAGCTGCCTGCTTTCTGATTCAATCCTTGTCAATTGAGGTCCTGCACAACTGCGTAGCTGACTCATACCTGGCCACCCAGGTACATCTTTCTGCAACAGATCAGGTAGATCTACTGCTCCCTAGGTATACACAGGCAGTAAAAGACAAATGAATGATGTGATATAGCATACAATTGCTGTACAGCAGCAATGTCTAGGGAAACAACATTCCATTGTGTTTGCAAAATCCAGTGAACTTTAATACAGCCTGAAGCACTCACACGGAAACACCAAAGAGCTGCTGGAAAATAGTGCCATTTATTTTTGTATCTTTCAGATTGTGCCCACCTGCAATATAGCTAGGGTGGGAAACAAAACTCCCTGCAGTAGTTTGTTTATGTCAAGCAGATCTCTTACTATGCAATGTGGATAGCAGCAGGTGAGAGAGGGCAGAGTCTTTGGTCCAGGAAAGGATGGTTGCATTGTAAGTCAGTTAAGGAAAAAGTCTGGGATGATGTATGTTCCCTGTGAACACGAGTCCCATAGGGGAGCGAGCAGATCAGGTTAAAGCAGGCTGCTATACGAAAGGAGCTGGTGCATGAAGCAATAAGAGATCCCCTTTCTCACCACAAGAAACCCCAGCAACATAGTAAAGGAGTTAAGGAGAGAAAGGTAAATTTAGATAAATTCATCACTACATAAACCTTCCCCAAAGTCTATGGCTTGGCTCAAGTCAGAGTGAGACTGTGCTGCTCCTAGGAAGTCAAGGTTACAACCTATGGTCAGGCTGTTTAGAAAGCATGGAAGTGATGATGCTACAGATACACACTTTTAAAAATGAAAGGGGAAGCATTGACTAAAAGATCTCTATAGAAAGGTAGTAATTAAACTACCAAATTCGTCACTCACAAAAGCTGACATTTAAATGCAAAGGTTTGTATCTTTTTGAGTGGTTTTGTACAGTTTATTCAAATATCAATACTATGGGGGTTCTGAAAATTTTTGAATGACCCACACAGTCTGTAAATGTCACATTAGTACACTTATGCCACAAATGATTGTTGTGGTTCAGGCTGAAATATATGTTTCCAGAAACTCTAGAAGCCCTCCAGCTTTAACTCTCATATTGTTATGAGCCTATTAACAAAAATAGTTTTATCACTCTCCTGGGAGCACAAATAAATTGAAAACAGTATGCATGCTTTATTTGGTAAGTAAATTGTCATAAACTATAACACAACCTGAGCACCATGATAAATCAGCAGATAACAGGTTTCTGTATTTATTAACATGATAAAACAGACTAACATATTCAGCTCTAAATTGCCACCTGATCTTGTGAAATTGAGTGCGAGTGACCAGTGCAAAATATCACAATCAAAAAATTATAGACATGCCTAATGCACAAGTTCCCTCTGAAGAGTGGGGATGACAGAACCCCAAATGTTCCATACGTCTGTTTCCAGAGCTAAAGCTAAACCTGTTTCTAAAAACTCTCATAGATCTAAATCTTGAATTTCCTTGTTTAATGACCTGAGTTAATCTGGGAACCCGTCTGAATTTTCTGCTAACAAGCAAGAGAACTGTACTTTGGCTGTTTTGGGACAGCAGGGAACATTAATGTTTCTGACTTCTGAACTTTCAGCCCTTCTGGAAGAAAAAGTGAGGACACTACTGAGGCATTACCATTCAATCCCAGCATATGTTAGTTTCAATTTGACCCCAACTGACTGATCAAGAATGGCAAAGAATTCCTGCCTCCACAAATTACATTACAGAGTCAAAAAATGTTCCTAGTCAGGGACTGTTATATTATAGAAAGAGAGTCATGCAAGAATTAACAGCTGTGCATGCACTTTCAGTGCACACCCATCTCTAAAGCGTCCTCTCTTCCCTTTCCCTAAATTGCCTTTCTCTTAAAAAACCCTTTACTAGAATTCATTTTTAGTTGGAATGAGAAGACCTAGAAATAGACAAAGGACAGATAGTAAGCCAGATGGGGCAGGATGCCCAGAAACAGAGACAGAATATTACAGGGTATTTAATCACTGGTGAGAACCCTTTATTATTGAAGAAACTATATGTAAATAGTGGATTGGTCCTCTGATAATGCACGACATACTATTCTTTGGCCTCATTAAAAAAAAAAAGAAAAAGAAAAAATCTTAAATAAGACTGTGAAGCAATTGATGCTTGTTAATCTGACAGCGCAAAACGCAGTTAAATAATGCCTGTGAAACTGAGCAGCATCATTAGGTACAATTATGAAATATATGTTTAGACAAGTGTCTCAAAACCCACTGTTTTTTACAAAGTATTTCCCACCTATTAGTGATGCCAGTGTAAAGCATTCTACTTATGCTCTCTTCTATTTCATTCCATGGAAAGTATTTCCATATTAAGCAGGTTGAATATAATTTTTTAAAACTCTGAATCATCTGGCCAGCACTAGACATACTAGATTTGTTGATAAATTAAATAAAAAACCAAAAACATACAAAAAACCCAAACAAACAAACCAAAACCCACAAACAAACAAACAAAACCACCAAAACAAAAAAAAAAAAAAAATAACTACAAACTTAAAAGTACATTAACTGGGACATAATGAGGAATGTTCTTGAGGTGTTATATAAAGGAAATAAATGTTCATAAAAAAGAAGAGTATTTGTTTAAGTTCAGCACTCAACATTGATCAATAGGTACAACAAAATGGTATTTACCACTGTCCATTTATTCTCTTTGTATAAGGAATAACCCATCTGAGGTCATATCTGTAGACACTGCCTGTTTAACAGAAGTCATAGAAAGAGAAGATATGGCTGTAACGGCATGAGTTGCACTGGGAGAAAAGACAACCAACATAAGAAAATAGCATGAGATAGTCATGCCCTCAGATGAAGGATCCATGTGCTCTATTTTTCTACCTTGAAAAGTGGTTAAAGAAAAGCATGCAGTGACATGGGATTTGATACAGTCACAGTGGTCAAGGAGGTGCTGGAAGGCTGATCAGGGAATGATACAGAAGGCTGAAATACATTAGATATCACTTTATCAGCTGTCTTGTATTTATGTAGCACTAATATATTCAAAATCCTCATTTAACTCCTGCTTGACCCCATAAGCATATAAGCCCTACTCTTCAGTGGTTCTAGTGACCAGTTATAGATGTAAAACCAATAGGACTGCAGCAGGAATGCAGTTTCCAGAAACACATACCACAAGTGTCCCATCAAGGCACTGATCTGTCATGAGGCAGAATGGGCCATTTAGGCTTGAGATGCTATAGGCAGAGCTTACTTTTATGACTTTGAAATTCTACTGTATTGAAATGATCTTCATTTGCTTGAAAGCAGAGTAAACAGGAATTCAAAACAGATATTGTAAACTTGCACATTTTCCCAGTGTATGGATAATATTACTGTATCGTTTCTGTAATTAATTTACCAAAAGAAAAGTAAATAAGAAATGCTTATATTAATGTCATTGATTTTTTTTTCCATGTGAACATGTGATTTCGTTGGGCCCCATGTTTATTGCCATAACTGAGTGCACCAGAACTGAGCTGACACATTTGAATGCTAAATGACTTCTTCCATTGCATGATTTAGAAAAGTGTCATTTCTTTCACATATCAGAATACTTACCTTACAAATAATTTTGCATAAGAATTTAAACAGAGCTAGTAAGAATGGAAAATTTTGCTATAATCACAAAACAGGGATTTTATTGATGGAGGAACAGAATTAAGTTGCTATAATCAACAAAACAGGGGTTTTTTTGATAGAGGAAGGGAGTTAAGTATTAAAACTAGTTGAATTTTACAGTGTTCGTGGTTTGCATTTTACTGTCTAGGTTTGTAATACCCTATTCAACACACAAGAGAAGCATTTAAACTTAAGGGACCAAAGCAAGAATATAAACCACAATGGCAACAAAAGTCTAAAATACCCTTTGAAAGACTAGAAGGAAAATATTATGGTTTGAATTGAATATACAGAAATGTAAAATGCATGAACTCTGTTATAAATGGCTGGAAAGGGAATATATGAATTAGATTGCTCTGAAGATGCACTTAGAGTGTCATTACTGAGCTTAGCTGCTTAAATTGTCACCGAGGTGATGCCTAGAAGTGTAATTCATTTTGTGGTTTTAGACATCTCAGTGTAAGTTTACCATGTATGAAGGTAAAATTTTATATTTCTCTGTCAATTATGTTCATGTGGAATGAATCCTTGACTGACAGTATGAAATGTTCTACCTCCAGTCTCTTTAAAGTATTATTCTAGGAAATGGCAACTTTGACTCTATCTAGACCACTTCATAAGTCCTTCTTAATGGCTGGTATGTAGGATAAATTAACAAATGCCTTATTTATCTATATTTTTCTGTGTCGTTTTAGGACAGATAACTTCCTCATTTGGGGAACA
This sequence comes from Cephalopterus ornatus, assembly GCA_013396775.1. Taxonomy (NCBI): domain Eukaryota; kingdom Metazoa; phylum Chordata; class Aves; order Passeriformes; family Cotingidae; genus Cephalopterus; species Cephalopterus ornatus. The sequence goes on along the minus strand of VZRE01002401.1, from coordinate 8,322 downwards.
AAAATATTCTATTGTAAAGATAGCAAGAGTACAGACTTCAATAAACAAGTTTTTATTTATGTTAGAAGTTTCTTTAAAGGAATAATGTCCAAAGTGAGCTCAAGCACAGGAATGAGGGTGCACATCAATACACTGCACACGCTGCTCATCAATAATTTTTCTTTAGCTTCAGAATCCTCCTTCAGAAAGAATGACCAAGTTTTGAATGCTTTGAGATTGGAAAACTGGATTTAACATTGGGTTGGGATGAGATTCATTGCTAAGAAGCAAGCAAATAAAATGAGGTGAAGAATAACTGATTCTAATAAGTGAAAGGAAATATAAACCCATGGTGCAAGCCAAAAGAGTTTCTAGAGCTGTGGCAAACAGCTCACCAGTGCTCTAAACAATATTGTTTGTTTTTAATGAGAGAAAAAAAAAAAAGAGGACAGAAATAAAAGCTGTATTTTATTTTCATTTCCTCTATGTTGCAAATGGTGTTCCTGCCCGTTCCATGATATGTCTGAGTTAGTGATTCAGTGGAGAAGAAAAAAAAAATTAAAAATTTGTATGCAAGTGTCAATAATGAATATGACCCATTTTTTTAATTCAAGGAAAAACTGTACTAGTGAAACAAAAAAACTGTACTAGTGAAACAAAAAAAAACCCCAAAATCGGAAAACACAGCACATTAGATATCCAGTTCTTCTCGCAAGACTGTGAATGTCTCAGAAACAAAAAGAAGTGTTATTTATATATATTTTCTTGCTGAGATTACTTCTTTTACCAAAGCTTGTGGCCTTGTAATGTCACTCATAATTATTGCAAGATGACATATATGTTTACACATGCATAAACAGGTTTATGTATGCCTGCACATGCCTAAAGCATAAATATTTCTTTTTAAACAATACACCAGGAAAAGAAAGCAACAGGCAATAAAATAGCTTGGATTTTAATGTAACTGTGGTTCTTATTTCTATGATATCAATATCCATATATTTTCAATTTGCAGTTAACAATTGAAAATATGTAAAAGCTATTTGAAAACCAGCAGGAAGCAGAATTATCATAAGAATAGGGTAATGGTAAGTAACATGCTTCATGCTGTAACACAATATAAGCTGACAATTCAACTTTATGTATATAATTTAAGATGGTTTCTGTGATATAAACAATTATTCCAGATGGATTTAGAAATTTATTCATTTCAAAATATTTCAATAAACTATAGTAGTGTGAAGATGTTGGAGTAGATTATACTACTTGTGGGTAGAATGTGTTCAACAGTCTTAAAAAAGCATAAGGCATATATGAACACTTAGCAGAAATCTTGATGTTGCTTTTAGCTAGCAGTAGTAGAGATCAGGAACAAAATATGAAGTATTTGATATTCTGTGAGCATTTTAGGCCATATATAGGTTTGAAGCATCATCCAGCCCCAGAGTACTCTGGTCTTTGAGATTTTTGATGTCACAATTCCTTTCAAGGTGAAGAAAAAGCCCACCCAAAAGTTACCAGATAAAAGTACAGGCAAGATGGATCCATACCTAAGGGTCCTGGGTTTTATGGTATGTTAAGATCTCAAACTTTTAGTTTAAAAGTTATACATTTTGAAATTAAATATGAAAATTCAACCCATTTGTATCTTTTGCAGCACAACCTGTCTGAACTTGCAGACAGTATAATTACTGCAGGGAGATATCAGCGGCACTGGCTGTTTCTTCTAAGGTGCCACTGCAAAGATTCAAAGCTCCTCAGTGTCACTGTAGCAACACATGCCTGACTACGGATGTGTCTCTGAAAGAGAACAGTGCTGCAGACCCACTTGACTTTATTTATGTAATAGTTTTAAGTACAGGGATGTCTTACTGACATTCCTGCCTTTCTGAGGAACCCTTATGGTTACTTAAAATAGGAGAGTCAGGACTTTTACGCTGTTGTTGTCCACCTCTCAGCAAGGGGTGAGAGGAAGATGCAGCTACCACACGTCCAAGCTGAGAGAGTGAGCATCAGAGGAAACCTACACAGTGCCATGTTTATGCTTAAAGATTGAAGCATCACTCCTTCCTTCTGAATCCTACCTAAATGAGTTATGAATTTACAGACACCAGTAAAGGGTCACTATCTGAAAACTGCCTGCTGTTTTGAGAGAGTTTTGCTGAGACTAACTCTATAAGGAATAGACCAAGTGCAAGTTCTGAACAGTAGGAGAACTTGGCAGTACAACTGGGTCAGAGTAATTGATAGCACAGCAGTTGTGCAAGAAGTCTCTTACTCTCAGCATATGAATCAAGAAAGACATTAATCTACCAAGCACTTTATATAATGACTTGAAAGCCTTCAAAAAAATTGCAAATCTTTCTTTTTTCTTTAAGACTTCCAAGTCTGTCTCTTTGCTGCTGAAGAAAATATAGATTGAGCAGTTAAAGGTTTTTGGATTTTGGGGTTTTTATGAGATCTGGAAAAGGATCTGGAAATAAAAATGCTATTTTTTTATTTGGTATAGATTTAAGTATTTCACCTCTAAAAAAAGAAATGAAAATTTGTTACCAGTACTTGATACAAAGATGACTGTAAAACCATTTCAGGAACTCTGAATCCTAGGTTCCATTTTTTAGTTTCTTAGTTGATGTTATAGGAGAAACAAGTAACAGAAGCCTATGTAATGTTCATATTCATAATTACGTACAAGAAAAGCACTAGTTTATATTCAAAAAGCTGAACAGAATGCATGCTAAGCCTTTCGTTAGCTTTTCTGTTCCTTCATAACTATAAGACTTCAGTTATCTAAACATGTACTATCCAGCTTCCCAGAAGATGGAGTTTAAGAGTGGGATCTGTTTGTCCTAATGCAGATAACTAGAGCCATTGGTACATGCATGTGACAACAAACCCTCAAGGGGAAGAGGGGAATGCCGATCATGATTTCAACTCCAATCCAGCTAATAAGCTGTGTCAGTTCACTCAATGAGATGTCCAGGGTCCTGGGGAGCACTGACTGGGCTTTGGGGGCTACCTTTTATGGACAGGTTTCTCCACACTGAATACAAATTTCTCACATCTTATATAAACTAGCTATTGAATCCACAGCCAACCTGAATACAACGAATGTTCCTCTGGTATGATCACACAAGACAGTAACATTCAACCAGATTCTGTAACTGGTCATGTGGGGGTAGAACAGTCAGGAGGGGTTATTTTTCTCATGAAAATTTTCATGTAAGAGGGATCTGAGTACAAAAAGTCTCTCTTTCTGTCTAAAGAATGCAGTATTTCTGACCAGATCTAAGGAGTCAAACAACCAAGTTATGATCCTCAGAACAGGATCTTTACATCCCTCAGTCTGCTTTCTTAACTTTGCTCCCAGCTTGCTACGTTAACTCTGTTCCTTACCATTAGATATTGTGGAGATAATTTTCTTTTTAAAAGCTTTTGGTGTCCAACTTTATAAAATCTAAGCTAGTTATTCCCCCATTCATGGACTGTGCTATTCATTGACTTATAATGACCAAATAAGAATAAGCTTTTGAATTGCTTCCTAAATATGACTCATTGCTCATATGACTCATAGAAGAAATCTAAGAAAACTAGCCAGTAAAACCTGCAACCACACAGAGATAGAAATTTTGCCTCCACATAAGACCCCTGAACTATTAACTTCCTGTAGTTTACCTCAGATATAACAGCTTGACCAAAATCTTTCTTCTGGTTCAAGAACACACACAGCCTTTTTATCCCTGCTTCTTAATTTAACATGTCCCCTCATGCCTCAAGCCACTTCTAGCAATAATATATAGTCAGGTTTGAATCCTCTGTGAGCTTCAATCTGAAGCAGAAAGTGCTCCAAAATTCATGGGATATTAATCTCACAAAATGACATTGCAATATTAAAGTTTCTTAGGTGGTTTTTTTTTCCTAAGTTTCTGTGAACTAAGATGTTACTGTATGAACTTGCAGAATAAGAAAATTCACAGTTGTAAATTTTGTATTTTCATAATGAGTAATTCTTGTAATTGCCATGTTTTCATGTGACTAGCCTACAGGTTATCTGTAAAAAAAAAATAATTTGGCAGTATTGAAGGTTCTACATACCTATGGATGTGTAATGCAAGGCAAACTTTATAGAACAGGGTATTTTCCATGACATAAAGCAGAGTTCATTCCTCTCTCCTTTCCTGGCACTGAGCAGTTCCTTGTCTCTCTACAGCAAAAATGAAGCTAATGGCAATGGACATTTTTCTACTCAGTGTGAATATATGGCTCATCAGTGCTCTTTTCAAGGACCACTACTTCTAAAGAGGGTGGGGCTACATGGTGGAATTATTCCCTGATAAATACTCCAGTGAACTCTCTGAGTTTCTGAAGGTCTTCTATGTTCCATTGTCAGAAATGCTCTATATCAATTCAATTCAGTTTAGACAGTTCCTGTCCCAAGACACTTACAATCTAAAATGCAGGCACATGAAATTCAGGGCAAAGTGGCTGAAAGTGATCAGGATAGCATACTTTGTTGCTAATATTTATGTTAGAATCTAGACAAATATTCAGCTGGTTTGGGTGTGTGAATCACACAAATGTCCTCACATTTAGAATTTCAATATCTCACAGCCGCTCAGTCCTAAAAATCGTCATTTCTTTGATCCATCAATGGAACAGGCATTTTAAAATGTATTTTAAATCAGTTTTTTCTCCCTGCATTGTCCCTCATTTACTACTTATGCAAAGTAGAGCTATATTTATGCAAACTCAGTTTTGTTGCATGAAGTTTCCTCTTGGCATTCTGGAGAGCATATTTTCTTTGAATTAATTATTTTGATTCAGTCACTGTAATCAAATTCAACTGACTATCATAATTTATTTTAAGAATTATTCTGGTTAATGTATTTCTGTACACAGCAAGTAACCCTGGTGGGTAGGTCTTAAAAGTTTGAAATGTCAGAAGACTTTTAAGTGTTCTAATACATACTTTGAAAGTTTGACAATAATCCACAAATTCCCTCTGCTCTTATTCAGTCTTCTAAATGCCAGAGGGATTATTTTTTTTGAGATTCTCCAAATGTTTTACTACAGAATTGCTTAATTAACTTTCAGACTTGTTGCTCAGACACTTTCCCGACAGAAAATATTATATTTAGATAAAATGAACAAACATTGTATTTGTCCTTCAGTTCTATTTCAAAATGTCTACTGACACGCTTCTTTAAAGGAAAATATTACTGGAGGAGGGCTCTCTAAGGACTCACTTTGGAAACAAACAAACAAAAAAAACCCCAACAACATTTTATTGCAACCACTGTTTTAAACATAGTTAATATTACTAACTTTAAAATACACTCTATAGAGAACTGACTGTCCATAGCTAGGAAGATAATATTACTATATTTAGCTGGACAGGAAATTTTGAGAAAATAATTGCCATTTAATCTTAAGAGGTAAAATTAGAAATTGCATGTATGATATCAAGCCTCCTTAACAAATTTACATCCAAACAAAACTGTTTCAAAAGTGTATTTGAATCTCTGCACCTTTAGGAACAGTTGAGCTTGCTTCTAGCCATTTAGAAAAACTATTCTGCATATTGGCAAAATCTTGTATGTGGAAGCACTGAACACATTTACTGCAGCTTCTGTGAGTCTAGAGCTACTTTTCTAATGTCTACCCTTAGAAGACTGTCCTGAACGGTACAGGTTAGAAGACTCATATTAGACAATTGAACAAAAGTGCAGGTAAATAATTTTAGGGAAATGAGCTCCAAAATGTATCATTTATATAAAGGACATCACATAAGAGTGGAAAACCTTTTGAAAGAATTCTTACCTGTACATACTGAAGGCAACCTTAACTCTTTGCGATACACAGCATAAGAGATAAGATTAGAGACTAAGATTTTTCCAATAGTTCTTTGCAGTATCAGACACTTATGTGACTGCAAGACAATATACTGGAAAGACTCCCACCTGTTAACAAGCAAAGGGCTCTAGAGTGCAAAAACTGAGGAAAGACTAAGAAGATGTGCTTGGAGGAGAGCACAAGCTGAGTCTTCTCTCAATTACTTGCTACTTTTCAAGGATGTTTAAAAGTTTTCCCAAGTTCTCACCTGAAAGTCGAGTTTTGCACAATATGAAAAATCAGCCAGGACTTTGAGTGTCTGATAAACTTTTCAGGGACAACCTTGACTTACTCTATTGTGGCTTTGATAGCGCCAGCTGGAAATACTGAGAATACTTCAGTGAAAGTTATAAATGGCAAATGGAAATTTTAAATTGTATTACATTATTTTCCATTGGTCTGACAATAGTTATAGCCATTTGCAGGTGTACAAGTTCACTCCTGCAGAGCAAAGGGAGGCAAATTAAATGGAGGGAGTCAGTGGAAATTTCTGAATCCCCAGATCACAGATCTATATCAAATGAGAGAAGAAAAAAAGAAGCTACTCATAAAGAGAACCATAATTACCTTCCCTACAGGATTTTGTAAGAATGACTAATGTATGAAAATAATTTGTGGTGGTCTCTGCGAATCTGTACAGTAGATGTTGCCAATACAAGCCACATGGGAATCATTCTGCTGATCCCCAACATTGGAACATCTTAATGAAAGGTTGGTCTATATCCCAGCTGATTTCGGGCAAAATAAACAATAAAGCAAGGCACTTCTGTTGCTGACTAACTCAGAACTAAATGTCACTTAACTAGAATGAAAAATCTGGCCCAGTGAATTCAGAAGAGATTTAAATAGCCATTATTTTACTCTCCAAAGAAAATAACTTTTTGACTTGTAGGACATTTCCTATCATAGATGAGATTTTTTTTTTTGCATTAAATACTTTATTTAACACTTATAAGAAGCACTGTTTCAGCTCTTACAATAATTTTTACACTCACTATAAAGATACTGAATATTAATGTGTTGATTGACATATGCAATAAATTATAAAGTTCCAGATTGGTATATATTTGCAGCTACGTATTGGAAACAGAGCTAAAGCATTTCTAAAGCATTTGATGAAAATTAATTTTGAGTCCACTAACAGTATAATAAAATTTAGTGTCAATCATTTTAAAAGTATTCTGTGTCATAGGGGAAGAAAGCTATTATCAAGTCTAGGAATTAGTGGAAGTGTCAAGCAAAAAAATAGCCTGTCACACTGTTGCTAATACTGATTAAGACCTAAGACACCTTCCACTTTCACATACAACTTAACAGCAGACAGGAGCCAAAGCATGTGAATTTGGGATCAATAAAATCTTCAATCTTTGATGCCAAAAGATCAGGCAGTTAGATGCTGTAACTGTATTCTTTCATTAGGTCCCATGGTCGAAAACTTCTCTTGATGATTTTTGAGCAGTCTTGGGAATCCAAAGAGGTCCCAGCTTAACAGAAGCTGGTGAATGTTGTCCTGATTTTCAAGAAGGACAAGAAGGAGGACCCCAAAAACTACAGGCATGTCAGTCTCACTTCAGTGCCTTGTAAAGTTATGGAGAAGATTATTCTGGAAGGTATTGAAAAACACCTGAAACACAATGCAGTCATTGGTCACAGCACAGTTCATCAGAGGAAAGTCCTGTTTATCAAACAGGATTTCCTTTTACGACAAGGTAACCCACCCAGTTGATCAAGGGAAACTTGTTGATGTAATCTTAGATTTCAATAAAGCTTTCGATACTGTCTCTCACAGGATCCTTCTGGACAAAATGTCCAGCACAGAGCTGGATAAACACATCACGTGGTGGTTGGGCAGTTGGCTCATGGGTCAAGCACAAGGGTCTTCAACATCTTCATAAATGATTGGATGAAGGACTGGAAGGGATACTAAGTTTGCAGATGATAACAAAACTGGGAGGAGCTGTTGACTTCCTCAAAAGCAGATAGGCCCTGCAGAGAGACCTGGACAAATTGGAGCACTGGACAATCACCAACCATTTGAAGTTCAACAAGGGGAAGTGCCAGATTCTGCACCTGGGATGGGGCAACACAGAATGTACATACAGACTGGGGAATGAGATGTGGGAAAGCAATGCCACAGAAAGGGACCTGGGGGTTCTGGTTGATGGCAAGTTGAATATGAGTCAGCAGTGCCCTGGCAGCCAGGAGGGCCAACTGTGTCCTGGGANTTGCCAGCCAGTGGAGGGAGGGGATTGTCCCACTCTGCTCTGCACTGGTGCGGCCTCACCTTGAATATTGTGGCAGTTTTGGGTACCACAACATAAGAAAGATATTAAGCTGTTAGAGAGTGTCCCAAGGAGGGTAATGAAGGTGGTGAAGGGCCTTGAGGCGAAGCCATATGAGGAGCAGCTGAAGGCACTTGGTCTATTCAGCTGGAGGAGACTGAGAGGAGAC